>CM052713.1:4858984-4911233 GCA_028551405.1 Uromys caudimaculatus
CAGCCTGCCCCAGCCTGCCCCAGCCTGCTCCAGCCTGCCCCAGCCTGCCGCAGTTCCCACCTTGAGCTCCTGCATTAGCATCCATCTCTTCAATATGGACTGTTAGTTAACCTGTAAGCTAAATAGATCCTTTCTTCCCCAAGTTGCCCTTGTTTAGTGTTTAGTCACAGCAACAGAAAAGCAAATGAGAACAGGGAAGTAATTGGAACAGGAGGAAGGAAGACCTGTGTTCAAGGCCCTTGTCACTACTTGCTTGCCTCTGCTTACAATGCCACAATCTGTGAAAGGGGTCAGAGCTCAGCTCTGGGGATCCACTCCGGGACTCTCCAGGGTGAAGACTGGCTTTTGTACCTTTGTCAGGCTTGCTTTGTTTCAAGGGGAAATCTGGAAAGTTGGAAAACCCTAGGAAAATGAAATAGTCTAGGCCATTGGAGACATAATGGAAAAAGATAGTCACTGGTGGAATCTACAATGCTTGGTTTCAATTTTCCCCCCTCTAGAGTTTTCGTACTCATGTGGACTTACCATTTGCTGAAACATCAGAGAAACTCCTATAAAGTCCTCCTCCACCACCACCCCCTTTTTTTCAAGGAATTCTTGACAGGGTCTTGGAAAGCTAAAGTTATAAATATTGTAAATGGTATGGTAGATAATGTTGCCAAATCTCAGGAAAGAGCTGGGCAAGGGAACTGAGCCAGAAGAGAAGCAGGCGGACAGGAGCCGTGGGCCACACCCGGCCCCATTCCTACTTTCTCACGATTTCCAGTTTCAAGGCCACTTCCATAGATAAGCCCTGTGAAGCTCCAAAGCAGCTCCGATATCCGATGACAGTGGCCAGGGCCTCGGTATAGAGCTTAAGGTGACTTTTTTTTTTTTTAGGTTAATAAATTGACTGAGCATGGTGGTTTATGCCCATAATTCAATGCTGGGGAAAATGAAATCACTGTGAGTTTGAGGCCAACCTGGACAACAGAGTGAAGCCTTGTCTCGGAAAAAACCTAGGGCTAGTGAGATAAGGGTGCTTTCTAAGCACCCAGGACACCTGAGTCTGATCCCCAGAATTCACTTAAAGCTGGAAGGACAGAACTGACTCTACAGAATATCTTCAGACCTCCACATGGATGCTGTGACACAGATGCCCACGTGCAAACACATTCTCTACACACACGTACATGCGCACACATACATGCATGCACATGCACACACACTCTTAATCAGCTTTAAAAAAAAAAAAAAGGAATCTTTAGAAAGAAGGAAAACATTACAATAACCAAAAAAAAAGAAGGAACTAGTAACGCTAGTAACTTGCTTTTAAGTTTGTGACAGCCAATTGTGCATCTTTGAGATACAGCCTACTGTTTTCAGAATTTATATATGGTGCGTTGATCATCTTGATAACAAACTATCCATCATATTGAACGTGAATGTTTCCTTGACGGACAGCTTTCCAGTTCTCACGTCTAGCTATTCTGATTATACAATGGTGCTTATTTACTCTCGTCAGCCTTCTTTGTGGCAGAAGATTAGAACTCACCCCTCCCATCTGGCCATGACTTGGTACCCATTAACCATCCTGAAAAGTGGACTGACAGACCAGCCAGGCAAGCAGCAACTGGATGATCTACAGAAGGCCAGGCCCAGATGCTCCCAGTGTTTTACTGTCTGGGAAAAGATTGACAACGGACACAGGATTCTTCATATCTGAAGTCTCCTTCTGAAATAAAAGCTCTGTGTAAGCTTCTCTGAGGTCACAGTGACAGAGGTGGCAGGGGACAGAAGTGAGGATGGCAGAGCAGGCGCCTAGCATGTGCCCTTAGCATGTGCAGAAAAGGCAGCTACCAGGGGACCAGTGTTTAGGAGGACATGTGCCCAGAGTATGGCTTTTTTGTTTTGATTTTTTGTTTGTTTGTTTGTTTGAGTTGACACTCTTCTTCTTCTTTTAATTTATTTTATTTTCGTAAGCAGGCATAGAAATGTATTTTGTGTTGCATGTCGTGGGTCCTTGGGAACCCGGAGTAGTGAGAGAATGCAGTTTTAAAAGACAGATACGCAGGCATGGGAAAGCAGGGGTCTGGAGTGTCTGAGTGCATGCTGATAAAATGGCACCAAGCTGTTTATTATATGCAGCACATAGGGGAGAGGTTGAGCAGTTTCAGACTGTAAACATGGAGGTGGAGAAAGCTGCTGTGGCTATTTGTACACATTAATCAGTCAATTGCGAGCTCTTGAACTCTCTAAAGCCTTTGCCTTTCTGAGCCTGAATCATGGGGAATGGCTTTCCCAGTTTCCCATGGGGCTGAGACCTTGAGTCCTTGGCTTGGCCATTCCTGTCAACAGTACATATCCCCTCAAGAGTTTCGGGGCTTCCGCTGCTCCCTACAGAAATGAGGACAGGTTATCAGAGGAGCATGGTAACCTCTAGGCAGGACACGGTCCTTTTACATGGGATCAGATGTTGATGGCTACTTCTGTGCCTTCTCATCTCTCTTCTAGTCCAGCATACCTAGAGTCTCATGTGGAAGCTGTGGGTGGAGCTATGCCCAACACAGAATAGCCCATCCATTCTCGGGCCTGCTGGGAAGAGTGTGGCTGCAGTCGCCTTGATGATGGGGCAGGATGAGGTCCTGACTAGAAAGGCCCTGCCTTCCCTCCCTCCCCACCTCTGCCTCTTCTTTGGGCCTTAACACACTTTCCCTGTCATTCTTTCAGTTGGCAAGTAATAAGCATCTACTATGTAGGGATCCCTCTCAGGGCCATAAGATTTCCCTGTCTGTGGCCTGACATGTTGCCACTTGGTTGGGAATTTTTTTCAGACTGCCTGTGACTAGTTGTTCTTCTGATACGCATGTTCCACACTTCCTCCCCCTCCTCCTCCTCCTGCTCCTCCTCCTCCTCCTCCTCCTCCTCCTCCTCCTCCTCCTCCTCCTCCTCCTCCTCCGTAACTACCTCGACAGCTTGTCATCTTGTCCTCACTCATGTACTACCACTGAATGAATGTTTACTCGTGTACATTGCACTTATGGGCCCCACAAGGTCAGAGGTCATATTATTTTTCGCTCCTGTAACCTGTTGCCATCACACTGCCCAGTACCCAGTAGTTTCTCAGTACATATAAGTAAGTGAATGGCTACTTTCCTCACTTTATATACTTAGGTAGACTCTTTCCCTCGTCCCCATCTCTGTCTCTCCCTTAGGCCTTAACACACATTCCCTTCCATTCCTTCAGTCACAAGTGCTGAGGACCCACTATGTAGGTGTCCCTCTCAGGGCCACCTCAGTGAGAACTGCGTATGTGTGAGTGCAGGCATGCTTGTGCCACAGAGCACGTGTAGAAAGGACAGCTTCCCTTCCACCGTGGGGGTCAGAGCTGAAGCTCAAGTCGTCAGGATTCAGTGGCAGAGGCACCTTTGCCCTCTCAGCCATCTTGACAGCCCAGTCAGTGATGACTATTTTTAATGGCAAACAGCACCATAAGGAATAATGCGCTCTCTCTCTCTCTCCTTCCCTCCCTCCCTCTCCCTCTCCCTCTCCCTCTCCCTCTCCCTCTCCCTCTCCCTCTCCCTCTCCCTCTCCCCATGCACACATACACATACAAGCAAATCATTTGAACTGATTCTAGAGGTCACACTGCTTTTTGAGAGATGGAACTTGCATGTTCAAACCCAGCCTTGTCTAGGGTCTAGGCATCTCGTGTTTTTTTTTTTTTTTAAGAAAACCTGGCTATGAATGGCATAACTTTTGTGCATTAGCTCCTTGCTCTCCTCCAGCGTGGAGAGCACGTTTGAGCACAGCGTGAATGAAGCTTGTGTGGACTTGGTATGGCCAGGGACCCGCCCTGCCAGGGATGCCGACCTCCAGCAGAGGCCACCATCTTCCCTTGCATTCAGCATTTTCATGTACTTTGCACTCGGCTATGCTGGTATTCAGGGAAAGATGTTGCCATGGCAACCACTACAACAGATGGTATTTGATCAGTGTCTAAGCCACAGAGGAGATAGACAACAGCCTCTGAGGTCTGCATATTTGTTAGCATGAGAGCCAATCAAACCTTGATCACAACTGAAAGTTTTTCTGTTTATTTCTCATTACATATCCCAGGCTGTCCTGGAACTAGCTATATAGACCAGGCTGCCCTTGAACTTACAGATATGCCCTTGATTGAGTAGTGGAATTAAAGGCTATTCTGGGCTACGGAATGGTCTTCTGTGTACTGAGACAAAGACTGTCTCACACACACAGCTGTGGAGGTTGCCCTGCAAATCTGAAGATACCTGTTCAAGTTTAAGGTGATGGCAGACGGTGAGAAAGGACTGCTGGGGTGAAGGAAGGCTATGCTACATTTGGCTCCAAACAATGGGATTCTGGGGAAGAGTATCCTGGCCTGCATTTGTTCCTTTTTTCCTGCCCCATCCTTCAATAGTCACCTTCTGCTTCCAGGACTCTAGGCCACATGATGGCCCCTCTGCTTGGCTGCCCACTGGAGCAACTCAGTCCCAGAGCTCTTGACCCATCTCTATGGTCACAATTACAAAAGCCTCCTCACCCATCCCCATCCCCCTTAGGCAATACTGGAATGTCAGACTTTGCACAGATTTGTTTTCCTCTTAGCTAATTTTGGAAAGTGGTTTATATTGGCTGCACTGTGCTAATGAACAGGTCTGGTCATATTTACATACTTTTCTTGTTAAGAGTCTCTTTTCTCCCTCTCTGCCTCCCAGTGTTAACAGGATCCTCAGTTCCCACTGGGTGTCTGGATCACACATGAGCCAGAAGCCTCTTTAGAGAGGGCACAAGAGCGTCTTTGCGCTATAATGAGCACTGGGGTGCTGTTGGGATGGGGTGGTGGCTTGCAGTCTTTACGGTCGAGGAGCTGGGTTGCTCACCTGTGCTATATTTGGAGGAAAACCTTAAGGTACATTGTAATCACGAGAGGACCAGGATCAAAGCAGCAGGCCCTGCTTCTGATCTTGTTCCAAATGAAGCTGGGGGTGGTTGGAATCCACGCCTGACCCCTTCCTGCTCCCCAGCCTCTCCGTGTTCCTGGGGTGCACATGAAAAGACTGAGGGTCCCAGCCCCCTTTGTCAGGAGTGATTTCCAGCCCTAGAAGAGCATGATTAAAGAGTGGATTTGTGACTTGAGGAATTTTTTTTAGCTCCTCCTGTGCAGAGTTCAGGGCGTTGGGAACACTTTCAAGGTACTTGTGGGCTTGTGTACGACCTTTCCATGGTGGCCCAGTTTTTATTTTTTTCATCTAACGTTTTCTGGGAGTGCAGCTCAGCTTTCTGGATGTTGTCCCTTGTGTTTTCTTGGTGTCCTAATGCTTTCTGTACATCTGAGGTTTCAGATGCTTCCTCTGATTATTGTGCTTTTGGGGGAATCAGAGTGGGCATGGAATGGCTCTGTGGACCCCAGAGAGGAAGAGTATGTGGCTGCAGGCCCCTGAGCAAGCTAGGAGGGCCTCCTGGATGCAGTTCCCCAGCCCTCTCACTGACCTGGGTGAGTTTGTTCAAAGGCCTGGCCTTAGCTTTCTCACCTCACTTGCCCCATCGTGTGGTCCTGACTAAGATCAGTGGGGTCCAAAGAATGGAGCTCAGTGCCTGACACCTGCACAGCCAAGCTGTGAATGAATCATCCAGTCTGAGGAGTCTCAGCCTCAGCACAGTTGGTGTTCTGACTGGATAATCCTTCCCAGAGAGTAGGGATTGTCCTCCTACTAAGTGCAGGAGAGGGCAGCCGTGCACATAGTAGGACCATCATTGACTTCTACCTACTAGATGGCTGTTGACACCCCTTCCCCCACTTGCACTACGACAGCCTAAGGTGTTGCCCCTACAGCAATGTCTACTTTTTCTTTCCTCCCTCCCCCTCCCCCGTGAGGGAATGTTAAATGACATTATGAATTGTATAAAAGAATGGTAGAACTCCAGAAAACTAACTAAGGAGAAAATACGCCTTTATGCCTTATTTATAATTATGCTTATAGTTATTCATCCTTCCCACAGAACTGAATGCTATGAGGAGTCCTAGCAGATGGCTGAACTGAAATGTAGTAAGGCCAGCTTCGCCAGGAGAGCCTGCCCTGTGCTGTACAGGACGCTGTGTGCACTGAATGTCCTATAGATTCAATGGATAGATAGCCGTGTTCCCTCATCCTTGAAAAGAGAATTCAGAGAAGTGCCGTATTGTAGAATGCTTTTCTTTTCTTTTTTTAAAGATTTATTTATTTATTTTATGTATATTAGTACAATTATAGCTGTCTTCAGGCACACCAGAAGAGGGCGTCAGATCCCATTACAGATGGTTGTGAGCCACCATGTGGTTGCTGGGAATTGAACTCAGGACCTCTGGAGGAGCAGTCAGTGCTCTTAACTGCTGAGCTATCCCTCCAGCCCCCATAGAATAGAATGCTTTTTTTAAACCAATCTCTCTCTCTCTCTCTCTCTCTCTCTCTCTCTCTCTCTCTCTCTCTCTCTCTCTCTCACTCTGTCTCTCTCTCTCTGCTTCTCTGTCTCTGTCTCTGTCTCTCCCCCCCCCTTCCCCACCCATCATTTTTTCCTGTGGTTTCACATTGTTACTCTAGTACCAAGGTATTTAGCTTTATTACATGACCCTTTCTAGGGTAAATATTAACTGTACCACTTTTAATTTTTACATTAACAAAAATTCAGTGATAGCCTTTTCCTTTTCTCTTTTCCTGTGGAGACAGAATTACCTAAGCTTCTCTCATCAGCCACGTGCAAGATAAAATGCTCTATTAAAGACGCAGCATGGGGTTATGGAAAAGGACAGGCATGAAAGAATGTGGTGTACAGTATTTCTGTTTGGTTTTTAAGATTTATTGTACATGTATGACCATTGGCCTGCCATGTATGCATGTATACATGTGTTCCTTCTATCTGCCAAAACCAGAAGAAGGCACCAGATCTCTTGGAACGAGAGTTGGTGACAATTGTGATCTGCCATGTGGGTGCTGAGAACTGAGCCTGGGTCCTCTGGAAGATCAGCAAGTGCTGTGAACTACTCTGCCATCTCTCCAGTCCTTGTTTGTCTTTTTAAACAGGGTAACATTTAGCTCAGATTGGCTTTCAACTTCAAATCCTCCTGCCTCTATCCACGCCCCCAAATGCTTGTATTATAGAAGTGTATCACAATACTCAATAAATGTCATGCTTTTGTTGTGGTTTCAAAGTGATAGTGGCTTGAACTGGAAATGGGCTGTGCACACCTGTGGTGCCAGCTAATCTAAAGACTGAGGCAGGAGGCTTGCTTGAGGGGCTCAAGTTGTGTGTGTGTGTGTGTGTGTGTGTGTGTGTGTGTGTGTGTGTGTGTGCGCGCGTGCGTGCACATGCGCCTGAACACATAGTACATGAATTTGTCTATACAACAGTGCTTCTTTGTGGGCCCACAACCTTCTATTAAGTGTTTTGCTGTATAAATTGCAGAAACAAAACCATTACAGACAGTATTTTCCCTTATGACTAATATTTTCTCTTACAAGCAAGATTTTGTAATAGGGTAAAACAGTACTTGGAAATCCAAGTCTTTCTATATTTACAAATGGGAACAGATGACCTCCACACACCGCGTGCTAGGTAGGGTGCAAGCAATCTCTTCCTCTCTCCCCACTTTCCTTTCCCCTCCAAGGTGCTCAGACTTAGTGGTCTTGTGATTAAACAGCAGCCTGGGAGAAGAGGGAACCTGGGTTTTAAAAAGGGGGGGTGAGGGTTGGGCGGGAGAGATGGCTCAGAAGTTAAGAGCACTGACTATTCCTCCAGAGGTCCTGAGTTCAATTCCCAGCAACCACATGGTAGCTCACGACCATCTGTAATGGGGTCTGATGCCCTCTTCTGGTGTGTGTGAAGACAGCTACAGTGCACTCATATAAATAAAATAAACAAATAAATAAAAAGGGGGTGCCTGGAGTCACTTCTATTTTTTTTTTATTTTTATTTTTATTTTTGGTTTTTCGAGACAGAGTTTCTCTGTGTAGCCCTGGCTGTCCTGGAACTCACTCTGTAGACCAGGCTGGCCTCGAACTCAGAAATCCACCTGCCTCTGCCTCCCGAGTGCTGGGATTAAAGGCGTGCGCCACCACTGCCCGGCTGAGAGTCACTTCTAACTGGGGGCAGTGTGGGCTCTTCTAAGATGGCACAGTTTCAGTCAGGTGTCTCGTGGCCCACTTAATGAGTTAAACAGTGGGAGCCACCACCACTGTGCGGGCCGGCATCACCCTGAGACCACTATAAAAGCATGGAACTTGCTAGATGTTTTAACACATTCCGGGAATCCAAGACCTAAGGAGGTAGAAGCAGATCTACAGGCTGGAGTGGAGAAAGAGAATGCCAGAAGTCAGTGGCAGGATGAGGTCTACTTCATGTTGAAGACCAGCACAGAGCCAGGCTGTGCTCAGAGCTGTTAAAGTAGATCACTTCTCAGCAGCTGTAGCTGAGGGGAGCTATCAAGACATTGCCTGAGATTGGGGAGAAGGACAATACGTTCATTGTGAGAGACAGTCCTCTGTCAGTTTCGAATAAACTCTGTGGAGTAAATACTGGGTTGAGTGCATATAAACGCTGAAGAGTCTGGGAAATCCCGTTGCAGGAATTAGTTGTGGATGGGAGTAGTGGAATTGTTACTGTAGTACAAATTCTATGAAGTCCAAAGATTGCTGTACATAGTCAAAAGAGGTTTCTTTTACTTTTGGTCTCCGGAGACATTCATCGAGTCAGGATATTCTCCTTTAAAACAAAAAAGTAATTAGGCCTGACAGCTGAAGTCAGATCAACCTTTGGGAATGACCTAATTGCCTTTTTATTCAAGGCCTGACATCGATTTGCCCTTGGCCTTGATGTCAACGCTAGCAAACATGGGCAGCCTCCCAGACTCTGGCTGCTGACTCTATCCTTGCACAGAGAGGACAAAGGACAGTGACTTCCCAGAGTCCATGGGCCTCTGTGGTCACCTGCAATGTCTGCCAGGCTGAGAGTTTTGTGGGTAAACACCGGTTCCTGCTGAAACTGCCACTCACCATTTGGACATTTGACTGCCTACATCTTTAGTGACTGGAAATTTCCCCCCAGCAGCTGGAGGATGGGTGGCTCTATCAATTTCATCTCCACCTCCGTGTTACTGGCACCCGCTCCGGTTTTGAGGATCACACTGTGGTGACATTGATCAAGATGAGAGATCTCATTCCACCCTGGTTATTTTTGGCATCTGCAAGCAATCCAAGGCCTCGACTTCTGGCACCGTGTGGTTAGGATATTAAGTAACTGCTTCCTGTGCGCTTACAGACAGCGCTTTGAGAGTCCTTATTGGTCGTTTTGAGTGTGTTCTGCTTGCTGTTGGTTCCTCCTGAGTGTGTCTGGAGAAAGCTGAATGATTATTAATGTGTCTTGTGTTTTTCCCCTCTAGATTGAAAACATAGATGCCTGCTTGAATTTCCTGGCAGCTAAGGGAATCAACACCCAGGGCCTGTCTGCAGAAGGTGAGTCAGGGCCCGTGACTTCTCGTCATTAGCCATACCCACCTGTTAAGGCCCACCTGTTTGTTACCTAACAATTAATCGCTGCAGTCACGACCAAGGGTGCTGGTGGGCTGTCCTGGTTAGACAGGCACAGTTGAGGATGCTAACTTTCTCACAGCTCTCAAATCACTCTAAGAATGCAGCCCCGTGTGCGTGCCACATCTGCGTGCCGTGGAGGGTGTAGGGGAAGAGAAAGAGAGTACACTGCTCCACTTAGGGAAGTTCCTGCTTGAACAACACTGATGCCCAGTCCTGTGGCACAGCAGGTTATCAACCAGCTGCTATCTGTGGCAAAGAGAATATTCACTCATAGAACCAAGTTCAACCATCCAGCCCAGGGGAACTGCTTAGTCCTTACTGGTGGCACCTCACCTTGCTCTGAAGACAGAGTAAGGTTTGGGAACACACTACCACCTTTTAACTTCCCGATTAGCTTTTAATTAACTTGGAATTGGTGGCTAATTAGCATCAATAGTGCCTGCTAGTGGAGGGATGTTAGATAGGATAATAGTTTGGAGCCCGCTGGCCAGAATTCTCTGCATCCTCGGGTAACAGTTCCACCTGGAATCTCTCTCTCTCGCTCTTGCTCTCTTGCTCTCTTTGCTCTTTCCTCTTCCTTCCCCATCCCCCTGTTTGTAAACACAGGCAGCTGCCAGCTCTGAAGCTGCCATAGGCCAGGCATCTTCCCAGCTCATTAGGCTGCACCTGCCTCCACTTTTCCCGGAACAGGTAGTGCAGTCCAATTGCTCTTAGCATAGCAGGAGTGTGCTCTGAAAAGATGTGAGGGAGCATTGGCCCTGGAAGCTGGGGAGGGGCTGAGGAAGCAGTAAGCCAGAGTCCACAGATGGAATAGGTAAGTTAGCAGACCTCACGGGTTCTGCATGGACTTATGCCTTGTCTTTGCAAAGAGATGAAAGCTTAGATCATCTGACTATGTTTCTGAACTGTTGCCTCCCTCATGTTGGAGGTGGGTGGTGTCCACAGCTTTCTACATCTATAGTGTGACTCTGTGGAACATGTCAGAAAAGGGTTGTAATTCTCCTTTAGCCAAGCCTGGTCACCCTTTCCATGAGCGTCAGGTGTAGTTTAGCCAACCTTAATCTCAGGACTTTCAGAAAACTCCTCAGAAGGTTGGCCCTGCCTTAACTATAGGTCTCATCTTTGTGGACTTAGTGTACATTGCTGGAACCTACAGCGTTCAGTAGTAGACACAAATTCAGTGTACAGGATGTCCTCCTGTGCTATTCCCGTGCTGACCAGTAGGTGGCAGAACATGTTCCTTTTAGTGTCCAGGAATGGTGCAGTCTTCTGTCCTCCCAGGAGAGTATCTGCAGGGACTTTTACAGAGTTGTGCAATCTTGCCTTCTTCCTTAGGCCTAGAGGTGAACTCTGGCCACTTAGCAGCTGCCAGTTGTCTGCCTTTCTGCTTCATTTGTTCACCCTTGTCTTTATACTCGGAAGGCATAGATGTCCTTATAGTAAGTATTTACTGAAGAGATGCTAACTGTGCTCTGGTGGGCTTGTCTGCATTGGCTCCAGTTCTCATGGATGAAGATGGTGTTTATGGGACTGATGGAGAAACTGGCTGAAAGCTGAATGGGGCTGGGAGATGGCTCAGTGGATAAAGTGCTTTTATGAGAGCATGGTGCCTTGAGCTGGGCCCCACTGGTCACAGTATCTCAAGCTTAGCACATACACCTAGGACTGGGAGTTGAGGAAGATAGAGGGTGGTGACAGGAGGATCCATAGGGCTCGTCGACCAGAGAACTAGCCAGGTGGCAAGCTTCAGGTTCAGTTATGACAGGCTCTGTCTCAAAAACCAAAATGGAGGGTGATGGAGTGGGACAGGAGAGGTTGGCCTCCTTGGGCTCCTGCACAGTGCATTTGGACACACCCATGCATACACACATGTACACACCACACACAAAGAGAAATTGTGAGTGACATCTCTGGTAAGTGCTATTCACCCTGGAAGTCTCTGGGAAGGCACCCAGCGTGCCCAGCCCTCCATGGAGTACACCTCATTCTCCACCCCTGCTTCTCCCCCACAGGGGAGGATGGACTCAGGGCCTGGAAGAACGACGTGCAGATATTCTCAGAAAGTGCGCCCCCCACTCCCACCCCTCTCCCAGAACAGGTTGTCAGATATGACAGGTGGAGTCTGGAAGGACTGTGGGCAGGGCAGATGTTAAACATCACCCCAGGGCAGGGCAGGCTTAAACTGGCAGACTCTGGCACATCTCCAAGAGCAAAGAGATGGGGCCGAGCTTAGAGGGCACAAAGAGTGCAGGAGGTGTGGGCCAGGGGGCCACGCAGACCAGCATCACCACTGTGGACTATGGCTGTAGCCACTGCCCCTGGGCACCCGCCGTCTGGGCCTGGAACAAAGACTCTGTGTGGCTCTCTAAAGGCAGGTTGGGGCAGGCTTGTGTTACTGCAGCACTGCAGGACAGGTGCGCATGGCCCGCCCGTTCCAGAGCCAGTGGTAATCACTGGGAAAGGGTGGAGGTGTATTTGTGGGGCTTTCCAGCTGCCAGCAGTTTCTGAGGAGGAGCCTGGGGCAATCAGTTGGCTTCAAAAGGAAAACAAAAGACACTAAACAACATTATTTTTTAAAACACTGTGATGATTTTCTGACATTGCAGGTGACTAGGAACAGGGGCAGAGGCATGTGAGAAGTCCTGGCAGTCAGGGCAGCGCTTCTAGGCGGCTCCTGAAGGAGTGTGTGCCTTTCACGTGAAATCAGTTGCCCGCTTACTACTCCTTTCATCTTGGGTGGGAGAGCAGGAAGTGTCTCCGGAACCTTCAAGTGCAGGGAACAGGCGGCGTGTGTCCACGACTGTCCTCACATCAGCAAAGTGTGGCACTGAGTGGCAGTTTCTGCCCTCTGCACAAGGGTCCCCACAGGCTCTGCTTCTGTGCCCTTGCCTCCCCTTCCCCACAGATAGTGCCACTGGTGGGACTCAGGGCCTCCAGAGTAGGGTGGGTAGTTGGGTGGTCTGAGGCAGTTATAGAGCCAGCTTGTCACTGAGAGCAGTGCCACAGACCCACAGGCTGGCAGGACTTGGAGTGGAGTTTCACAATTGCCCTCTGCCCCTTCCTTCTGCTTTGACTCAAAATTGTTCCTCCTCTCTGGGGCAGGTTTGTTCATATTGCTATTCTGATGTACATGACTTCCTGACCAGGCTGGGATTCCCCTCTCCCCCCTCCCCCCCCCCCAGTTAAAAGGAGAAGGGGAGGGAGGGGAAGGATTGTGGGAAGGGGGGATTGGGAGGGGGCAGTGAGCAGGATATAAAGGGAATGAGTCAAAAAATATAATTAAATTTAAAACAATGTTAAAACAAGCCCAGCATGGTGACCACTCCTTTAATCCCAGGCAAAGACTGTAGGTCTATAGTATCTGATGTCAGCCTGGTTCATTTAGAGAGTATCAAGCTAAGGGAGGCATAGTCAGACTCTTGTTAACAACAACAACAACAACAACAACAACAACAACAACAACAAAGTGTTGAAACAAAATAACATTGCCAAAGATGGCTCTGCTGGTAACATGCTTATTGGAAAAGTGCTTGCCTGACATGCAAGAAGCTGGGATTCAATCTCCAGCACCACATAAACGAAGAATGGAGGTGCATGCTTCCAAGCCCAGCATTTGAGGTGTAGAGCCAGGGGGTATTACAAGTTCAAGGTCAAGACTGGGCTACATGAGTCCTTCTCTCAAAAAGCCAAAACAAGCCAGGTGGTGATGGCACACACCTTGAGTCCCAGCACTTGGGAGGCAGAAGCAGGTGGATCTCTTTGAGTTTGAGGTCAGTGAAACCCTGTCTCGGAAAACTAAAAAACAAAACAAACAACCCCCAACCCATCTTTTGACTTAGCTGTCATGCCTGGCATTACTTCTATCATCTCTGCAGATTTATATCTACAATAAATTAGTACTTATGTCTAAGCGGATTAGTACAAGCCAGTAGGAACAGAGGAGTCAGACAGAAACCAGAGAAGGTACGTGTCCTGACAGTAGTGGACATCACTGAAACAGAATGGTCTGTGACATTTGTCCTTCCATCCAAAAGAGGGTAGCCAGGCCAGAGTCTCCCTGGGCCACACACTTCACTCTGGGTGTTCCTGTTTTTAACCTGTGTCAAAAGTCTAGGTGAGCTTGGCCAGTCACAGGCAGATTGAGGCTCCCTTCCCAACGCCTTGGGAAATGTCAACATTACTGTGGTCTTTGGGGGTTTTGTTTCTAGGCTTCCTCTATGTAACTGGTTCACCAGACAAATACCATTTGGAAATGTGGGCAGAAGACAATTCTAGCTATTTGGGATACTGTCTGTTACGGACCACCCATGGGATAGGCTAGGTGGCTTTTAGAGCTTTCACCTCTGTTGAGTTCTTTGTCATATGAAAACATAATTTAACAGTTCATCAGCTGGGGAACCGATAAGGAAAATATGATTTGCCCATATAGTGATACACTGTGCAGCGCTGTAAAGCCGTTGCATGTTCTAATGTGGCTGAACAAAACTTATGCTAAGGGCTGGTGATGCAGCCCAGTGGTGGGAGGCTTGCCTAGAATGTGCAAGGCCCTAGATTCAATCACTGGTACTATTAAAATAAAGTTAAAAACAAAAGTATGAAAACAAACAAATATGTTAAGTAAAGGAAGCCAATTCAAAAGATTACAAGTTATATGATTTACACACAGTGTCTAGGAAAGGAAAATCTGTAGAGACAGCAGATTCACAGGTGCCTGGGAGTTTGGGGATTGATTGCCACTGAGTACCAGAAATTGCTTTAATAGAAATGTTTTAATATTAGAACTCACTACAAGTCATTGGATTGGAGACTTAATTTTATGTATATACAACGGGTGTATAATACTTTGATTTATTTGAAGAAACAGAAAGCCACTATTGAATTTTGTCCACTATGAGGTTATTTGTGATGGTTTTCTTTGTGTGACCCTCAGAGAAAGCTGGGTGGGCAGACTTCTCAGGCTTCCTCGGGGTGAAAAGCCCCAACAGGAAGCCGAGACAGCTGCAGGTAGAGAAGGCTTGTGTGTTCTGAGCTCAGAGTACACAGTGAGGGGACTGCAGTGCTGGGTACTCAGTTTCTCATCCCCTCTCTTCACACTTCTAACACCCCGGGGAAAGGTGAATTGAGATGTACTTGATCTGTGCGATAAGGAAACAGAGTCTCAGAGGCCTTGGGTCTTATAACACAAAGTCTTTAAGCAATGGACTAAAGAGGTTCAACCCCGCCGGGCAGTGGTGGCGCACGCCTTTAATCCCAGCACTTGGGAGGCAGAGGTAGGTGGATTTCTGAGTTTGAGGCCAGCCTGGTCTACAGAGTGAGTTCCAGGACAGCCAGGCCACACAGAGAAACCCTGTCTCGAAAAACCAAAAAAAAAAAAAAAAAAAAAAAAAAAAAGAGGTTCAACCCCAAGGGTTGGATTATGAGTCCATGATCTTTATAATAAAAGTATCAAGAAAAATGTGTGGAGTACCATGACCTCTGATAGGCGGAGATGCCTTAGGGGAAAGAGAAGCAGACAGTCAAGAGCAGCAAATGGTTTGCTGGCCATGGTAGCTACAAGCCCAGTACTGACAGCAGCACAGGGTAGACTGTTGGCCTTTGGGTGCTGATACGGACATGACCACTACTGTGGGAGGCTGGCCGTTTTAATTTTCTTTTTCAGCTTTTCTTGATTCTCCACCCCTTTTGTTTTTCTTGTGCGGTTTATTTAAAACTGTGTTAAGGAATGTTGAATGTCCCAGGAAAATAAAAAATACTACATACCCATGAGCTACCTTAATAAATAAAACATTATCTGGTCCGTTTTTAAATTCACCACATGTGATGGGTATACAAGCAAGCCAAGTCACACACGATGTTAGGAAAACCCACTCCTGAAATAGAAAGAACCTGGGTTCAAGTCCCACCTCTGGGCTTATTACCTTGGAGAAATCTCACCATCTTTCTGACTTCCAGCTTTCCCTTAAGAAATAGAGTAGTAAAAGTTCCCCCTGTCCGGAGCATCAGAGTGACAGACACCATGTGCTTTCGACTAGCTTGAAGATACACACTAGTCAGTCATAAAACTTGCTAATCGTAAACTACTCACCATCCTGATAACTGGGAAAAGCACAAAAAAAGATTTTATGTAGATTTTTATCTCCAAGATTAGCTGTTATCTTTCCAATAAATTCATATTTTGGTTTATTTCCTCCCATGTTCCTTCATAGAGTTCATCTGAATGTTGATACTTGATTAATTTCTGAATTTCATCCCTTTCTCAGGTCTCTGTCCAACCGATGACCAGAGATGTGTTGTCCTTTACTATTGGTTTCAGTTTCCCCATGACTGATGGCCCTGACTGAGTCATATTCCCTGCCCCCAGCCTCACAGTCTGGGATGCGTACTTATAAGGACATCTAGGGACAGGATGCAGCTCCTTTGGTTTCCTTGGGCTGGAGAACAAAGCAGTTGGAGCTACTCAGCCAAGCTAGGGAGTGTGCCCTCACCTCTGACGCATTCTGTGACTCCGTGTCCCAGGGGACAGTTCATAAGCAATGACTGCGCATCCCAATTGGACTAGGTCAGCCCTGACTTCCACCGCTCATTGTGGCACAGTCAGGAGCCCCGTGCATCAATATTATGGTTTGGGGCTGAAGAAAAGGCTTAGCAGGTACAGGTCATTTGCTTCAGTCCCTGGGGCCCACGTGCACTGGGTGAGCTGTTAGGCTTTGGGCACTGATTTGAACATGCTCACTACTGCTTCAGGCAGGCCCTAAGCACCGACTTCCACAAGTTCTTCTCTGACTTCCACAGGTGTGCCAAGGCATGCTCTTCTTCCTAGTGCATTCAAAGCAAAGTTCACTTTAAAAATAATTATAGTTTGGGGACTGAAGAGATGTCTCAGTGGTTAAAAGCACTGACTGCTCTGGCAAGGGACCTGAATTCAGAGAATCAAACACCTTCTGCAAGCAAAAGGCACAGAGGCTTGGAGTCATACAGCATGAAAACACGCACATAGAAATACAGTGCACACAGTCATCACCATAAGAGGCTTTCCTGCAGCATGAAGCTGTATGGTTATTTTATTTGGGGTTCTGGGACTGTGTTTTTCCAGTAGCACCGACAGTGGTGGAGATCATCATTTTTCACACACAGTGAATAGTAACGTAGATGCCGTCATTTGCTCTGTAAAGCTGGGGCTGGCTGTGGAAGTATTGCCCTTCCTCAGAGGCCCGGAGAGATGGCAGGACTTGCACAGCTGGAGGGTGGTAGAGTGCAGGCTGGAGTCCGGAGATGTAGACTTTGTAAATTCTCTGCTGCACCTGTCTGTCAGCCTTCACAGAACCTGCTAGCTTTCCAAGTGTGGCAGGAAGACTGACTTCCGGAAGGGCTATCGTTATCCTCACAGCCTGAGGAAAGGGGTGCTTTGGCAAAACAAATGCTTTGTCCCAGTCTAACTTAGAGGGGGAGGGTTAGACACAGGTCCAAAGGCCTGGCTGGCTGCCCTTCCTTCCTTGTGGGAACATAGCTTGTCTTAAAGATACACATTACTTTCCTTCACACATTCTTTTCTGCCTTGGACCTTAGAGGAAGTCCTTGTGTCACCCTGGGCAGGTTTCCTCAGTGAGGGCTCAGCCGAAGGCCTCCACTCACCCTCTCACAAGACCCCTAAAGCTTCGTTGGCCTCGTTTTGTGCTAATATTCTTTTCCCTAGCATAGCAGGGGATATGGAGAATGTCACTTCTCTGGGTTTTCTTCTCTGATGTTTCTCATCCTCAGTGACCCTACTTCACCCCCTTGGGGGTCAGTGTAGCCTCTGGCCATTGGCAGCTGGTGTTAAAAATGCTACATAAAAGGAAGGATGCTCAGCTTCTATACGGAATAAATATTTCATTCCTTGCCACAGCTCTTTGTGCGTGCCTTGAGGCAAATGCATTTTAATATCTAAAAAGTACCGTCTGGAATTTAAAATTCTTCCCACTCTGTTCAAATTTATGTTCATATGGGAAATATTTCACATGAGTCCTGATGGGAGCTGGTTCTTACACTCAAAGCCTGAATTCAAGTTATGGATTCAAGGGACAAGACAGGCTGAGCCATGGGTTTGAAAAGCTGACTGGGTAGGAGAGAAAGGATTTGGAGTCAGTGGCGGTCACTTGGCACGCTTTGTGTGGCTTGAGGCTCAGAGTGTGGACTTGGCAGATCGGGTTAGACCATAGTGCCTCTGCTAATGCCAGAGAGCAGTCTAGATCCACAGCTTTGCCCAGATCACAGGCTCAGTCTTGAGAGGGACACTCATTCTTTCACTGGTATTCTTACTGAGAAGTTCCTCCTGGTCCTTGCCAGCCAGCCAACCAACCAGCCAGTTCTGACTTGCCTGGTACATCTACTGCAACCCCATGGGGAGACTAGACTATCTATTTGTGATTTAGGAGTGATTTTAATGGACCTTCAGGAGTTGAACTCAGGTGGGGCTAAAGAAGCCCATTGAATGTAGAAAAGAAAGGCTGACAAGAATCCTTATTTTATTTAAACTGTGCAAAGGCATTCTTGCTTATTTGTTCTTAAACCTCCAATACATACTAAGCAAGGACCTTAAGTTTTATTTATGAAAACAGCAAGTAGATTGACTATGCTAAGTCATTTCCAGTTTAGACAGGGAGGGCATATTGCGTACAAAATTAGGTTTTCCTTAAAACATTTAAAATTTCATGGCAGTTTCAACCACGCCATTGATTTGGCAAGGTTTGCCGTTTCCCACATTTATGCCTCTGGTGACGAGAACCTCTCTATTGTCTTGCAGAGATCAGGAATGGGAACCTCAAGGCCATTCTAGGCCTCTTCTTCAGCCTCTCCCGATACAAGCAGCAACAGCAGCAGCAGCAGCCTGAGAAGCAACACCTCTCATCATCCCCTCTGCCACCTGCCGGGTCTCAGGTGGCCGGGGCGCCTTCCCAGTGCCAGGCTGGCATTCCTCAGCACCAGGGGCTGGCCACTCCCCAAGCCCCGTGCCAGCCCCTCCAGCCAGTTTCACATCAGCAAGCAAAAACGCAAGCAGAAATGCAGTCCAGGTGGGCTCCTCTCGAGGACAGATGGTGCTGCTGACTTTTCGGTGTCCTTCTCCCCAGCTGTGTAGGGTAGCCCGTGCGGTTTGTGGACTAGCATGGCCTCAAGATAGATACAGCAAGGCGATGTGTATTCATACAGATCAGGAAGAGGCCAGCACATTCCTAAGCTGTTCTGTAAAAGATCGCCCACAAGTCATTTGCTTTAATGGCAGAAAAAGGCCAATGGATTAGAGACCAGAAAGCTTTTGACTCAGGAGAAAGTCCTGTAGAAATACCCATTATAACTGTCTTCTTCTAAGCCACCCGTTGCTAGCAGTGAAACCCAGTGCCACTGGGCTGATTGGTTGCTTGATTTCATTGAATGTGTGCTGAAAAACACCATGCTCCAGCGCACCAGTACAGAAGGCTTCTTGAACTCGTTAGACACTTTAACACCTGCTGGCCACAAACCAAGCCCAGAGCTGCTTGACCCCCCAACTACCTTGGAGCCACAGCTGTGTTTCCCCCATGAAAAGTGCAGTTTCCCACCTGTCAGCCAGGAGGCATGGGTCTGATGTAAACGAGGCCCCCTAATTAATTATCTAATTATCCAACTGGCATTATGGAAATTTGTGAAATAGGAGAGCTGCATGGACTAGCAATGAGAGAGAGAGAGAGGAAGAGAGAGAGAAAGCATGCACCAAGCAGCCAGGCACTGTGCTGTTTCCATGGAGGAATGCTGGGTGGGACCCCCTGGCTGGAGGCTCCCTAGCAGACCTGAGTTGAGTCTTATCATTCCTATGCTGCCTTCTGCACAGATCCCATTCCCTGAAATGCTTGGCAGAATTATAGTGCAGAGGAAAGGTTTTATGTGGGAAAAGGAGAGAGCTTCCTAGTTAAGATCATTGTTGCATGTCTGTTCAAAACCTTGAATCTGCCAGTTTGCATTCTTTTATCTTGTGAAAGCAAAGCCTTCTAGGTGCCAGGTACTGTTAGTCATTTGGGAGTCAGAGATGAATGATAGCATGATACCTGCTCTCCACACACGTTCCTGGAGGAGGCTATGCAAGGAGCATACGAACCAGGAGGGAGATGGGAGAGGCAGTGCATCCACCACTGGAAGATAGTGGGATTCAGGGTTGATAGTTTAGGTTTGGTTAATGGGAAGGCCCCTCTGAGGCCATGGCACCTAGTGGCCAGACATGAATGGAAGGAAACTCGCCATGCAAACCTCAACTGCAGAGATCAGCCAGGGGGAGCAGCTAGTGTAGAGGCTCTGTGGTAGGAGCAAGCTTGTCATGACAGTGGAAAGAGAAGGAACTGGACGATTGCCTGCAAGCAAGGAAGGCAGTGTGTGGTGATGGGTACGCTACCAAAGTCAGGCTGAAGGAAGTGAGTTTGGACTCTTTTCTAAGGAGCCAAGAAGCTAAAGGAGCCTCACGGTTCAAGTGGATTTACATTAAGAGAAAAGGATTCTGTGATAAATAAGCTTGTTGGGGGAGCAAGAGCGAAATGGAGGACTCCAGTGAAGGAGACCTCTTCAGACTAGGCAGTGTGAGTGACTTGAACAGGATGGTCTGAGGCAGATGGAGATGGACCCTGAGGGATATGTTGAGCCATGGAGCCTACAAACAGTCTATCTAGAGTCGGGGAAGAAAAGGCAGCCCAAATAATAAAACCTGGATTTTTAGGTTGTAAGAAAAGCAACCCATTGTTAAGGAACACTTTACCTCAAGAACAGCCACACTCAAGTCATTTGTTTTAAAAATTCATTTACTCCAGCAGCAGGAGGGTTCTTGCCATAGTGTCATGCTTTCTGGCCCCACAAAGTGGTGGCATGGACTAGGAGTTGAGTGGTTATGTCCTCATTCACCCCTCTATCCCACTAGGCTGAGTACTTCTGCATATGAGTGGTCTCATCTGCTGTGCACTGTCGCTTCCCACTCTTAACTAACATTCTGGCTATGAACTTGAGGATGGTAGAATTACATCACTGACTGGCTCACACTGTGTTACTGCCCCACAGTCTATCTTTGGTAGCCAAGGCCCCAAAGGGTAACCATTTGGATACTTGGCTGTTAGTGCTGGGTACTGGTGCGCGCACCCTAGACGTCAGGTCTGTTCTGCAGTTTTGTTAGAACTCTTCAAGATGCAGACATGCCCATTAAGAACATGTCTAGGGGGCTGGAAATGGCTTAGCAGTTAAGAGCACTGACTGCTCTTCCAGAGGTCCTGAGTTCAATTCCCAGAAAGCACATAGGGGACTCACAACCATCTGTAATGGGATCTGATGCCCTCTTCAGGTGTGTCTGAAGACAGTTACAGCGTATTCATATAAATACAAATAAACACATCTTTAAAAAAAGAAGAAAAGAAAAGAAAATACAAAACCACATATCTAGGTTCCATATGGTCCTGTACAGCCAACACCAAGATCAAGATTCGGCAGCTCTAGGAAGCTCGCCTACATCACTCAAGAGCACCGGAGACATTGGTGTAACGATGTCAGAGCAGCCATGGTCTGCTTCATCACTTTACAGTCTACATTGCGACTGGCACTTGGTTCACAGCATGGAGTTTCCCACGGTATAGAATCTCCAGCAGGAGCCTATTTCTAAGCCTTTCATTACTTCCCATTTGTGCCTTTCAATCCAGATTCCATTATTTAGGAAATATCTGAAAATTGCTTGATTTCCTTCTTCCCCAACTTTCTCTACTCTCCCTTCACTCCCAGAGAACGGTGCTTCTTAATGCAGATTTTTCCGTGAATGTAATACAAGAAAAATGGATTTAAGAATAAGCGTTTCAGGTTGGGGGACAGCTCCTTGGTAGAATACTTGCCATCTCTAGTACCCTAACCTTTATCTAAAAAGAAAGGTAAATGACACAAAACAACTATAAATTGATTAAATCTGACCAAGAGTTTTTATATGTGCACATTTATAGGGAGTTTGCCTTTATACCCCAGTAAACAATCCTGTGAAATCAACACATCAGTACTTCAGAGAGTATTGCTTGCTTTGTGTGTTATAAATGCTTCCTACTTCAAGCATTGCAGTACTTTAGAGAGGTAGAAAGACAGGAAGGAGAAGCTGAGACAAGATTGCCACAAATTCCAGGCCAGCCCAAACTATAAAGTGCAAGTGACTCAGAGAAGCCTAGGCTACAGTGTGCGACCCTATCACAGAAAACCAAATCAGACAGACAAAAGATGTAAAGAAATCATATAGAGAAGTGAAGCCTGTGAAGTTATTTAGTGTGATAAGGGGGGCAGAGGGGTCAACAACCTAAAAGTCCTGAGCCAAATCCTTTGCTTTATCTTACACTCATTGGGATTAAACCTAGGGCCTTGTGCATATTTGGCAAGTGCTCAGTTACTGGTCCATATCCCCAGCTTTCTTTTTACTTCATCTTTAAAACAAGGCCTCACTGAGTTGCCAGGGCTGACCCTGAGCTCACTATGGAGCCAGCAGGTCTTGAACATGGCAACTGTGGGGGTGCATGCCGCTCTTTGCTGGTCATGGACTCACCCTCTGAAACTGTAAGCCCCAATAGACTTTTCCATAAATTGCCTTGGTCACAGCATCTAGTTAGAGCAGTAGAAAATTAACAAAGATACCATTCATCCTCCTGCCTCAGCCTCCTGAGTAGCTGAGATCACAAGTCTAGGCTTTAGATAATCGTAACTGTAGTTTCTTCACACTGTAATCACTGAACTTAGACCTGGAGGGCACTGTGAGTTTATCGGGAAGAATATGGAGGACCAGCCCAGGGACTTCCTCTTGGCTTGTCTAACCTGTCTCTCCTCACTCATCTCTTCCACATTTTCCTTCCTACCCTGCAGTGCATCAGCCAAGGATTCATCTCAAAGCAAAATCATCCGCTTCACTCTGGGTCAAAAAAAGATCTCTAGGTTAGCAGTGTCCTCTGTGTCCTCCAAAGCATGGTTTAACCCCAGTCAACTCCTCCCATTGCCTCCTTGCTGAGTTCCCTGTTGATTCCCCTCCCTGCTCCATGTCTCCAGTTACCCAACCCTAAACATGCTTTGGCTATTGATTCAGCTGGGGGAGTTCTGAGAGTGGGCTTGGGTGGGAGTGTGTGTAAGTGTGTGAGAAGCTTCGTATGTGTGTAAGTGACGGGCTCAGACTGGATGTTTTTCACTGTACTGATTTCACCTTGTCGTGAGAAACCTGTTCATTGGAAGAGGTGAGTTTCCAGGTAGTTCTAGAGCCATCTTACGGTGAATGCATGTGCTCCCTGTTTCATCCCGGCCGTCCCTAATCCGCATCTCCTCTCTGTGTGCTGTGCTTTGGCTATGGTCATGGTTGCTCAATTACTAACTGAGGGGTAGGTTTCCTTGTGAGCTGAAATCTGAAATGTGAATTCATTACAGAAGGCTGTTGTCATGCCCTTTCTTTGTTTTTGGATTTTCCTGCATACCGTGCCTCAGTTTCTTGGGGGGAAAAATAGTCACTAGTCTGCAGCCCTGAACCCTGAGACACATGCTTGGGTGTGGGAAACCGATTACATTGTAACATCTACAGTCTTATTTAATCCTACAGCTTCTGTGAGGTAACCAGGTAGGTCATGTTAATAGCCCCATTTTACAGATATGGAGACTAAAATTTCACAAGTGTTATCATTTGTTCCCAGACTACTCAGAAGATGGGAAAGAGCCCGGGTTGTTTTGCCCCAGAACCCTTAGGCCATGCCACCATTTCTTTCTTTTGCATTTGGCTGTTGTGGAGATGTTGGCAAACCTGCCGCCTCAGCCCCTGTCTCAGCCTAGTCCTTCCCACTAGCCCTTGAGGCACCCCAGAGAAGTGGCACTGGGTGATCTTCCCACAGTGACTGGTATTACGTTTACCTTCCAAAGAACTGTTTCCTAAAGGTGAGGGAAACCCGGCCCTTCATTTCTTCCATGTACAGTCCAGTGTGATGAGCTGCCAACTGTCCCCTTTGCTCTAATAACCTTTTATAATCAGTGCCTTTTTCTGAAAAACTTCTGTGGGGCAAGACCCAGCCTGGAGCAACCTGACTGGTGCGGGAGAAACTGCATGGCCCTGGGCTTTGGTGTAGTGCATGCACACGTTACCTGTAAGGGACTGCTTTCCCCATGAAGAAGAGGAAGCTGCAGCAGGAGTGGAGCCCCTGTTCCAGCAGGCTGATCCCACAGAATCTGAGCATCATGCAAATGTATGTATATGTCAAAGGAAAGGGGCAGCCTGGAGGACCCTATGTCTGTTCCCAGGAAACCCAACGCTTTGTCCCAAAAGAGAAAACAGGAGCTGTCTGAGAAGCTGTCTGATTGGAAGCACACGCCTGCCCTTCATTGGCACAGATGCTGCCTGGAGGCAGGGGAAGCGAGGAGCTGAAGACAAGGGTGCAGCTATCCCACTCTAAGCCTGTGCCAGGAGCAGAGTTCTTGGCTTCACCATCAGCTAAGATCTGGCTTCCTTTAGCGTCATCTCATCTCTCATCGACAGTGCATTTTGCGTGCATCTTGTCTCTGCTGAGGCCAACGAAGTGATGGACTCCTACTCCTGGGCTCCCCTCTTCCCAGACCCTACCCCTAAACATTGCCCTGATAAGGGTTGAGGCTGATTGAGTACATCAGTAAACTCTGTTGGCAGAGGAGACACCCCCCCACACACACGCACACCCTCTGGCTGAGTAGGCACCTGTCCCTACAACTTTAGAAACATGTCTCCTGTGGAAGTGTAAATGCTGGTTGGGTTCCTGCCAGACCAAGTACATTAATGCACACCAGAGATGGTCAGCAGAATAAGCCTCACCCTTGAATGTGGACCTCATGCATTTCTGCAGTCTACCATGTTGTCCTCCCTGGCATCTCTGGTAGAGTCACAGGCATATGCCATGTTCTGCCTACAGGAGGCAGGAAAGCATGGTGACACAATGGTATGGGTAAATGATTTCATCTTTAGGAGCTTGCGTGTGTGTCTACCTTGCTTCGTGCATGGTGTCCTGAGGATTTTGTAAAAGGCTTTTCCAGTTCTAGAATATCATTGGTGCACAGTAAATTGCAGCCAACATAGGTGATACTGGTCTCCTGGATGAGCTAGGTCAGGTGAGGCAGCCAGGCTGAATGGATCCCTGTATGGCCGTCTTCGCCATCTTGGGGAGTGGAATCAAATTAGTAGGATAATCAGGCCTCTGCCTAGCTGCTGAAAAGCAGATGCTGTGGAAATGAGAGATTTAGCATTTAATCATCTTGTCTGGCAAGAAAGCATCTCCAATCCTGGGCTCCCCACCCCCAGCATGTGCACACAAGCTGCCATGCTTCCTGGGAGGGGCACTCCCCTACTCCCAGCCTTTGAAGTGGTTTGGGAGAGAAGAACAGCGCTCTTACCATCAGCACGTACAGCGTGTGGAGTGGAGGCATGGGGGCTTGGTTGTAGGTTCCATGCCAGGAATGAGTTCAGTCCCCTGCTTGGTGTTCCACACACTTTGAAGAATTTGACCATGGCTCTCAAAGAAGCAAGACTTGTCCCCCACCTTTCCACAGTACTTCCCTTGAATTTAATGTTTTAAAGTACCCTGTATGTTTGGGAAAACCCATCTGTGCCTCCTGTCAGTTTGAAGCTGGATGTGGAATGACCATCAGAAGTGAAGTTCTCCTGGCAGAGTCTCTAGGACCTCTTGGAACTGTGAATGGCACGGGCCGATCTGTCTGCCTGCCTCCCACTGACTTGCTTTAGTGAGGCTGTGCAGTGGGCAGCATCTGCTGCGCCACCTGCAGCTGTTCCTATGGGTCAGACCCGGCTCTTCAACAAGGCAAGATTCTGATGTGACTGACAGTACATGGCTTCCAGGCTGGGGTGGATCCAAGTTCCCATGATACACAAGGTCATCAATAGTAATGAACTGCAGAATGTTTAGCCAGAGGCTGCAAGCCTGTGTGAGCCCATGGGTCTGTGTCATTGGTAAAGAAGACATACACTTATTTTTAGTTCCAGCTCTGCCCTCAGCCTCCTTAATTAATGCTTCAGTCCTAAGGGATAGGACAGAGCTTCCTAGTCTGACCACAGGGTCTTCGCTCCTCTGCTCTTATTCACTTCCCCTGGCTGGTTCATTCCACTCTGTCTTTCAAGAACCACCACACTCCAACTATTTCCTCTGCCCTCTTTTAGTGTGCTTTGTTTTTGACATAGAGTCTTGCTTTGTAGCCCAGGGTGGCATTGAATCAGGGCAGTCTACCTGTCTCGGCTTCATCGGTGCAGGGTTATAGGTGTGAGCTGCCATGGCTAGCTCTACATTGCATGCAAGGCGGATACATTCTACCACTGAGCAAGAACCTTAAACCTCTTCTTAGACCTCACTGAGTTGTGTTGACTGGCCTTGAACAGACTCTGTAGGCCAAAAAGGCCTTGAACTCTTGTTGTGTCAGCCTCCTGAGCATCTAGACATGAGCCACCATGCCTGGCTTCACCTCTACTCTGCAAGCTCTCACCATGTGTAGTGTGCTATGGTTCAGGGCCTCCTTTCACAGTCCCTGTCCACACGCCAAATCTGGGTCTTGCTCTGGGGTCTCTTTAGGCCCTCTCTGACCTTGAAACCTATCATTTCCTTTCCGTCAATTGCCTCTTTGCATCCACACACATGTCACCTAGATGCCAGCTGGGGTCAGCTGGCTCCTCTGGATCCAGGGAGGACTGTACCAACTAGTGCTGCCTCCTGCAGCCAGTAGAGCGCCCTCCCATGGTCACACAGCTGCCTTTCTTAGGACACCCTGGTTGCCCTTGACTTTGAAATCCTGCACTTGAAATCTCATACTAAAATTTATTCTGAAGTAATTCGGTTGCAGATCAACACACTGTCCCAAGGGTGCCTTTGTTTCCTCATGATTGAGTTCTTTCTTACCTAACATACATTTCTTCATGGTCTTTATATATGATATTGTGTTTTACATAGTGTTACTATTGTTGTGGATCAAACACCATGACCAAAAGCAAATTGGGGAGGGAAGAGTTTATTTGGATTATATTTCCACATCACTGAAGGAAGTCAGGACAGGAACTCAACAGGACAGGGACCTGGAAGCAGGAGCTGATGCAGAGACCATGGAAGGATGCTGCTTACTGGCTTGTTCATCCTGGCTTGCTCAGTCTGCTTTCCATAGCCCACAGTGGCCTGGACCCTCCCCCACCAATCACTAATTTTAAAAATGTCCTGCAGACTTGCCTGCATCCCAATCTTACAGAGTGATTTTATCAGTTGAGGTTCCTGTCTCTCAAGTTGACATAAAACTGCAGAGGTGGCTTTTGCTAAAATCGTCAGCTGGATGAACGTCAGAGAAATCATTTCAAGCATCAGAGGCACTGACCCATGATTACCACGAGGGATCCAGGACTGTTCTTAGTCCCGAATGGAGACTATTTCACCAGTGTGAGGCTCCCAAGAACAAGTTTTCCATTACAGACAAAATGGTCTCTCTTCTGAGATGTTCCTTAACAAGAAAAAGAGCCCTGCTTGACAAAGTCTATCTTGCCTCTTTCAAAATGTTGATCTGGTACTGACTTTTGTCCTCCTTCCTTCTCAGCATGTAAGTCTACTTCTTTTATCTCTGTACCATAGTGTGTTCCCTTTATGATAATGTCTAGTTCTTCACAAATCTGGGCCAAGCAGGAAGGATGAGAGGGGAATTCTGCAGCAGTGAGTAATCACTCCAGACCAGGTATTGAGTTCCATGTCAAATGTACATTGGATAGCTGCTCTTCCAAAGTTTTAGATGAAGAATATAAATGTCAGATGTGACAGGCTGGCTTGGAGTCCTGTGGGTGGGAAAGCCTGCTTTCTGCCCATTACACCACACTGCCCCCAGAAGATCAGACCTATCCTGTGCTTAGATGGCTTGCCTCTGTGCTGTTCTAAAAATCTTCCGTGGTCCAGCCTTGAGTGGGCACAGTGAGCCTCTCCAGCAACTCTGAAAGGATTTTGTCTTGTCCACCTTGCTGCTTTGTGCACCCCACCCCTCGCCCGCACGCTCTTTGCAAGCCCCATTGAAGCCTGCACCACCGAATACCTCTGCTGTGACATTATCTTGGAACAAGTCCATAATCCTCTGGCCAGTCCTATGTGTAGGGATAAAGACTTGTACAGACCATGCCGCTTAAATCAGTCCGACCCAACAACCATTATGTGTACCTTTGCTACCAGTGGATGTGAAGCCATGTCACCTAACATGGAAGATTTGCAGGACACCGCCTCAGAAGCAGATCCAAGTGACACTGAGGTCCCATCCCTGGATCTCCTTGACCTGCTGTGCTGACACATCCAGCCCCCACCCCAGATGCTGGAACCCCTGGGGATTTGTACCAGTTCTATCTTTGTGGGAGTCAATTTCTCCAAACCAGAGATTCACTGAGTGTGGATGCTCCTAGCATAGCAGGAAGCAATGCCTTCAAGATTCACTGAGGCTGGGGGGGGGGGCGCCCCCTCACCCCCTCACCCAGCTCCTCGTTGGGACCCAGCCAGCTTTTTAACTAGATTGCTTTTACAGACTTTCACACCAGCTCATGTTCTCTGTGTGCTCCACAACCATCTTTCTTGCTGAGCCAACAAGAAAAAGTTTAAAGCATTTGCTGCTTACATCTAAAATGCTTCCAGATTCTGGGCTTCTTTGCTGCTTGCCGAATCACATGGAAAGAGAAGGCTGAAAGTTTTATGAGTTGAAAACTCAGGCTTACCATTGGGTCTAATGCTGGTCAGCCGAGACTCCGGGTACCTTTAAACATGGCTCAGTGGCTTTCAACTGAAAGATTCTACTAAATATGTCATCATGTATTCCTCGTTCAACTTTAATTATTGGAAACAGCCTGCTTAGTAAGTTCCTGGACCAAAATTCCGACTTGAGGAGTCTTTCCCCTTACCTCTCTGGGGAATACTCCTTGACATCTTTAGACACACTACAAAGAAATCTGGCAGCTTTCACTTCAGAACCACCCAAAACGAGGTTTTATTTAAAGGGAAAATGTGTATTTGTCTTTAGACTAACTGAAGCCTGCTGTTTTTACAGAGAGAATTATGCCTTTATATGTTGACTGTAGAGACAAGCTGAGCCTCGGCCTCAAAGGGATGCCATAGAGACAGGTTGTCAGGTGTTGAAGGAAAGTGTATAGCCAGACAAGCACTGTCAGGCAGGGTTTAGGTTTGCACCACAGATGTGTTGGGTTTGAGCGATCACAGTTTACTTTCTTACCGTTATAAACCGAACCCTGGTCTTAATGCCTATACCCCTGGGTTATGGCAAACACTATTTCCAACACAGTGCACATGGGAAAAATAATCCAGGTAGAGCCAGGGATGTTGTATTTTGCTCATATTGAAAAGTAAGAACACCTGTCTCAGAGGATAAAGATGGGTCTTTTATTTCTCATCAGCAAATACCTTCAATTTTCCTCTTCACTCAAAGGAATCGTGCTCCCAGTTTTCCTGGGGTCATTATGAGCCTAAGTGTTTGCTGTATTGCACCGAATTGTTTGACTCGCCTTCTCCACAGACCGAGTGTCTGAGTCTGTTTGGTTTCTTGTTGTTGTTTCTGCTGCTGCTGCTGTTGTTGATGATGGCCTCCTGCATGGTCGCAGTTCTTTCTGGGACACTGCTATATTCCTAAGACTGACTGCATTACCCTTTGGCTCTTGCATTCTAGACTCCCAGGTCCTACTGCAAGAGTGGCCGCTGCAGGCAGTGAGGCCAAAACACGTGGAGGGTCAGCTGCTGCCAACAACCGCCGGAGCCAGAGCTTTAACAACTATGACAAGTCCAAACCTGTCACCTCTCCACCCCCACCCACACCAAGTAACCATGAGAAAGGTGAGTCATTTTCTCTGGAGTCTTCTGTCAGTTTGTCTCTTAGCAGACCTGTCTGGTTTGGGTGGGGTCAAGATTGAGCTTATAAACAGAGTGAAGAACTGTGGTTCAAACATACACATGCTTAGCCAGAAGGTTGTTATCAATGACATTAGCACAGTGGGGAAACCATCGTTACATTCACAGCCAGCCAGCCAGCGAGCCAGCCAGCTAGGATAAGTTATTTGTTTGGCCATGGCCCATAAGACACTTGACTACAGATTAGAAACAAGATGCCATTTGAAATTTGAGAATACATTTTTATGGATGCTATGCAGTAGAAATGCAAGTTTCTTGGGAGCATGCCTTGGGAGTCATCAGAAATGATGTGAAGGAGCATTGGTAATGTGGATGTTTTCACCTTTGGATCGGCTACAGTGAAGCACTTGGCTTCCATAGAGGAAGCAGGCAGCCTCGTTCCTAGGGTTGTGATGATACAACGATATTTGGCTGTCTATGTGACTGAGTGTTTAGGATGGAGAAAAAGCAAGGTGAGTGGCTTGTGGAAGACTTCCACAGAAGGTAATAAAATGAACCATTGCTTGGACAAGCCTGGGAGACATTCAAGAAACTAAGGCAGGTTGAACAAGTCTTCAGTAGAAGGTAAGCCCGTCCTGCCCTCCCGCCAAGCAGCGAGGATGGAAACCAAAGCCAGGTCTCTCAGAAGTGTTTCCTGTGGCAAGTGTCCTGGAGCTTACTGTGGGTCATGTCACACCATCCCCTTAAGCCACAGCAGGCCGCCCCTCAGTCCCTGCAGTGGCTTAGGAGTCTGTGCAGCCCTTATGTTGTGAGTGAATTTGGTCCTATCTTATCTACTCCCCAAACCAGGAACACTTGGGCCAGAGTCTGATTCCCTCAAGAGTTTACTAATGGTTACATTTTTTCCCCCTTCAGAGTAGGGGAGAGATTTTTATTTTTATGAGGCTGACAGGTTTCTCAACCAAGGTACCAGGAACTTGAAAACCAGTACTAAAGTCTAATCCAGGATATATGGTCCAGCCACATCTATGTGATCCCACCCCTTGGTGTTTCTCTCACTCAAAACTCAAGAACTTTTGTTTAATGTGTGTAGTTTTTTAGTCTGTTAATTTCACTTCTGAGGTGCTGGGGCTCAAACCCAGAGCCTCGTCATGCTAGATAAATGTATAGTAATACATCTGAGTCACACCCACACCTCTTCTTTACTTCCCCATTCCCAAGTGGCGTTCTTTATAAAATTGTGCTTGGGGAGTTGGAGAGACGATGCTGTTTCAGCAGAGGACCAAGTTCCAGTCCCCAGCTCCCACGCTGAGCAGTGCACAACCTCCCGTAACTCCATGGCGCCTCATTCTCTCTTCTGGCCTCAGGACTCTTGTTCTCGCATGTACTTACCCACATGCAGAAATACACATAAATAAAACAATTAAATAATTTTTAAAAACCATAAATGTGTGCTTAGAATATAAAAATCACATCTGTTTGCAAAGTGATACAAGTACACATATTTTTTTAAAGTTCTTTTCTGTTTCTTAACAAGCACCAGTATAAACCAAACTGTGTGTGCCCTTCCAGAACTTTCACAGTGCAGCCATATAAATACGATGCACTCACATATAGAAATCCTGGGTTTTACTTCAAAAGGAAAAGCTATTTTCTTTTTAGTTCCGCCTGTGTCACGACCTCATTTATTCCCCCTTTAAAAGGATGAAACTAATATGTACAAAAAAAAAAAAAAAAAAAAAAAAAAAAAAAGGAGGAGGGGGTTCGATACTTGCTGTAGTCACAGAGGCAGGGAGGGGTGAAGTTGCTGGAAGGGAGCAGGGATTATAAATGTTGAAACAAGGCAAATTGTTTTAACGTGCTGGACTAATAAATCTGGCCTACTTTATCAGCATTACGGTGACTATCAATGGTCTGGTATAGCAAGAACGTTGGGTTTGAGACTAAAACCTGTGACCTCACTGTCTCCTCTACCTGTGAGATCACTGAAGATCATAGACATTTGTAGTCCAGCCCCAGGGATGAGTTTGGCTTCATAGCTGGCCAGGCCTTTTCCTCTCCCAGGGCCCTGTGAGGACTCTGTGCATGGTAGTTTAATCCAGCCTGACATCTCTGGACTCTGCTATCTCTGTCACCTCACTGTAGGGAATGCCAGGATTACAGACTCGTGCTACTGCATCTGGCTTTGCCTGGGTTTTCGTGGCCTGAGCTCGGGGTCTCACGCTTGCACAGTGAGCACTTTACACACTGAGCCATCTCCTCAAGCTGTGTGTGAACACCAGAGTAAAGGAGAAAGTGTAAGGGAGAAGCCTGGATGGAGAGACAGAACCTTCCACAACGTCCGTGGTAGGCAGCCGTGGCCTGTGGGACACATGGAGCCACCAACTGCCAAAGCGCAGCTTTTGTCAATACTTCTCAACTCATCATTGTTCAGTGGCTCTTTTATTAAATGTAGTAGATACCCTGAGTTGTAAGAACATACAGAGTTTTCCCATAAGACCAAGTTATCCAGTTGGCATTTTGAGTTCAATTTACTTCCCATGAATCATCTTTGGGAATAGAGGTTGCTAGCCACTGATTTCTCTCATACTTTTTGTCTGTGACAGTTAATTTGAGTTTTTGGTTACTAAAGTTTTAGAAGCTGGTGGGGCCTGGAGAGATGGCTCAGTGATTAAGAATGCCACTGTTCTTTTAGAGGACCTAAGTTCAGTTCTAGCACCCACAGGAGACAGCTCATAGCTGCCTATAACTCCAGCTCCAGGGGAGCTAACTAACGCCTTCTGGACCTCACATAAATCCACACTCACATGTGTTCACGCCAACACAGACACAGACATCCATATACACATGATTAAAATAATAAAATAAAGTTTAAAAAGAAATGGGCTTCATTGTGATATATATGTATGGATCAGTACACTAATTCTTTTTTAAAAACTTTATTTTTATTTTGTGTGTATTGTTATTCTGCTTACATGTATTCCTATATACCACATTTGTGCAGTACCCAAGGAAGCCAGAAGAGGGAATTGATTCCCCTAGGACTGGAATTAAAGATGGTTATAAGCCACCATGTGGATACTGGGGTAGAACATGGGTCCTCTAGAAGAGCAGTCAGTGCTCTTAGCTACTGAGCTACCTCTCCAGCCTCAGTGTACGAATATTCAACTACCCCGCTGTTTCTTCCTGTAACGTGTCTACCTCTTTCTGGTCTCTTCTCCCTCATTACCTGCCATACTACTTCCCGTTACCCTCTCTTCTTCTCCTCCCTCCCCTCCATAGTCTCCTTTCACACACACACACACACACACACACACGCGTATACACACACACACACACACACACACACACACACACACACACACCCCTAGATTACTGTGAAAGAGAGCTTGTTTCTCACAGTCTGATCATGGACTATCAGTTGGTCAGCTTTCAAGGTGGCTATGCAAATATAGACCCTGGACTTTATAAACCTTGCCCTTTCGATTCAAGTGCCTGAGTTGATATTTGACATTCCTGTAATCCTCACGGCTGTAAATGTAGAAAACCCTTATTCTTCTTATTCTTGTGGTCTTAGATGCACATTACGAGAAATACCATTTTCTAATTGCTCTGTAACTCTTAGCAAGAGTTTGGTGACTTACTGTTACAGGGGTGACTATAGGCAGTGAGACCCATCCCCCATCCCATTCTCTATCTCAAGCCTGACATGCAGCAGGAGCTCAAAAAATGGGGAACCATAGAAATTTTATATCCATTTTATCACAGCTATATTTAAATTTATTCTCAGAGTCAACACTTGATGACTGGGCTCACTGACAGCCAAAGACTTCAAAGCTGGCTTTGGTTTTGTGTTTTTTTTTTACCTTGCCAGTCTTCAAGGCGTCATTATATTTTGTTTTAAAATGTTTTCATTCTTTCTTGTGCTAGCTGAGCTCATAGAAAACAAGGAGTTGGGTCTTGATCCCTTAATTGGGCTGGAGGTATACAGGTGGTGTCAGTATGCTAGTCGAAGGCCAGGACTTCCTTGAGGGTGTCAGCTTGCCTGTGTCAATTCTTTGTGCTCTTGACTCTTAAAGAGCCTGGGGTCTCTTCTGTCCAGGAGAGCGGACACAGGGGAGAACTCTGAAAGCCTCACAGGCCAGCTTTTGTCCGTAACATCTAGGGTTAAACAAAAGCCAAACATCAAGGAGAACAAAAACACATCTGGTGTGTTTTCTCTGGCTATCTTTGGGGGCCGTTTTCTTTATCTGCTGCAGAATTCAGGAAAGCCTTGGGGAGAGGCAGAAGGAAAGTCCTTGGGTGTGTGGAGCTATGAATGGCAGTGCTTGGGCTAACCCTCTCCCATGGAGACAAGAGGGCCGTATGGCCAGGTTTGCCTTTCCGGCAATATGGATGTGCTTCAAAACCAGCGCATCAGCTTACGGTTTCACCAGATGCTGTCCTTGTAAAAGACAATGAACCTGGCTTTGGGGAGCAGGAATAAACGAGTGGGAGAAAGGAAAGGAAACTGAGACAGATAAGAAGACAAATGCTGATTTGGTTAGTCTGCGTTGGGGATTTGAGATGGGTGCCAGCCATGCGTCTGATCTGCAGGTGATCAACCCAGTGCTTCTGCTCCTGTGTGTCAGGTAGAAAGCATCACATGTACGTGAGCTCAGTTTCATTTCAAGCTTCGTTAGCAGGGGAATAATACACTTAGGTATCTGTGTGCTCTCTTTGTCAGGTTTGCTGCAGTGTGATCTGCAACACTAGGTTCATTCCATTTAAATATTCTTTAAAAACATTTTTTCTCCTAACTTGTGTATTTGACAGCATCCATCTACATTTAAAGATAAAGTTATTTTGGAGTAAATGAAATGGACACTTCCACGGACATGTAAGGCCTGTCTCCATATGCAAGGTGCAAGAGAGGAGAAGGGCAACTGAGCTGTGACCTTCCGGTTCAGCCACAGCCAGAACTTCATGATGGGCTTCTTATGAAGGCACTTGACCCCTTCTCTGCACAAGACAGACTCTCTAGGGCTGAAACCAACCTATCAGATAAGATGTCCTTTAGAATACCAGTGTGCAGCTGGTGTGGGAGGGATCCAGCCTCTAAATGCTGTGCATGAGGTAGTGGCTACAGTAGCCTCAATTATTGGTAAGCCTGTCTGCGATTGTTGTGCCTGTGTGCATGGCCATGATGAAGACTAGTCAGCACTGAGGCCCAAGGAGCTCCTGCTGGGTTCTTCAGCAGTGTCTATGCCTATTTTTGTAGTTTACAGGCTCTTCGAGCTTTGTAGATGATAGCACAGGCCCAAGTATCCGAGTCATAGCCTGCCTAGTTCTTGTAAGGCGAAGCAGGTCCCTCTGTGTCCTGAGCCTGTTACCTTGGTTGTGATAGGAGAATCATAGCATTTTCCTGAAATGACATCTGGGTTGCAAGGCTCTCGGCCTATAGTGACTTAGCTTGGGAGAAGCAAGGCTTTGAGAGAAGAAAACAAAATCCGCACAACCATCTTGACTGAGTAGCCGAAGACAGTAAGTCTCTGCTGCCCTCTGCTGTCTGAATCTTGTGATACACCTCATCTCTGCCTAGCAGTCTTTTTTCTTAATTTTTACAAAATCTTTTTTTTTTTTTTTTTTTTTTTTGTCGTATATGTATGGATATTTTTGCCTATGTGTATATCTGTGTACAGATTATATCTCTTGATGCTTGCACAGGGTATCAGATCCCTTGGAACTAATTACAGATGGTTGTGAGATGCCTTGTGGGTGCTAAGAATCAAAACTTGGTCCTCTGGAAGAACACCCAGTGTTCTTAACCATTGAACGAAGGTACCCTGTTAGAAACGCAAAGGTTCTTCAATTGTCTAGATGTTCCCACCCAGGCACGGCTTTCCTGTTTCCTTCCCTCCACTTGGGAGAGTGACTGTAGACCCGAGAATGTCTAAATATGTTCAGTAAGGTCCTAGTGGCCTGGAGGACAAATTCTGTCTGGAGTAACACGTAAGTGACTGAGAGCCTGGCTTAGCCCCTCCTCCTCGAGGTTGTCACTCATTGTCCCTGAGGTGGGTAGCCAGGTGTGGGATTCAAGGAGAAGGATTAACCCTAAGGAAAGAGGTCATTGCTAGCATGACTGGATTTTTACTAACTGGAAAGTTTTGCTAGATTTTATTTGTTTTTAGTGAGTGACTAATTTCAAATGAGGCAAAGCAGTGTATGGTAAACAACCCCACTTGATCACACAGGCACTCGCCCCACCCCTCATGTCCTGGGATGTGTCAAAAGCCATTTGTGCAAAGTCTCTTCCGTATTAAGCATCAGACTAGTCACTGATATTCAAGAGTGAAGAGAGGGGTGCCAGGCCCTGCCCTCCTGGGGCTCACAGTCTGGTGGGAGAGAAGAAAGAATCACCTAATAGAGTGGTACTTACTCCTCTGCAGAAACTCAGATGCCACAAATAGATGTGTGCTTCCGGGCTGGGGGCCCTCAAAGGTAAGACCCACAGAGTTTGTAGGGGTCCCCTTCATTGTGTTTACCCATTTTCTCACAGAATGGTTGGGAGCTAAGGATATTTTAGGACATGGGCATTGAAGAAACAAACAAGCGCTCACACACACACACACACACACACACACACACACACACACACACACACACAAGTTAATAAAACAGGAAAACAATTCTTGGCTGCACATTAAAAAATAAATAAAGGACTTTTGTTTCTGTCTTCTCCCAGGTGGACGGATGAATCTTTTGGGAGGAGAGTTCTCTGGCCCCCAGAGCTGTTCAGGCAGGTCAGATCCACCCTGTCCTGGCTGCCATATGTTAGGTTTCAGCAGATAGCCTTGATGATGTTTGTAAACCTATGAGCTGATTATCTCAGCTAAAGGATGGAATCTGCGTAATTTATGCAGGTTCTGGAAGTACTTCTGTCATTTGGATAATGTCACTGGTAAAACCCATAGCTTGTGACCTCTCCTTATTAAGTCCCGCCTCATACAGTCATCCATCCATCCATCCCAACATGTACTCTGTCCTCAGCGCTGCTACTTCCACTCTAGAACTTGTTTCTGTTTCAAGCAAGGAAGGAAAGAAGGAGGGAGGGAAAGAGGGAAGGAAGGAAGGAAGGAAGGAAGGAAGGAAGGAAGGAAGGAAGGAAGGAAGGAAGGAAGGAAGGAAAATGTGCAAAAGTGCCCTCAGTGACATTTGCATTGACTTTCACCCTCTGACTGTGAATTTGGGATGATTTCTCTCATAAGTTCAGATAAGTCGTGAACTGGTTAAGTTCTTGCTCTGCAGCCATCACCATGGCCTCAGACAGGAGGACCCTTGCCACAGAGAAGAAATCATGGCTGCTTGGTGAGATGACGTGTGTGACTCCTCATCATGTGGATTTGTTTTTCTGACTTTTCCTAAGGCCAGATAGCCTAAGTTCAGGACTCAAAGGCCTGTTTTACATGCTTCCTGTAGGGGGCACTACTCATCAAGCAAAACTCAGCCTGCAGAGAGCAAGTCATTTTAGGCCTTATAGGGAAGAAACCAGTCTCTGCTTTGAAGGTTTCTGAGTGCTGGAGATACCTCTATTCTGTCTGTCAATCATGTGTTAGGCAAGCTGAGCTCAGACACAGACTTTCTTATGGGCCAGGATGACTTTTTTATTGTGTTAAGTCCATCTGGTCCACAATCAAACCAAGGACATATGGGTGGCAGGGGTGGGAATGTCTTGTCCACACTAACCGTGTATACTAAGACAAGGATTCTCACCCATGTTACCCCATTGATCCCATAGTCCCAAGACATTTCATCTCAGTTCTTCCAATAGAAGTGTGTTTCCTTCCCACAGAGCATCTTCACAGCCTCAGAAGTTACAGGGGACTTGTAGGAGCTAGCTTCCCTCTGGACTCCTCAGCCTTGAGCTTGGCAGAACACACTTGTGATTAGCCCTACCACCCCAGCCCTGAAAAGTGACATTTCTGAGTAATAGCTGTGTGCTATTTCCCACAAGCCTGTGGGTTGGCCAGATATTTCTACGGGGGGTGTCCCAGGCATGTGAATGCATCCGGGGTCATCGAGAACAGCCATAGCCAAGGTGACACAGTGATCCCTGCATTGTCTTTCTGCCAGCAACTCCTTTCTGACTATTTTTATGGTGTTCAGATGAGTTCTGGGATAAAGGGTTGGGATGTGTAAGGTCCATTGGGACCTAACCTCTGAAAGGGACATCATGGTTTGTCTTCTTATGCTGGCCTGCCCACATTTATGAGGGTAGCTTCAGAGCCACGCTGAGGAGGGCATGTGACGCAGAGAATGAAGACTGGGAACTACCTTCCTAACAAATAAGTCAGATACAAGTCAGCAGACACTGATTTCACTTGTCAAGATGGCAATAAGAATATGCTCGGCTCCTAATGCAGGATTTCCCACGACTCTGGGACAAGTGCAGAACTGAGAGGCCAGAGCATCCTTGGTTACCACAGGCCCACCGGCTGCTGCATGACAGAAGCATCCGCCTATGAGAAGACACAGTGGCCTGTGCTGAAAGTGGCACTCTGCTTAAGCCTGTTTTTCAGCCATATCCTCGGCCTCCATGTTCCCCACATCCCCGCTTCCTCTTGCACAGCAGTTGACTGGAGATCGTTGAATGTCCATCTTGGTTTCAGCATCGACTAGGTATTGGTCCCAGCATCTCTACATGAAGGCCACGTAACTTTGAATCATTAAACACCCTGAACTTCAAGTGCCTTTGCCATACAACGGACATGAGACGAGAACCAGCCCTGTGCATATATTTGCTCAAATCAGTGAAGTCAAGCACACAGGAATCAAAAGAGATCTAAGGGGACAAAGAAACCACAGCAGCTACGCTGAAAATCCCAGGCCTTTACACTCATCTTCTTGCCTCTGAATCTGAAGCTGTCTCAGACTTCCTGGCTTTATCCCTGCAATCCTGAGTAAACCAGAGTAAAGGATATTTTTAAAACCAGGGGTGTAGAGGCCAGAGAGATGGCTTAGCAGTTAAGAGCTCATGCTGCTCTTTCAGGAGACCGAAGTTCAAATCCCAGCACCCATGTCAGGTGGCTCCTAACTTACTGAAACTCTGTCTCCCAGGGGGTGGATGCCTCAGACACATACCTGTATGCCGATATATGATTTAAAAAAAAAAAAAACAAAAAACCTTTAAAAACAAAAGAGGGATCTAGAACCAGAATGACTTGTCCCCAGAGGACAGTCCTAGAAATGAACACTTGCCACCACTTAGTTAGCTTTTGCTTGTGGAATCTCAGAAATGCAACTTATTGATTGTTGAAATCTCCCAGTAACTAACAACTTGCCAGGAAGGAGGAATTTGAAATGAAAGTATTGATTGAGAAAAACAAGCAAGAGAGGCACATGTGTTTGGTTCTCTCCCTCTCTCTCTCTCTCTCTCTCTCTCTCTCTCTCTCTCTCTCTCTCTGTCTGTGTGTGTGTGTGTCTGTGTAATAGCTGAAGCAGACTTTCCAGGGAGTTTTAAGGAAGAGGGACTTCACTCAGAAAGGTTACAGGTGATAATTGTTCTGCAGTGCTCTAGAACAAAGGAGTCTTTGATCAGCAGATGATCTTTCTTCAGGTGTAATTTTTTTCCCGTGATTTTTCTCATCACTCTCAAATGCCGGTCCTGTGGTTCTCCCAACGTGTCCAGATCCATGCCCTTCTGTGTTGTTCCTGGGAGTTGGTGACTGTATTTGAATAGATTAAAGACACCAAAGAAACTGACTAGCCTATGCATGGAGGGAGTGGGTACAACCTGAGCCTGGGTCTCTGCAGAGAGGCTCTGGCCTTGGGGTGTTGGTCAGCGGGTAATAGAAATGACCACTGCTTGCTGCACACTGATCAGAACTGTTCGGTCTCATTCGAGAGGCCCTCAGATCACCTTCTGGCATGAAACCCTCCAAAACCCATCAAACAGCCAAGGTGCAGGCCAGCTTCCTTGAAGTCTCTCCAGACGCTTTGGCACACTTGCCTTTTGGAATGGCTTAGCTAAGCAAAGAGCTTTTGGGGCATGTGGTGGGGCTGGGGCAGCACTGAGACTCACAGCTCACCCCTTGCTTCTTGTCTTGAAACTGGCCTTGCGGGCATTTCTTCATCTGTGCGTGTGCTCTCTGGTGCCAGGAGGAGCAGTGTTACCCTGGAAAGCAGTGTTTTCAGACAGTGTCTGGAAGCTGCGGAGGCCTGTGCTAGCCCTGCCAAGCAGAACTTTTGGCAGAGGTGCACATGGTCTGATGTACTTGCCACCAGCTGTCCCTGAAATAGGGTAAGTGATTGCATGGGGTGTGCACATGTATGGAAGACAGAAAAAGGTGTCGGCTGTGGCTCTGTCTCCCTCTGCCGTACGATGTAAAAACAGCTTTTCACTGAACCTAGAGCTAGGCCGATAGCCAGCAAATCCTCCGGTCTCTTGTGTATCTGGCTCCCCTATCCCAGTGCTAGGAGTGCAGATGTAGTCATGCCCAACTCTTTACATGAACTCTAGGGATTTGAATCAGATCCTCAGGCTTGTAGAGCAAGCACTCTTTCCCACTGAGCCATTTCTCCACCCCCAAGAAGCTGGCTTTTTAAAAATTCTTATAATTACATTTGTTTATGTGTGTGTGTTAGGGTGTAGTATGTGAGGGTCAGAGGTGTATGCATGCTACAGCATGCATGTGGAGGTCAGAGGTCAACTCGCAGGAGTCAGCGCCCTCCTTCCATCATACAGGCCCCAGGAATTGACGTCAAATCATCAAATTTGGTGGCAACTACTGTATAAATTCGTAATGGTGTTCAAATGCCTCCCTTGTGCTAGATCTCAGTTTCTCCATGATTAAGAGGGTTGCTTTGGCTTCAAGGATGTCAAAGATATTTTGATCTTCTTTCCCTGTATCTATTTAACTTTAACCCAATTCTGAAGGAATAGTATCCTGAGTGTAATATACCAGAAACATAGACGGACACGTTTGTGTCTTCCACAACGTTAGAATTTATCAAGTAGCCATAAACTCATACTGTTTTGTGGTTTCAATGACAGCTGTTTATGGCCATGTGCCCTTATAGTCTCAGTTGACTGTAGAGTCATACAGGGTGGCTCCCTTTCTATTCCCAGGATGCATCATTTATCAGTATGTTAGTCTGTGCTGGATGTACCTAACAAAAGGTTCAGGTTCTAGGTGCCCCCAGGATCTACAATCATCCTCATCCCTCAAAATGGAGACAAAAGATACTTGTAAAATGGAGTCTCCTAGGGCAATTCACAGCCCAAAAAACCATTGTTTTATACAATATGGAATAGCTTCGAGTAGAGCATGGTTTCCAGAGTAGGAAACCATCCCCTTTCCAGTCACAGATGGTGCCACTCCTAGCAATAGGTGGAACTCTGAGCAGATAGCTGACATTCCCTCGAAATCCAAAGCCCCAAGGCTGGTCCAGGCATGAGCAAGGGCCAAGGCGCTGTTCTTTGGCCTTCTGTCCAGACAAGCACAAAGCCTAGCTTTCCGCAGCCAGGGGAGCTGATGCATAGAGCTCACTCTCTCTGTCCTCGGGCAGCAGAGTTTCTGGGGTCATCGGGAGGTTCCTCTCTGTTGAACAGCACATGGCTTTCTGTGGTTTGCGGTCGAGGGTCCTGTGGGTTTTCTCTTGGAAAGCACATTTCTCTAGGAATAGCTTTGAGCTGGTCTTTTTCTTCTCTCACTTCTTTTTGAAGACGAAAGAATGCGAAGTGGGGACTTCAAGGAAGCAATCCTCCTCCCACACCTCCCCCGCCTCCCCCTCCTCTTCCTCCTACTCTCTCCTCTTCTTTCTCTTCTTCTGTTGTTCATTTCATCCTCCTCTTCTTCCTTCTCATTTTCTCCTCTACCTTGCTCTCTCCTTCCCTCTCTTCTTCCTCCTCTTTTCCTTCTCTGTTCTTTCTCTTTCTTCCCCTCTTGCTCATCTTCTCCTCCCCCTCCCTTTTTTCCTTTTCCCTATGGTGGTTAGAATAGGAATGGCCCTCATAGACTAGGAGGTGTGGCCTTGTTGGACTAGGTGTGGCCTTGTTGGAGTGGGTGTGGCCTTGTTGGAGTGGGTGTGGCCTTGCTGGAGGAAGTGTGTTACTGTGGGAATGGGCTTTGAGGTCGCTTATGCCTAAGCTTTGCCCAGTGTGGAATCAAAGCCTCCTCCTGGCTGCCTGTGGATCCAGATGTAGAACTCTCAGCTCCTTCTCCAGTACCATGTCTGCCTGGATGCTACCATGCTTCCCACCATATGATAATGGGCTGAACCTCTGAAACTGTAAGCCAGCCCCAGTTAAATGTCTTCCTTTATAAGAATTGCCTTGGTCATGGTGTCTCTTTGCAGCAATAAAACCCTAAGGCACTCCAGTTTCTCTGTTCTCTTCCTCCTCTTCCTCCTTCCTGCCTTCCCACTGCCTATTCATGAAACAACAGTACATGTCTCATAAATAGCTTGTGGCCCTGCTTTCAAGTTGGTGGGCTGGACACAGAGAGCGCTATCATGGTACCAGTGGCTGCCCTCATGACTGAGTCAGCCTTAGAGGCCTGGGAGGGGTGCTTTTGGCCCTTTGCATATGTAGCCTCACTGCATCCATCCTGTCAATACCAGCAAGCACCAGTTATATTCTCTGCTCTAAAGACAAAGCTGAGAGTGATTGACCAACCTGCCTAACCACATGCCTGGCAAGGCCCAGAGTTGAGGCCTGAACAAGGCGTTCCGTGCTTGGAAGCCAGCTTTTAATGTAAAATGTACTTGGGTGTTTTGCCTGCTTGTTTGTCTGCGCACCACATGCATGCCTGGTACCTGTAGAGGCCAGAAGAGGCATTGGATACCCTGGGTCTGGAGTTATGTACACTTGTGAGCCACCATATGACTACTAAGAATTAAACCGAAGTCCTTAGGTAGAGCTCTTAACCTCAGACATCTTTCCATCCCCCTATTGAGCCATTTGGATAAGATTTGTTAGTTGAAGAAAGCCATACATTGTGTCAGGGACTATCTAAGTTGATGGAGAAGCAACTGGTAGGAAAACTACAAATGTTGGGTGATGGCCCTAGCAGTCCAGCCAGACATTCAAGAAAAGAAGAGTGGGGGGTGGAGACTAGGGAGGAGAGCCACATTCACACAGCCTCGGAGCTTGGAACTGTAGATCTTCCTGCTTCAGCCTCCCAAAGGTCAGGGTTACGGGTGGGCCATCCCTGTGCTGCTTGTGTCTAATCAGTGTGATTTTAGAAAACAAATACCAACTCTAAGGGGGGCAGAATTCTTTTGTTTAGGGGATTGAGAGGATACTTTGTCATTGTGTGTGCGTGTGTGTGTGTGTGTGTGTGTGTGTGTGTGTGTGTGTGTGTGTGTGCGTTTGTAGGGATCAGATTCAGCTCCTTGTACACGCCCCAGCCCAAGCACAAGGTCATCCAAGTTCATTACATGACCCTCATCTGTTCTACCATTGCATACTCTTTTCTCTTGAAGTAACATGCAGTCTTGGTCTCTGGTTTTCATAACTTCATTTTGCCAACATGTGTGTGTATGTATGTATGTGTGTATGTATGTATGTTTAATCTTGATTCCCTTAAAGGCAAAGTCAGGGATCAGGAAAGATTCATAAGCTGCAATGCTCACATTGTAATGTGGGATTTTGATAGTTCCTCAATTCTCACCCATTAAGTAAAGATTAGCAAGCTGTCAAATGTAAGGAGAGCTTTGGGCCAGTGTTTTTGAAATAGGAAAAAATTAATATGGCATTTACACCTGGAATCTTAGGGATGTATCTGCTGCTTCCCTCCCAGAGTAAGTGTGTTTTGGGGGGTGGGGGGTAATCCTTGTGTGCTTCTGAATAGCTTGAAAAAGACTGCCTGCTTTCAAACGCCCACAGCTTTGAGCAAATATTTACATTCCACTTAAATACAATTGGACTTTAAAAATCTGTGCTGCTCATGACTAAAACATTTCATGACTGAAAGGGAGAGACTTTTAAATAAAGTGCGTTAGGACGCCCGACTCCCCCTCTTCACCTCCAGTAGACCTGGTCTCTTCTGATCCGTATGTCCTCAGACCCTGGTGTAGACATGCTTTGAATGGATGCTTCCATCAATGGATATATAGATGAGTATATTCTAATGACCATCATCGTGAAAACACCACTTTAGTTTAAATGAAGATTTACGCACAGACGCGCGCACACACACACACACACACACACACACACACACACACGTCCTTGGGAGCATGTTCTTATGGGAAGGAGGGAGACTAGCTTGGAGAAAGAAGAAGGTCACTAGGAGGGGACAACAGAAAGCATGAATAGTGAATGTTATCAAAATATATTTATATAGCGTCTGGGGAGACGGCTCAGTGTCAGAGCCCTTGCTATACAAGCATGAGAACCTGAGTTTGAATCCCCAGCGCACATGTAAAAAAGCTGGCGTGGCCACTCTAGTAAGTCTGGTGTTATGGGAGGCGGAGGCAGTATTGCTAGGACTCGCTGGTGCCAGCCTAGCTCCTGGTGCAATGGGACAACCTACTTTATGAGAATAAGACAGAGAGTGATGACAGCGTGGCACTGGATATCTTCACTGGATCCACGTTTACGCATTTCTAAGCACTCTAAATGGATGTATATATATCAGACACATGCACGCATGTGCATGCGCACACATACACATTCTCTCCCTCTCTCTCTTTCTCTTTATATAATATACATATATGAATATATTATACATATATGTATATTTGTATATATTATACATATGTGATATATAAAATATATTATATGTAATATTATATATCCTATCACAATTGTGCACAATATAAATTATATATAATGTATAATATAATTATATATGATTATAAATTACATCATATGTTCTATATAATATATACATTAAATCTTATATATGTTATATGATATGTGAATTATATATTATTACATATCAGAAAGAAACAGACTTCTTTCTGTGTATGGGGTTATCGAGGGAGCAGCTTCTCCAAGATTCTGGCCAGACAGCTGCACAATAGTTGCCTCCTCAGGCAACTAGACATACACATGGTGCCTAGACATACATGCAGATAAAACATTCACACACATAAAATAAATATATAAGACTAACTATGAAATATAGTTAAAATATGCTAATAAAAACATAAAAATATTTTAAATGTCCCAGGGACCCACACTGTTTCTAGTCTCTTCTGTGCCCAGTCAAACATCCTGCAAGGGCCCACACTCACCTGGCACATTCCACCACAGACTTACTTCCATGAGAGGGAAACTTACTGGCAACCAGAGAAAAACTAGATTCAACAGACCTTCGGTGCAGTTTTACTAAAGGCAAGGGCAGGCCGTGTAATCTGAGTTGTCCAAGGGAGCCCTGCATTCCTGGCTGCTGTTTGAAGACTCTCCTCCTAAGCAGATCCCTGCCAGGTTTATTTGGTTTAGCTCCCACTCTGGGAAGCAGGCTTCTTTCTGTGCGTGGGGTTGTCGAGGGAGCAGCTCCTCCAGGATTCTGGCCGGACAGCTGCAGAATAGCTGGCATTTTTCTTTCCCCACCTCTGTATTGACAGCAGGTTTGAATCACTGGGCCCTGTTTTATGTAACATATCCAGGCCAGGAATCACTTGAAAAACATTTAGGATGCCTAATTGGATCTTGTTTTCAATGAAAGGGAGGCATTGCCTGGTACATTGTGTATTTTTGTGTTTGAGGCTTTATTAAGAACATAGAAAGGCCTCAATTTTCTGCCTTTCCTGTTTCCTGTGGATTTTTTTTTTTTAAAGGGGGGAGGAGGATGCCTTCTCCAGTCAGGAATATCCCGGCAGCCTGCCACCTCCAACCACATCCTGGCACTTTTTCTTATAGAAACCTGTTGTTGAATAAGCGAGGTTGTATCTCATTTACAAAGTCAGACAGTGGGCCTGGTTTGACTTACTGACTTCTTGGGGAAAGGGCTATGTGTATGTGAGGCTAGCATTAATTACAAATGGCACTGACCTGTGATGAGCAGAGGAGGGGCGAGGGGAGGAGCATACATCAGCCGTGACCGTCGCTAGGAGAGTGATTAAGAGTGGTGCTCTGAGGGAAGAGTACAGCGAAGCACTGGGTGGAAATCCCAGTGTGGGAGCAGCAGCTGTCCCGGCCTGCCACCAAGACACCTAGATGTTTGGCAGGACCTGCCTGATCTCTGGAGAGCTGACAGAACAGTCTGGAAGGATCCTGCAGGCTGCTTTCTCATCTTGCCAATGTGGAGGTTGTCTGTATTCCACCCCACCACCCTGAACACAGACGCTGACCTCCTAGGGCTCTGCAAACTACTGACTCACAGAGAGCATCTTATCTGTACGCTAGCTTGTGGTTTATGTTTCTCTTCTTGTGTCTTTTCTCTCTGTGTCACGTAGTGGCCATTCCCTGGGGTCTCAGCAGCTGACCCACGTGGCTTGTCAAGGACTTCTAGCAGAGGTGACTCCCCCCACCTAATCTCTTTACCCTATCCCGTCCCCCTCACTTCATAGCTTTGTCCCATGGATCTGTTAGTTTTTATAAATGGCAGTGGGCCTGAGATATGCCACCTCCACTTTGGACAGAGCTGGGCTTGCATTCCCCCTACCCCACATTCTCCAGTTGTGTGTCAAGGATTCAACCATCCTCCTCCAGAATTTAATGTTGTATAAAAATAGGCTCCACAGTGCCCTCTGCAGGAGGAGAATGGCATGGTCAGGCCAGACTGCTCCAGTGTGGGACTGGTGCCAGGCTTCTGTACCACCTTCATTTCCCTTTTTAATTCCCAGGTTGGGAGGATAGAAGGGCTGATGGCTCCCTCCCGCTTGTTTAGGCACAGAGAGTTCAGCCACTTCGATGGAACTAGAGGACTGTCAACAAGCACTGGCTGAGTGAAGGGTCGGTTTGATAGTATTTGGAACCGTCTACTTCTTCCTGGCTACTGAGACACACTTAGGAAAATATGAGAGAGCCAAGTCTACTAGCTTTCTTTTCCCAGAGGAGACTGCAAGTTCATATTGTAAGGTTTTGTCATTGTGGAAATAAATTCAGTCCATGCAGCTGAATGAGAGGCGTGTGCTTGTGCTGGATACTTGGGGACAAACATTCCACTTGAGTAATATGTCCCATTTTTTCATTATGCTTGGATGAAACAGAGAGACCCCTGGAATCCCTGCTTGTGATTAGTGTCATGAATACATTTGGCTGACCAGATTTTTACCCTGATTAAGTACAGAATCTGTGTATTTTGTTCTTGTGTGTTTGATTTTAATCACTAGATGTGGGAGCCTTTTTTTTCCCCCCCTGCTTTCTGAAGAATAGATCCCCAGAATTTCCATGAAGGAGACAGAAAGTTATTATTATTAAGAGTTTTTGTTCTCACTCATTCCCAGACTGAAGTCACTCTGTCTGCGGTCACACCTGCACAAGTCAGCATTCTACCACTGAGTCAGGATGCCTGAGGTGAGCAGGAGGAAGGAAGAGTGATTTGAGATATTGGTCACAGGGATTTCAGTCCCAGCTCACTGTTGTCCTCAGACCCATGAGAGGCAGAGCAGCAAGGTGGAGAAGGCAGTGTCTCCCAGCATCCAGCAGACAGAGGTAGGGGAATTCAGGGACAAGACTCAACTCTAGTGTCCCACTCCCTTTGGCTAGGTTCCAACCCCTGAATCTTCATGTCTGTCACTTTGCTGAGAGCTGGGGCTGCTGGAGGTTTAAACTATAGATTCATTGTTCTTAGCCTCAGCACCTGGAACAAAAGAAGATTGAGAATGAAAAGCCATGGGCCTAGGATGGGATCCGGTGAAGGCAAGGAGCAAGCACCACGCCTGTGGCTGCCCTAGGATTCCAAGGGCGAGTGGCCAAGTGACCTGGAGCTGCAATCATGTCCCTGGTTGCTGAGCACCCTGAATCCATCACTTGGGTTGGCAAAGACCCTCTAGAATGATATACAAGAATCTCAGTTGTGTATAAAGTCTGAAAAGCTACAACCTGGTCTGAGAGTGGACCTACAAGGTTTCCCCACTGTAGCTAGAAGCTCTATGCATCTTTGCTCACCCTCATTCGTGAGGGAAAGGCTTTGAGATTCTCACTAGAACAAACCAGATGCTGCCAGGAGAGACTGAGTCCTCACACCAGACAGTGAACTGTACACTAACTGAGCCGCCTCCAGCAAGCCTGGTAAGGTGGCCAAAGTGCACGGGTACTGGCTGAGAGGAGGAACAAAGAGAGGCTTGCCAGACATCTGTAGTCAGCCCTGGACGCACAATGGTCCTGAGGGTCAGAGAGACGTTCTAGGAGGCCTCCTGGTCTTGCTTATGATGGGCAGTAATGGCACTGAAACATGATATAGCTCCACTCTGCAAATGTTAAGTTGCAGACGTTAGTGGAGGATGAAGGGGTGTGTGTGTATATGTGTGCATGTGTATGTATGTATGTATAAGTGTGTGTGTGTGTGTGCATGTGTGTGTATGTGTATGCGAGTTGTATGTATATATGTGTGTTTACACATATGTGTATGCATGTGTGTACACGTACATGTGTGTGCGCGCAAGCATGTGTGTGCGTGTATACAGAAGTGTTTACATTCTGCAGCACCGTTTTGCTCACTGTGAGAAAGGGAGAGAGCAGTACTCACTCTTCCTGCTAAGAAGAGCATTGACTTCAGTGTTCCAGTTCTTACTCGGCCTCATACCAGCTAGGACTTGGGGCAGGGTGCTCACATCGAAGCTGCAGCCAACTCACTTCATAAGGTACTTGTATGAAATAATGAGTCTTTTTATTTTTTATTGTTTTATTTGTGTGTGCATGTACATGTGTGTAGAGGCCAGAGGTCAACCTCCGGTTTTATTCCTCAAGTAGTTCACCATGTTTGTTTTAAGGGTCCCTCCCTGGCCTGGGACTCACCAATTTATCTAGACTGACTGGCCAGTGAGCCCTTGAGAGTTCCAGTGTTCACCTTCCCAGGGCTGGGGTTATAGGTGCACACATGATGCCTGGCTGTTTTTCATGTGCATTCTGGGTATTAAATTTAGCTTTTCCCTGCCTATAGATCAAAGACTGTTCTGACTAAGCTATCTTCCCAACTGAGAACTCCATGATTTTAAATGAATTCATGAAGTGAAATTATTTAATGACTTAGGGAGGGCACTCCAGTGGTAGTCATCAGGGCTTTTACGTATGAGCAAGCAGAGCTTTACCAGGTGAAGTTACTCAAGGGGGGCTTGTAAGCTGGACTCTGGCCCACCCGGAAAGTGCTATGTGGCCTGGGTACCATGGAGTGGGAAAGATGCTCCTTGGCTTTCTGTGCACCTTGCCCTGGTTATCTGATTTGTAAAAGACACCTTAGCCTTACAGAGAGTCACCAAGTGAGTTCTTTGCTTCAAACACCTATTCCACTGCCGGCTTGTCAGGCCAGGTCTGTTGCAGAAACCAGAGCAGACACCTGGAGGAATCGCATCCTGCCTGACTCTGGGAGTCAAGCCACTGAGCAGCATCTGGGGTGCTTTCTACCCCCACAGACGTTTTCTTTTCTAAAAAAGAATTCTGTTTTTCCATTAAGAAGACAACTGTCAGGAGAAAGGCTCAGAAGTCTGGCAGTGCTGTATGGATCAGTGACATTCATGAAGCCCTGAGATTATTTGATCTATCCGATACCAGGCGTCTGCATACTTGGCAGAGTGAGGATAAATGACTGCCTTTTTTCTCTGGCTCCTGCACATTTGGCCTAACGTGATCACAGATAGTGAATAATGGTCCAATTCAGCCCTTGCTTTCTGCATGATACCCCCCTGAGGAATACAATATGCTAGTTCTTTGGTTGGCTTCTGAGTTTGATTGACAGGAAAAAAAATAATAACAGCAGAGAGATTACATCTTGCCAACATCCTAAACTCTGAAGAACAAAAACCATACTTAAATTATTACTAAACCATTTGACGTTCCCATTTTTAAAATGAACCTCCTGGAGGGGAAAACTCCCTTTCCTGAGGGACGGCCTTACAGGTTAGCAGATGATGCTATAGTCTCTGAGACCTGTGTCTCGGACCAGAAGAAGTGCCCAGGCTTTTGTTCTTTTTAACATATATTTATCTTATGTATGTGTGGGCCTGTGTAGGTTAGAAGACTAGTTGCAAAAATTGGTTCTCTCCTTCCACCTTGTGGGTTCTGCAGATCAAATGCAGGTTGTCAGGCTTGGCTGCAAGTGCCCACTGAGCCTTCTCACCAGCATGAACCAGACTTATATCTTACCTCAAGTTGAGGAGGATAGAAAGCACCACTGAAGCCTGTGGTCTTGGTCATGAAGTTACCAACCTCTGATCTGACCTTAGAGCCTTTACTCAGTCCCTGAGTCTCAGTGTCCCCACTGGTAAAATGGGACAGTTGTTATCTGCCACAATAGCTTTATAATGCAGATAAAAAAGCCAACAGAAGGGAATGCTCCATAAGCGTTGACTATTACACATTTCAATATCTAATGTCTGTATATAAATACACACACACACACACACACACACACACACCATGGAAACCTTTTGTCGAATAAATCCATATGAAGAGAGAACTACATGGAAACATGGAGCAGAGATAGAAACATAGGCTGACTGCTCTCCTCTTACATGGTAGCTGCAGGCACACCCAGCCTTGTCACCCTTAGCTGTCCCTATGTATTCTCTGAACACCTAGTACTGTAATGGGGCCTTGATTCTCGGTGTCGTCAGCCTGCTCTGAAGGGTATTTCTTTGCTTTTTGTTGTTATTCATTCCACCAGGGTCATTAGGCAGAAACCTGGGGTGGGCATGGGGAGGGGACAACCTTGGGGAGAGCGGGTCCTCTTCATTCTACTCCTGGTCCTTGGAGAGCTGCAGTTACCCAGCACAGACTTGGGCCACCACAAAACTTCAGTGTGTGCTGAGCAGCTTAGGAGCTGCTTACAGATGTAGCTTCGTGGGACTCTCACCAGATATTCTGGGCAGACAGGGTGGAAACCCTGTCTCACAGCAGATGCCGGGATTTCATGTTCAACACCATTTTACTGACTGTGAGACGATGGAGACATCATTTACTTTTGCAAGGTTCAGATCCTCTTTGGGGAGAAAGAGCAAAATGACCTTCTCTGAGAACGCTTTCTAAGAATTCTGAGATTCTGCTTTTGTTGTTCTAGTGTGGTCTGCACCATGTAGTAGGCAGGAGCCCTAGCTTCCCTGTTCTGAATGCTACTTCTGAGTTGGTACTGCCTTGGCTTCTGTAGAGTTTTGTGATGGCCTTGTTCTGTTGACAAATCACAATACTTGGGCCCCCACCTTCTGCCTGCCTTGCCTGGCTCCCACTGTGAGTGTTGGTTAGCTGGTGGGCTGGTGCTTTTCTGATTTGGGCTGTATATCCCATTTGGACCTCCACCCATTAGTCAGTTTTTAGCATAAGAGACCTTTTTATTAAACCATTCCATAAAAGCATGTTTGTGGCAAAAAAAATAATACATTTAGGAAGGACATGGTTTCATTCGCTTTTGGATAGTCCCAGTGTCAGAGAGGCTTTGAGGAGTCCTGTAGACAGGAAGACAGTTTGGCCAGTGTTTAGCCCTACATCCTCCAAACCTCCCTGACCAGGAACTCCTCCTCCTTGTTCCTGTCTGTTGCCTGGCTCCCACTTTGTTTAACACTGGTTAGGAGGCTCCTTCTGTAGGCAGCCTCCCTTTACACCAGGACAAAGCAAGAAAGGCTGGTGTACTAGGCGAGGAGACTTTGCAAAGATCTTTGCATAACTGTGGCAGAAAGATGCATTTACAACAGCACACAGCAGCTCCTCTCTGCCAAAAAGCTGCTGGCTGTGGACAGTGATCTCCTGAGGAATGGAGTTGTCCCCTGTAAAGAGTTTCTCGTCTCTCTGTGAAATCTCATCCACCCTTGGAAGCAGAAGTAGCAGCTTTTCCACAGCCAATTTTGTACTTTGTTGTGACCATATATGGTACAAGATAGAGAAATGGCTTGATCAATTAAAGCAGAAGGATTTTCCATGGGGTTTTGAATAAGTTGAATAGAGAAAGAAGGTGTTTTTAGGGTACCATGACTTCAAAGGATAAGAAAACAGATGCCTTCCATTTTTAATGATATCTTCCTGACTTGGGATAACAGTTGGTAGAATACTTACCTATCATAGATGAAACCCTGGGTTCAGTACCCAGTGCTGCATAAACCAGGCATGTGGTACATACCTGAAATCCTAGCATTCTGGAGGTGGAGGCAAGGAGGATCAGAAGTTCAAGATCATCCTTGACTACATATATGTTTGGGGCTAGCCTAAGCTGAGACCCTGTCTCAAAACAGGGAAAGGAAAGGTATTAGAGGGATGGGAAAGCTTCCTGTTAATGCCACAGTTAAACACCAGGTCTCTTCTCTTCATCCATATAATTGGGAGGATTTAAAATTTCATGTATGACCAATCTTATGATGTACAGGATGCAGGGTCGGGGGGCTTGGGGAGCAGCACAACAAACCGGAGATGGACCAACAGGCCGATGCAGGCTTAAGGAGTTAATTCTGTGTTGTTAAGTTATAGATAAGTTATAGATAAGCTTCATCATTTGGCTGCCCAGGTCTTTGCAGCAGGAGTGGCATTTGAGAGATCCCCCCTTCTAACCTCCTCGGAGAAGACTGGGGAGCACAGCTTTGGAAATGGAAGGATTCTTCCTTAGTTCCCCATAATGTTTTACATAAGCTACCAGCAGAAGAGCAAATGACCTTGTTACTCATTGTTTCTCAGGGATTTATTTAAAAACAAGCCATTGAAGGGAAATGGTTACCACAGTATATTTTTAAAAGACC
>CM052713.1:4911333-4978617 GCA_028551405.1 Uromys caudimaculatus
GAGGAGGAGGAGGAGGAGGAGGAGGAGGAGGAGGAGGAGGAGGAGGAGGAGGAGGAGGAGGAGGAGGAGAAGGGTGTCGGGATTTTGGAAGGCCATGCATTACAAAGAGCTTACAGCTCTGTAGATCACAGTCTGGATTCTAGGAGCTTTTAGAATTGTGGACATGAGTGTATCCAAAGCCAAGGTCCTCCTACCCCAGCCTAGGCTGGTGCCTGACCTCCATGGCCATCTTTGTACCTGCCTTTTCTCCTTTCTGTAAGGATGCTCCCTCAAGAAGCATCCAGCAAAATGAGTGTCTTCAAGTCTCTTCCTTGATACTAGACACTGAAGCCAGATGATGTTAGTGTTCACCTGTCATCCCAACCTTGTAAGGTGGAGGCAGGAAGATCAGGAGCCCAGGGTCATCCTCAGTAACATATTGAGTTTGAGATCAGTCTGGATGGCATGAAACCTGGCTTTTAAAAGGCGAAAATTAATTATGATGGTGGTGATGGTGGTGGTGATGGTGGTGAGGATGATGATGAGTTGCTTTAACAATGTAGACAAGACTCCTTCAGCCAGCTCTAGAGTCTTCCTGCAGAGCCACTGAACAGAGCCACATCCACATGCCCATGTAGTGGCTCAGAAGGCTATAATGACACCAACTGAAGCTGTTCTGAAAAACATACACTTAGGCTAACTCAACTGGTTTCAATTATCCTCAGAAATCTGAATCTTCAAGATTGACACCTTAACAAATTATAGGAAATTGCAAACAGTTTCCCAGGTCCGATTATCAGATCTATTCCCCAACAGTTTTGGAGAAGATTTAGGCAGGAAACCTCCCTCAGCCAGGTTTCAAGGCATCATAGCAATGACAGGAACTGGGGTCAGCCATCCTGGAATGCGCTCTGTCTTTGTGACTGTTGGCTTCAGGACCAGACCACCAACGGCTGGCTCTCTGACTGAAACCCGCGAACAGTAGAGTCCTGGGCTGCATCTCACCTTTGCTGAAGGAAAGAGGAAAAGGTGCTCAGGATCTGCGTCACAGTGCTTCTCGGGTGTCACTGTCCACTTGGTGGTTGCTGAGGCAGTATCTGTCACTGACCTGGAACACACCAAGTAGACCAGGACAGCAAGCCAGAACCCCAGGATCCACTGTCTCTGCCTCACAAGCACTGAGATAACAAGTAATTATCTCCATGTGAGGACTGTAAGTGGGCTCTGGGGTTGGAAGGCAAGCCCTTCACACACTGAGCTACTCCATAGTCCTTGCCATTAGCTTTTTTTTTTTTTTGTGGTTTTTCGAGACAGAGTTTCTCTGTATAGCCCTGGCTGTCCTGGAACTCACTCTGTAGACTAGGCTGGCCTCGAACTCAGAAATCCGCCTGCCTCTGCCTCCCAAGTGCTGGGATTAAAGGCATGCACCACCACTGCCCGGCTGCCATTAGCATTTTAAAATACTACACTAGAGTAGATTATACCAGAGTTTATTGTATACAATAAGAATATGGCGGCGGGCAGGGGGACGGCTAAGAACTTGCTCACTGTGCAGACGTTACCTGGATCCCTAGGACCTACATGGTTTAAGGAAAGAATCAACTCCAGGAAGTTGTTTCCATGCATGCACATGCCAGGACACACACGCACATGCACACACATGCACACGTGTGCACACACACAGAGGGGGGGGGAGGGAGAGACAGGCAGGTAGGCAGATAGTAACTTAAAAAGCACTTCAGTACTGTCCATCTTCGCACACCGAGACATGCTCACAAGCTGCTGAGTGAATCATGGCGTGCTTGTTTTAAACTTGTTTGCGCGCATGGGCACTAGGTCATGCTGCGGACCTGGCCACGCTCAGCAATGTCCTCCTTACCCTTCAGGACATAGGTGGATTGAGAATAGCCATTTCAGATGACTTTTGAACCCAGTATGACGTGGGACAAAGGAATAGATTTGATAGTGTTTCTTCAACCTGCATTGCTTACAAACCTGTATGATTCTCACCAATTCTCCGGAACCATTTGCGGTTCTCTGCATCATGTTTTTAAGTCACCTTGAAACCTAACTGTATATCTAATAAACATGAAATGGTCCATTTATACGTGGGCTGGGTGCACTATGCCTTGAAATGGATAAAGATACTCATTTGTGAAAAGCAAGTCTCTTCTCAACAGTGGCCCATGTGCACTGTGAGGGATAGGATGTCCAGAACATTTTTGTATGCTTTGCTCCTGCCCCCTCCTCCCCAACGCATTCCTTTGCTGTAAGGAAGGGGAAGGCCCATATACATGAGAAAAAAAAAGGCAAGAACTGTTAGTTATTAGAGTATCGAAAACCCACCTCTCCCCCACTCTCCGGCCTTGCTTTCCTAGGACACCAGCATTTCTGAATTAATACGGTTGACAATACCTTGTCCCAGACAGCTTTCCCCATTAGTAAACATGAGGGAGAATATTTGAAAATAAAGAAATACCCTATGCATCACCACCCAGAACAGTAAAAGGACTTCTCGTGTGAGAGGCGAGGCTAAGCTCGTGGTTCCTCGTAGGGACAAAAGTGGCCATGGCTTGACCTCACAAGGCTTCTTAAAGGCTCACTGGGATTTTAATGCGAGCCCAGCTGAAAAGATTCCAGAGAAATAGTAGAAATAGTTTGTCTTCATTCCTTTTATTAAAACCCAGGGTCTCGCTGTGCAACCCTGGAACTCACTATGTAGACAAAGCTGACCTCGATCTCAGAGACCTCCATAGCCTGCAGCTAATCCTCTCTCTTGCAAATCAGCCTTGCTTTTCTCTAACACTTATTTTCCAGCAAATGGTGTGTTGATGAATTATTTCCTGTTTCCTTTTTCTAAAATATAAAGTTCATAAAGGCAGAAGACAGCATTTGGGGTATGTGACTGTTGTGCACATGCTGAGTGTCGATGGTGGGTGGGGGTGGGACGGAATGGGGGGACGGATGAGTAGGTGGAAGGGTGTGGGTGGGTAGGTGGATGGATGCATGAGTTTTGTTTCATTCAGCTTCTGATAAGATCTCGGGTAAAGGGAAAGGGCCATTTTACTAGGAAAAGTGGTCCCCGACTTGACTTGAAAACTTAATTCCGTTAGCCAGAGGGCCTGTTCTGTGGTAGAGCTGCTTCCCGCTGAGGGGTGTGGCTGCCCTCATCACGGACATCACCATAAGTAAGGCATGAGGAAAGGCAATGTCTGAAAAACACTGAGGACCTTAGAGACTAATGCTTGCGTTTATTCTTTAAAAGGAGATGGTAGGCTGGAGATGGAGCTCAAGCCGTAGACAGTTTTACTAGCGAGCACCAAGCTCATTTCCCAGCCCCACAGACACTTGGAAGATAGAGGCAGGAGGTCATCCTCAGCCAGAGAGCAAATTTAAGGCTAGTCTGGGATGCATGAGACTGTGCCTTTAACAACAACCAAAAACGAACAAATAAATAGGTGTCACTACTGTGATGTCTCTGAGAGTACTGTGTCAGGAGACCTGGGTTCAAATCCCAGATATTCCATTTTAGCTGATAGAACACGGTCACGAACAGCCCTGCCTGGTCTCAGTTTCCTTTCTTGTAAAAGGGAAACAGGGATACCAGTTAACAATAGTTGAGTGGTGGGCCTCCAGATATCCATGAGACACCCCCCAGGAGGGGGGCCAAGGCAAGGAGACCCTATGACAAGCTGGTAGTGAAAGTAGGTTTGTAAGCCAGTCTGTGGTTCTACCCAGGAAAAGATCCAGCAACACCCGTGAGTTTTGATGGAGGAGTTATGCAGCACCCTCCCCTCCAAATCCAAATTCCCCAGTAAGTCAGGAAGATGGATGTGTTTTAAAACATTGGGAGGTCTGCTTTGGATCACCCAGAGCTGTGGCTTCCCCACGCAGCTGCGGGCGGACTCAGCCAGTTCCCTGGCTGCCCAGCTCCCAGCGCTTGCGCCCCACACAGGGCTGCCTTGACCCAGCCTTAGCAGCCGTTGACTTTTAAATCATCAAAAGCGCCTCTATGTACAGTTTACTCTGTTGCTGGAAGGCAGCGGAACATAGGTATTAGGAGGGGGGGGGGAGAACTGAGGAAGCAGCCGTTAATCCTGCCAGGCTTCTGGGCACAGGAGTAGTTGCGGATGACAAAAGTTAATTAGAAACATGAGCGGTTTAACGGAAAACACTTGTGACAATTGGAAGGGCAGCCTCTCTGCTTGCAGAAATTCTCCTAGAGAATCCTTGTGGGAGAAAGTGGCCGCTGTTAGGTAAGTCCTGCCACTGTGACTTTGCAAGCAGTGTTCTCTTAAGGGGCTCATGGGGTTGGGCTTGGGGGTGGGGGACAGGCTCAGTGGAGGGTGTTTCCTCTGTCTTCTGGCCACTTTCTCTAGCAGCTACTGGTACTTGGAGCATTATGGCAGTTCTGTCTGAAGAAGGGACTGCAGTTTGGAGGGCTTTCTGATGCTGGGCCACCGTGGTAAGTGGCAGGACAGTCATAGGGAGCCTATACTTCCCAGAATGATCCTGGCACTTGTACGGAAATACCTTCGTGGGTTTCTGAGAAAAGACTGTGGGCAAGGAAACGTGCATTGAGTGCCAAAGGGGACACCTTGACTTCCAGATAACCTGATTTCTCTCCTTGTGTGTGTGTGGGGGGGATGGGGGCCGGGGCACATGCTCAGATTGTGTTCTTAAGTAAAAAAAAAAAGTCTCTAAAGTCTGTTCTGTTTGTAAGCCTTTGAAAACGCCAGCGTAATGTCTCCATTGTGCAATTGCTCAGCATATTTGGCTGTTAACGGAAAGGTTGGCGGTTCACGCCCACTCTGGGATGTGTGGGTTTTAAGTGTTCACTGGAGAGGACTCCTCATTTCTCTGCACTGTGAATTCCCAAGTAAATACAGGGGATATGCCTCACCTGCTTCTCTGAACAGGTTAGGACAAAGTGAAATTCTTTAGGCTGGACATGGTGGCTCATGCCATTAATCCCAGCACTCGGGAGGCAGAGGCAGGCAGATCTCTAAGTTCAAGGCCAGTCTGGTCTACAGGATGAGTTTCCAGACAGCCAGGGCTACACAGAGAAACCCTGTCATGAGAGAGAGAGAAAGAAAAGCAAGCAAGGAAGGAAAAGTACCAACATAGAAAAATCTTACATAGGAATTGGCAACTTTTATGAATAATCTATTTTTCATTTAAAGTGATTGGTTTCTCCTCAGTTTCTATTTTTACTTACTTTGGTCTGTTTTAATGTCTATGATAAGTTGTCCTCTAAAAGTTGGATGCTTCTTGACTATTGTTCACAACTGGAATCCTAGGTTCAATCTTCTAAAGCATTTGTTTCCTACACCCTCGAATACCACAGGAGTGGTGTGTGGTGGCAGGAAAGGATTTTCTCTTTTTTTCCCCGGTAGATTATTTACATTCTTAGTTGTGCTCTGCATGGTACTGTTAAGATTGGCATGTGTTTACGGAACAGACACAACCAAGATGTGGTGAGGCTGGGGGAGGGGCCGTGTGAACAGCGCACATGGGAGGAAGGGAGGATGAACCGGCTTTAAATTGTAGTCACAGATAATCCTCACCTCTAGTAATGGAGCTTCAGGGCATATATATGAGTGGAGAACACTGGCTGGGTAGCCATGGCTGGCTGGGTAGCCATGGCTGGCCTTCCTGCGTCTTCAATGCAGCTCAGTGGATATGACTCAGGTTGCTTTCCCTTCGCTGTCTCTGCAGAGCCATTGGCAAGCTCAGCCTCCTTCCAGCCCGGAATGAGCGAAAATGTACCTGCTTCCTTAGAGAACAGCCCCTCCATTCCTGTTAACTGCTCCTCCTCAGCCATCCCCCAGCCTAGCATGACCTCCAAGCCCTGGCGCAGCAAGTCCCTCAGCGTGAAGCATAGTGCCACGTCATCCATGCTGACGGTCAAACCCGCTGGGCCCGAGGCCCCCAGGCCCACACCGGAAGCCATGAAGCCTGCCCCCAACAATCAGAAATCCATGTTGGAAAAGCTCAAACTTTTCAACAGTAAGGGAGGCTCCAAAGGAGGCGAGGGCTCGGCATCCCGGGACGCGAGCTGTGAGCGGCTAGAGATCCTGCCCAGCTTTGAAGAGAGTGAAGAGTTGGAGGCCGCTAACAGGGCACTTTCTACTGTGGGCCCTGCATCCAGCAGCCCCAAGATTGCACTCAAGGGCATTGCACAGAGGACTTTCAGCAGGGCGCTTACCAATAAGAAGAGCTCCCCAAAGGGCAATGAGAAGGAGAAGGAGAAACAGCAGCGGGAGAAGGAGAAGGAGAAGGAAAAGGGCAAGGACCTCACTAAGAGAGTCTCCGTGACCGACAGGCCTGACCCCAAGGAAGAACCCAAGGAAGAGCTCAGCGGGGTGGTCGTGACTGAGATGCCGAAAAAGTCCTCCAAGATCGCCAGCTTTATCCCCAAAGGGGGCAAGCTCAACAGCACCAAGAAGGAGGCTACAGCTCCATCCCACAGCGGCATACCAAAACCAGGAACGAAGAACATGCCTGGAAAGTCCCCAAGTGCCCCCATACCTCCCAAGGAAGGAGAGAGGAGCAGAGGGAAGCTGAGCTCAGGGCTTCCTCCCCAGAAGCCCCAGCTGGACAGCAGGTACTCTAGCTCCTCCTCCAGCCTGGCATCCTCCGAGGGAAAAGGCCCCGGAGGGACCACTCTGAACCACAGCATCAGCAGCCAAACTGTCAGCGGCTCTGTCGGGACCACACAGACCACTGGAAGCAATACCGTCAGTGTTCAGCTACCTCAGCCTCAGCAGCAATACAACCATCCCAACACAGCCACGGTCGCACCTTTTCTGTACAGGTAGGCAGCACCTGCTACCTCTGGGTAAAGAGCCTGGCTGCTGGCTCTGTCCGTGCAGGGGCCAGGAACAGGTGAGCCAACAGCTAAAGTAACACACAGCTCTATCCTGGTGCACTACTATAGCAAGATAGTGCTGAGGCAGTGGACATTGTGAGCTGACCCCAGCATGAGAAGGCTTCACCGGGCCTGTGGGGATTGAAGCATTTCAGAAGTGCTAGAAGCAGCATGTAGGTCTGAATATGCAGGGTGGCCGCTTTGATGTCACCCAAAATGAATTGTAATGTATACGAAGTAGACTTAAGACCACCCTGCTAGGTAAAATTTCTTATGGCTGCACTGGTATTGAACTTTCTGAGTTTGGCAATCCCTATCACCCCCTGGGGCTTTCTGAGAAGAGATGAAGGAGGACGAGATAAGATTGACAAGGGCCAGCCGGGCAGTGGTGGCGCAAGCCTTTAATCCCAGCACTTGGGAGAAAGAGGCAGGTGACTTTCTAGGTTCAAGGCCAGCCGGATCTACAAAGTGAGTTCTAGGACAGCCAGGGCTACAGAAAAACCCTGTCTCAAAAAAACAAATAATAAAAGTAGTAGTAGTAGCAGCAGCAGTAGCAGCAGCAAGGTTGACAAGGGCCATTCTAGAACAAGAAACGTATTAGGCTGAAGTCTGCTTGCCTTTTCCTGTGTCAGAAGCTCTGTATCTCGGATGGTGCATCTGTAGAACCCTAGCAGCACACACAGAACTAGGTGCTATAGGCTCCTTGTTGTTCTGTCCTGAGAGCCACTCTGCTCTGCCCCTACCACACTCCCATGCTGAGACAGACACCTGTAAGCATGTGGATGAGTTCTTTCGGCTCACAGAGGCTCCTGTCCTACTGAGAAGGCAGCTGAGAGCTTTGGCTCACAGGGCTTTCCCTGGTCCTGAGCTGGATGGGGATAGTGTACTTGGCCCCACTTCACAGCTAGGTGGCCCCCATACTTGTGCATATAGCAAAATGATCCAACGTCACATTCTGCCCACTTAGTTTGCGGCTCTCTCCCAAAACACAGAAACACAACTGTGTATACACGCTCAAAGCATATGCATCAACGGCTACACACAAGTACAGACACAATTACACATTCATGTGCCAAATGCAAATGTGTGTTCACATAGATACATTTGCACAAGCCTGGTGTGTGCATTTACACCCACACTTTCAGCTTCTTATGTTTGTGTGACTCCCCAAAGAATTAGATGCTCCCTCTCTCCCTGCCTGAATTGTGTTCCTGTGAACTCTCAGGCTTCCTGCCACCGGAGATGTCAGGAGAAAGCTAGCCAGCATCCGTGCAGTACTCTCCTCTACTTCCCCTTCTGTGAGAGTCATAGCAATCTCTTCTGATCGGCAGACAGATGTATTTTATTCAGTCACGTCATCAGCTCAGCTAACAGCGTTGGGAAGAATACCAGGGCGTCTTTCAGTAGAGGCCTGATGAGGCTGCATGCATGGATTCTCATGAATTGCGGAGGCTGGAATAGGGCAGTCTGAGCAGCATTCACAGTGCCGTGAGGTGACGCACATGCGGGCTGCTTGACAACTTCTTACTAGCCACGTTAAAACATGTGAGTGTTTGGTCACTGCCATTGCTGCTTTGTCTTTATTTTGACTGTGAGCTCTTTGGAAGACTAGAAAACAAACATTCACCTTTATTATTATTATTATTATTATTATTATTATTATTATTATTATTATTTATCATTATTATTTCAAGCTTTTCTATGGGAAGAAGGATTTCTTCTGGCTAATATGTGAGGAGTAGAAGGAAAGGAACCTCCCAGATATTCAAAGCCAGCCTTCCCTGTGTGAACTCACTCTGGGCAAAGTCCTCTTTGGAGGAGCCAGTGAAGAGAGACTGGGAAGAAGAGACCCAGATAGGAATTGGGTCACAGCACCCTGCCCTGTGCTGCTGGGACCACCCACTGTGGTCTTATGCACTGGCCACAGAGACAGGTAGCCATTGCTTGTGAACCAAATGTGTGCAAAGACTCAGCTAAGGGCTTTTGTGTCCTAATCCCCTGAGACTTCCCAGTTTTGTGAGCTAGCTTGCTTTAAAATTCCAGGTCTATAGATGAGCAACTGATGCTCAGACCAGGGAATTTATTCCAAGTCACAGATGTGGTAATTAGAAGAATCTGTGTTTAAAACCAAGCCTGCCACTGTGTGTGGGGGCAGAGTACTCCAGAGGCAAAGATGGGCCGATCTTGGAGTTCAAGGCCAGCCTGCTCTGCAGAACAAGTTCCAGGACAGCCAGGGCTACACAAAGAAGGCCTGTCTCAAACAAACAGATAAACAAACAAAAGAAAAAGAAAAACAAACAAACAAAAAAACCCAACTCTGTCTAACCATGGGATCCATATTGTCTTACTGTCTATGTCAAGGATTCTTGGTGTTTCAGAGATGGCTCAGCTGTTAAAAGCCCCTGCTGCTATTGCAGAGAACCTGGGTTTGGTCCCCAGCATCAACATGGTGGCTCATAACTATCTATTAACTCCAGTTCTAGGAGAGTTGATGCCTTCTTCTGGCCTCTATGAGTACTGCACGTATGTGTTACACATACATACATGCAGGCAGAACCCTCATACATGTCATGCATGTAAAATAAAAAAAAATTTTTTTAAAGCAGAAATCTTTACATGCACAGTAAAAGAACTGCAGTTCACAATACCTGATAGTCTCAAGTCTAAGATCAGCTGTTTCAGGCATGGTTTGTTAACATTCTGTGGGATGATGACAGGGCCACTGCAGAATGCACATGCATGTTCAGAAGCACAGGGCTACAGTGAGGTAACACAAGCAAGCAGGTGCCCTGCTACTCTAGAGGGCATGCCACCACTTGGTGCCAGCAGATGGCGCCCTATAAGACTGAGCTCAGTATCTCCAGATCCATCCATCCTCTCTCTCTCCCTCCCTCCCTCTCTCCCTCCCTCCTTCCCTCCCATCATTCCTTCTTTCCTTTCTTCCTTCCACTGGATGGAGGCAAAAATTCAGATAGATTCTTATATGAAACCCCCCAAATTTTAAAGTCATTTTTATTATTTTTAATTATGTATATATGTGGCTGAAGCTGTGCATATGAGTACAGGTGCCTGTGAATTATAAGCTACTCTTTGTGGGTGCTGAAAATTAAACCTGGGTCCTCTGCAAAGCAGTATGTACTTGTAACTGCTGAGTTATCTCTCCAGCCCCAAACCTCACAAATTTTAAATAATGAACTAATTTGCCAGGTGTGGTGGCACATTGCCTTTAATCCCAGCACTCATGAGGCAGATGTGGGCAGATCTCTTTGAGTTCAAGGTTATCTAGTCTACATAGTGAGTTCCAGGACAGTCATGACTATAGAGAGAGACAGAGACAGAGACAGAGACAGAGACAGAGACACAGAGAGAGAAACACAGAGAGAGACAGAGAGCATGCTAATTTACTTTTTAAAAACACTATGCAAAATGCAAACATTATTTTAGCAGGACATCTGTAGGCTAGTTGTATACCTGCCTGACTCTCTTTTCTAATCATTGAGATTACAGGCAGTGTGCCTGTTTTAGGACATTTATAAGTCCTAAGTAGATGACAGAGCTTCAGACTCCAGCTGTGTGGGTAAACAAGAACACTGGGATAATAATAGACCTTTAACGGGGGTGGCTATGGGAACTAGGGGTAGATAGCTTCAGTGGGACAGAAAAAGAACAGAGAACAGTGGGTGGTTTGAAGTTATCAGTTTATCTTCCACAGTACATCTATATTGTTGGCACATTCTAGGGGGTGGGGATATTTCTCCATGCTAGAACACGTGCCATTCATGGACAAGGCCTTTGGGTTCAATTCCCAACAAAAATGGGGGGAGACGCATATTTTCTTCCTGGTGGTGAAAAGTAGCTAGATCATTCCAGGGCTCGATGCACATCAACCAATGTCACTGGCAAGGTCTGAGTAAGCCAAAGCGGCTGTGGCCAGAAACCTCCCATGCAACCAGCCACTGGTTCAAATCTGCCTCACAAATACAGGGCCTGGGGGAAGGGTGGGAAGTACAGATCTCAGTCAAGTGTTGAGATAATGATCAATGAGACCTTTCATGTTGAAGGATCTGAGCCTCGAATCAGAAACCTGGAGGGTAGACCCTTGGCACCCATTCCTGACAGCCTCACAGCCACCGTTTCAGAGAGAGCCATGTCAAGAGGATTGTAGAGGGACAGGGATTATCAGCGGAACCATGTTTATGCTTTACTTGCTGGCGCTGTGGTAACTTACCCGTTGGTTTTTGACCTAAGTCTGAATGTCCAAATCACCCAGCACCCTCCAGCATGTTTCTAGTTGGACCCTCACTGAGAAATGGCAGACTCTCTTTTGGGGCTTTGAGTATTTTATCTTTCTGGGCTCAGTCACTCTTTCCACGTGTGGCTGTTGAATTATTTAGAGTTGGTCTTCTGGCCATCTCTGCTCCTCAGCTGCTTGCTTAGCAGGCCATGGCAAGAGGCTCAGATGTGATGGTTACCACTCCTGATGATTGGGTCAGCTCTGATTTGTATGTAAAGGTCCCAGACAGACACCGAAGGGAATGTCACTGCCGAGTCCAGCTCAGCGGGTACGAGCATGGAGCCCAGCCACTACACCAAGAGTGGACAGCCTGCTCTGGAGGAGCTCACTGGTGAGTAGGAGCCCTGGATTGTGTGATTGCAAGTGAAGAAGCCCCTCGTGCGAGCAAAGTTGCTTTCTTCTCTGTTAGTTTATTTCCTCCCTTCCCCCCTTTTCTCTCTCACAGCCTCTTCTTCGCTCCCCAGAACTGTAGCTAAATCTCTTACTTGTGGTTATGTCTCCTGTTTGGGCCCTGGACTACATTAATGCTTAGCTTTGAGTCACACTGTTTACCCTTCATAGGACGTTGCTTTTGACGATGACAACAACAACAACAAAAATTTAGAACTCAAATATTGATTGATTTTTAGTTTAGTGGATGGCTTGGCAGGTAGGAGCCCTTGCTGCTTTCACAGAGGCCCTGGATTGGATTCCCAGCACCCATTTGGCTCACAACCATCTGTAACACCATTTCAAAGGACATCCAGTGTTGATGTTATACCATTACATTCTCTGTGTGTGTGTGTGTGTGTGTGTGAGATGTGCACATATGTTTGCATGTATGTGGTCACAAGTACGTGTGCAGGCACACGTATGTAAGAGACCTGAAGTTGGTACCAGTCTCCTCCCTTGATCTTTCTCTGTTTTATTTATTGAGGCAGGGTCCCCTGCTGAAGTCAACACTCACAGATTGATTCCATCTAGTCCAGTTTGCACCAGGGATCCCTGTCTCTACCCCTCAAGTGCTGGGATTGTATAATTTTTATGTGAATTTGTGGAATCTGAACTCTGGTCTTTGCACTTGGACAACACCCCACCCCACAATGTTACATTACTAAGTTGAAGAAGAAAAGTAGAAGAGTTAGAATTCATTTTGCATGAATTCTACATAGCTCCTCCACCAGCCTGCCTATGAACCTATGACTCTCTTTTTAAATATGTTTTTAATGTGTATGCTGTGCCCACATATATGTACGTGCACCTACATACATGTGTGCCTAGTGCCTGTGGAGTCCAGACGAGCTCCTGGAACTGGAGTTATCGGAGTTATAAACAGAGCCCATGTCCTCTGGAAGAACAGCCAGTGGTGGGGGTGTGAGTGGTGGTTGTTTTGTTTTGTTTTGTTTTCTGCTGAGACATTTCTCTGGCCTCATTCCCACCCCTACTTTTAAAGACAGGGTTTTATGATGAGATGGACTAATTAATGGAAGTAATTGTAAAATCTATGCCTCACTACTGCAACCAGAATGATCCAAAGCTTTGGTGCCTTTGAATCAGTCTTATGTAGAATAAATGCAGTTAAACTTGCAATGAGAGATTGGCGGTCAGTGAGGATGATGCAATCACATTCCCCTAAGGGTCTCAGTAAAAGGAAGGATAGACCCTTTAGTGTTTATGAGCCCTAGGTTCGATCCCCTACACCAGATAAACCTGGTGGTACACACCTATAATCCCAGCCTTTGGGAGGTAAAGGCAGAAGAATCAGGAGTTCAAAGTCTCACATACACACACACACACACACACACACACACAGAGGCACGCACATACGAATGTTTGTACCTTAAAGACTTGGGTGGCAAACTGAAGTTTGAACACAGTTCAGATAAAAGTGTCTCACAAATTTCTCTGGATTAAAGGAAGTAGAAAATTGAGAACAGTTACACTTCCAGGTTTTGCAATAGTAAATTCCTTCTATAATAATCATGTGGATAGGGCTGGTGAGATGGCTCAGCAGTTAAGAACACTAGCTGCTCTTCCAGAGGTCCTGAGTTCAATTCCCAGCAACCACATGGTGGCTACAACCATCTGTAAAGGGATCTGATGCCCTCTTCTGGCATGCGGGCATACAAACAAAGAAACAAAAATAAGCCATAAATAATCACATGATTATCATTTCTCCAACCCTACCCTCCAGATACCCCACTGCCAGGCCAAGGAACTTAGCATCTATCTCAGGGGTGAAGCTTAATTCTGTGACATTTCTTAGGTGACCATTGGTCTATTAAAAATAGTGGTTGGAAGTTCTACTCAGTGTATGATGTAAGTGTTACTCGTAACTGCAACTTGTCCTATTTTCAATAGCGAGATTTCTTTTAAGGTATTGCCCATCCCTTAAAAGAGTTGCAGGCATTTAAAGACCCCTGTGAGTCTCTGAACTCAGCCGTCCTTGAAGTTGCCGTAAGGAGGAAAACACCCCCCCCCCCCTTTTGGACCGCTTTATGTATGTGAGTGTCTATGCCTGCATGTATGTCTGTATGCCATATGCATTCCTGGTGCCTGCAGAGGCCAGAAGAAGGAGTCTCCTGGAACTGGAGTTATGGACAGGTGTAAGCTACCATGAGGAGGCTAGGAATCAAACCCAGGTCCTCTGCAAGAGCAACAAGTGCTCCTAACTGCTGAGCAATCTCTCCAGAAGATACTTAAACCATGTTCAAATCATACTTAAATCCATTTCTTAAATCATGACTGTAGTTATTTCCCTTCTCCTCATCCTCTTGTAAAGCCAGATAGAAGAACCTAGCTAAAGAGCAGAAAGCAGGGCTGTGTCGAGAGGCACTCGGTGTCTTAGCCTGTACACGGCGTGCTCTTAAGACCCTGGAAGCTGAGTTCTACTCAGACATAGGAATGCAGGTCATGCCCTGCCCCACAGCTCTGCTGCTTTTCAGTGGCTTCTGCCAGCATCTGTCGGGGGCTTGTGATGGGCACAATGTGAAAAGGAGTGATAGCAGTCACCCATGTTTTCCCCGCAACTATCTTTGGAGACTAGTGCTGTGGCTGTGCTCATTTTAGCAGCCTGGAATCAGAAGGTGGGGGAGACCATCTTCTCTAGAACTGACCACACAGCTTCTGATCAACAGCACGTGTGCTGGAAGCAAGGGGGCAAGCTTTCCCCTGTAGATTATCAGTGATGAGCAAATGCAGGTGGTTTTGTAAGGCCCTTGTATGACCCAGAGAAACAAAGGGGCACTGAGTGGTCAGCCCTGGCCCGCACTTCTTCAGAGGGAACCTCTTTACATTTAACCCCTTCATTTGGGCATTTATTCATTCATGCATGCACGCAGAGAGACAGACTTGCATGTATCCATCCACCCATCCACCCATTCATCCATATAACCCACTTAGTCATGCATGCATGTATCTATCCATCTATGCATACAGACAGACAGACAGACTTGCAGGTATACATCCACCTATCCATCCCACCCATGTGTATGTGTGTGTGTGTGTGTGTGTGTGTGCATGTGCGTGTGTATTCACACATCCATACATCCATCTATTCATGTGTGTTTGCATCTATTTATCTATGCAGACAGACAAACAGATAGACATGTAGGTATCCATCCATGTGTCCATCCATCATCTATCCATCCATCTATCCATCCATGTAGTGTCAAGTCCTTACAGCAAACAAGAAGCTGGACATAGATTGGCATCACAGTCCCCACTTGGTTGCTGTTCTTAAGAACCTCCTGGTCTAGCAGAATTAGACTGATCTCAAGCCTTGCTTCTCCAGCGGAAGATCCTGAGGCTCGGCGGCTTCGGACAGTAAAGAACATCGCAGACCTTCGGCAGAATCTAGAAGAGACCATGTCCAGTTTACGGGGAACTCAGGTTACACACAGGTATGGGTGGCATTGAATTGCTTTGCTGAGAGAACTTGCTGGAAGCTCCTGCTAACTCTGCTTCGCTCCTGCCTGTCATCGTGCCACCCAGAAAGTGATTTGGTTGAGAGTGGTATAGATAACCTTGTCCTCAAGCCTGTTGGAATTCACAAAGAACCCAAGACAATACACAGAGCAGAGGGGAAGAGTATTAATGTAGACAGATACCACACCAGAGCAGGGTTTCCAAGGTCACCACCCAGAGGAAATTGCTCCAGTTGCATTTAAAACTTGCATTTTTCAAAACTATAGCAAGCCGTTGGAAGGAGCAGGTGAACGATGTTTGACCCGTGTGACAAACTGAATAACTTGAATTTCTACCAGGTCTCCTGATACACAACACCGATATTGTTAGTCATGCACGTGTGTGAAAGATGAGAGAAAGTGCTTATAAAACTTGGCTCTGATTAAACTATGGTTTTGTTGGAAGGAATCTCGGGTTGTTTTCCTTGTTCAGAGAGACCCTTAAGGAGGATGTAATGTGGGCACTCCTCCCTGACTTTGGCAGAATGAGGTCTCACAGTTTGTTTTTGGCTTTGAAAATCCACGAATCCTGGCTACTCGCTGGCCTCCCAAGGGTTCTATGGTTTCTTCTCCAGTTTCACTTTCTTTGGTAAAAGGAGGAAGTGCAGGGCTTCCCCACTGTATCTGTTACTCTTCTCATTGCTGTGACTAAATACCTAAGGAAAATGACTTAAGGAAGAAAAGTTTATTTGGGTTTTTAGCTTAAAGGGGACGGTAGGTGAGGTAGCCGGTCCACAGTTAGGAAGCAGATAGATGAATGCTGGGGCTCAACTCCAGTTTTTCTTTTCATTCAGCCTGGGACACCAGCTCATAGAATGACGCCACCCACAGTTGGGGTGGATCTTCCCTCCTCAACCCAGTCTAGAATCTCCCTCACAGATAAGTCCAGAGGTGTGTCTCCTAGGCCATTCTCAATCAGGGGGCAGTGAGTGGGATGTAAAATGAGTAAGTAATAAATAAGTAAGTAAGTAAGTAAGTAAGTAAGTAAGTAAGTAAGTAAATAATAAAGAGTCTTGGTAGATCAGGGTTTTAGCCACTGTGGGTTTTGTCTTCAGGGTCCAAGATGAGAAAAAATGAGGTCAGTTCCAGGGTTGGGGACAAAAACAGCCACTGGCACCCAAATGGAGGAAGTGCCTTCCTTACCTCCAGGTATTTGAAGAACTTGATGCTGATATGGGGTCCTGTGACTTCATGAATAGGCATGAGTCTATCACCCCTCTTTGCACCCAGGCACAGGCATTGACTACGGGACATTAGGGAGAGGGGGTGTGAAGTTTTAGGAGCACCATCCCAGGCTGCTGTAGCCAACCCTTGAAGTAATCATGACACAGAAACTCTGGAACAAATAGGTCAGAGGGTCCTTTGTTGTTTCTTCACAAGTTCAGCATTTTCTGTTTCCTGAACTGGAAGGGAGACTTCAGTTTTCTAGCAGAATGAGGCTTTGCCCTTTGCATGTAATTAAAGAGTCAGTGAAGAGTATCTTATACCACATTTTAAAAGAGAACATCCCCAGTAGAGTTTTCAGAATGTGTAGGTAAATGCATAGCTTGGTGCCTGCTGTTTTATCCTGCTGTGTAAATGAGACTTTTTTTTTCTATAGTTCTGAACATTTAAAAACCATCTAACCTGCACCCATTGGGGCCTAACCCAGGTTGGTTTTATGTTTTCAGTACATTAGAAACTACATTTGACACCAACGTCACCACAGAGATAAGTGGCCGTAGCATTCTCAGCCTCACAGGAAGACCTACTCCTCTGTCCTGGAGACTCGGACAGTCCAGCCCCCGGCTCCAGGCAGGAGATGCCCCTTCAATGGGCAATGGGTATCCACCTCGAGCCAACGCCAGCCGCTTCATCAGTGCTGAGGCAGGCCGCTACGTGTACTCTGCCCCTCTGAGAAGGCAACTGGCCTCTAGGGGCAGCAGCATCTGCCATGTGGATGTCTCGGACAAGGCAGGCGATGAAGTAGACCTGGAGGGCATCAGCATGGACGCCCCTGGCTACATGAGTGATGGGGATGTCCTGAGCAAGAACATCCGAACTGATGACATCACTAGTGGGTAAGTGAACAAATGGGAAGGCCTATCCCTTGTATCCCTTTTGCCTGCCTTTACTAAGAGGTCTCTAGATCCTCATCTGCCATTGCCAGAGGCTCCGTGGTGTGGTGGCAACCACTGCTGGGCTATGACTCAAAAGGAGCAGGTAGACAGACTCAACTGGGGACCACAAAACTTCACTACGTAAACGTATCTGCTACCTATGTCCCTTATACCAGCTTGCCCTGGGTAACTGCCCCACTGGTAGCCTAGCCTCCTAGGCTTGTGTGACCCGGCTGTTTCCTTCCTCTCAGAGCTCATGCATCGCCCCTCAGCCTCCCACCTCAGTCTCCTCCATTGCACCTCCTCCCTCCATCCTCCGATTCCACTACCTCTTTCCAGCCCCACCATCTTTGCATTGTTTCTGGGCTTACATTCTGTCTCCTTGGCCTCTGCAGAGCCTCCTCATGCTGGCTATTGCATTTGAAAGGGTGTCTGGTCCAGTGCCCTCACCACTTCCGCAGCCCATGGTGGGCTCTTTTCAAAGCCTGCCGCACTGAGGATGAGTTGATATATCATTGTCTCCTCTCCCCTCCTACTGTGCTCTCTAAGTCCCTAGGGCAGTGTGCATCAGAGCTAATGGGTCCTTCTGAATGGCTGAGCACATGGTTGGATGGCTAGAGGGAAAAACTGAAGGTCCCTTTTTCTCCATCCTTTCTCCATGAGTTAAAGACTTGCCACCGTGATTCTGTGCCTGGGGCTGGTTCATGAGCTTCAGAGTGTGCCCCCAGTGTACAAGAGGGAGGAGGAAGGGGTTTATCTGTGGCTTCACTTTCAAGTATGTTATAAATGTCATTTACATCTCTTTATTTTGCCTACCTGAGACTTCATCCATTCCCATGACTTGCGCTGACGTTTCCTAAGACCATTTCCACCCTGAATGTCCTAGCAATGAAAATTACAGATAAGAAAAGTCAGGGCTTGCAACCATATACATTTCTCATAGACATGGGATGTAGGACCAGTGGTGTTTCTGTAATGTTAGTCATGGCTGTAACCCCTACTGGCTGCCACATACTGAGTTGGTGCTCGTATGTGTTATCTTGCTCCATCCTAAGGGTAAATGACGTCATAGTCCTCTACTGATACATGAAGAACTGGAGTGGGAAGGCAAGAAAACTTATTAGTGGTTGTGTACCCTTTAAGAGGCAGAGCCCAGGACTAGAGAGAAGGCCTCCATCAGTTAAGAGCACACATCATTCTTCCTGAGTTCAGTTCCCAGCACGCATCCATATTAGGTAGCTTACAACCACCTATAACTCCAGCTCCAAGGAATTCAGTACCTCCGCCTCTGTGGGTGCTTTCACTAGCTTACATGTGCCTACACCCAGACACATAATTTAAAATGTATGATTAAAAAAAAGTTTTGTGATGGGAGCATACCAGTACTTAGGAAGCAGAGGCAGGTGGATCTCTGTGAGTTCCAGGAGAGCCAAAGTTACACAGAGAAACTGTCTCATAAAACTAAAATACATAAGTAAGTAAGTAAGTAAGTAAGTAAGTAAGTAAAGAGACCAGGCCCAGGGAAAGTAGCTCCAGAGTCCATTGACTATAACCACTGTGCTACACCATCTTGCCGGTGCCTTATTGCTGTGCTGAAATAGTACAACTATTCTTTTTATTATTATTATTTTGCATGTATATTTTGCTTGCATATACATCTGTATACTGTGTGTGCCTGATGCCTGCAGAGGTCAGAAGAGGACCTTGGACTTCCAGGGACTCATGGTTACATTGGACCCCCTGTTACAGACGGTTGTGAGTTACCCACAAAGGGTGCTGAAAATCAAACTCAAGTCCTCCTTAAGAGTAGCCAGTGCCTTCAACCACTGAGCCATCTCTGCAGCCCCAACTACAAATAAGCACAGGCATAGAGCTGAGAAGGTGGTTGAGTGGGTTAGGGTAATTGCTGGAGGACCTGAGTTCAAATCCCAGCACCCATATAAAAAACTGGGTATAGATTTGTGAAACTTAACTTGGCGGTGTGGGAGAGCAGAAGGAAAGAGGGTCACAGAGGCTTGCTATCTACTCCCCTACCTCTGGGCTCAGAAAGGGACCCTGTGTCAGAAAGTGACAGAGCAGTTGTTGTGTGCACAGGTATATATACTCTTCCTCCCTCCCTCTCTTGGTCCCTCTTGCTCCCTCCCTCCCTCCCTCTGTTTCTCTGTTCCCCTCCCTCCCTCTCTCTCTCTGTCCCCTCCCCCTCCCTCTCCCTCCTTCCCTCCTTCCCTCCCTCCCTCCCTCATATACTAAAAGATACCTAAGAAGAAAATATATAATAAAAAAATTTAAAGCATAGCCATAGAGGTGTCTGAATTTTGTGCTGAAGTCAGGAGCATTTTAGGTGGTAAAACCTTCAAAACCAAGAGCTACAACATTCTTACAGTCTTAACAAATTTCTCCCGTCCATAAAAGCTTCAAATGCCAATGGCTTAATGAACAGTCTGGCATAGTATGGCCAAGTCAGCATCACTGTGTGTTTCTAGCTTTCTGTGAACACTTTAAACAGGCATATATACAGTGTATATAAAACTGAAGCGCACAGAATTTAATCTTTTACTATTGTTTAGGCAATTTGGGCATCCAGCACAGCCGGTCTTTTCCCTTTCTCATCGTGATATACAAGCCCACATCCTGGCTCCCCTGTGACAGAGCTACTTCCCTGCAATTGCTGGATAGTGGACTGTGTTTGAGAGAGTGTTAACAGTGTCCACGAGGTGGAGACATGTGCACACTGCAGGCCAAGGCTTAGCTGTCCAGGGAGGAGCCCTGCTTCCCTTCCCTGCTTCCCTGCTTTGGACGTTTGAGACAGGGCTTAGAGAAAGTGTAGGTCATGCAGAAGCGTAAGCACACCCCTGGGACTGAAACCTAGGAACCCCGTGCTTTCCTTCAGTATCCTTTCTACTACAGGACTTTCCAAACCAGAAGAGGCAGCTTAAGTGATACTTAATGCTCTTTCTACTGGGAACTTTCTGGAACACTTGCTAAGCCTGCCTCCATCTGTGAAAACACACATAGGGTTCTGCTGTAAGGCCAAATTAGCAGATCAACCTCACATGCCCAGTGCCTAATGTCTTTCTAAGCCACTTCTTTTTCTTTTCTTAAACTGACGAAGTTGTGAGTATCAGAACTGGCCGCTTTTTCTGCTCTCCAGAATCTGTTCAACACATCACTTTTGAGGCAGTGGGTGGAGTGGACAGTAGATGAGTGAGAAACTCCATTAAACTCCACACAAGCCTCTTGTAAGCCCTGTGATGTCAAGCATACCATCAAAATTTCCTAAACTGTCTAGTCACCAGATGCACATTTTAACCTTCTGGCTGACCTGTCTTTGAGGTTGCATCTTGTTACAGATGTTTATCTAACAAAGACACAGCATTTCCACTAGGACCTAGATGTCCTATCAACCTGTAACATACGGAGACTTAGAAGCAGTGCATTGATTGACAAGCTTGTATCCAGCTGTTCTTTTGGCTTAGGGGAAGCAGAGCCTCAATGCCTGAGCAATCTTCATCAGACTGAAGACTGTTTAAGGAAAATGTTTGCAAAAGTTGACAGCAAATATATTCAGAAACCTACTATGGAAGTTAGGTTGAGTTTCTGAAAACCTGTGGCTTTGGTTTTTAAACGATGCTGGGCCCCGGCTCAGTGTATCAACTGCTTTTCATGTATAGCTCGTGTTCTTTATGTGTGCACCTAACCCTGACATTACTGCATCACTATGGAGTCTAGCTAAGAGCTTCATGGAGAGGGAAGTTGTCCCTTTGTGTGTTTATCACACCCTGGTGTTATACATCATCATCTTACTTCACTCCTTCTTCTACCTAATAAATTTGGTCTTAGTTATACTAGAAAAGAAATTAAAGTGACAGAGGAAGGGATCCCTTAGCAAGTCTTGATGTCCTGAATGAGTCTTGTGCTTTGATTCTAAAACTTCACAGTGCCATGTGGCACAGAATAAAATTATGAGGGCAGATTTAGCATCCCTATGTTTTGAAGGATTTTTCCCCTTTTCAAAGGCAGCACTGGATTATATAATCTTCTGAAGTATAAATATACATCCCTTCCTGAAAAATCAACCATTTAAATTTAACCTCAAAAATTCTCTCACTTTCTTTAAGAACCTTTGGTGGCTTCTGTAGCCTTTGAAAATGGCTCTGAAGTGAGCACAGATCACTCTCAGTTTATCCATCTGTCTCCCATGACTTAGCCAGTTATGGCCCCTCACACAGTCTGCACTTTCCTGGCCAAGTGTGCCATTAACACAGATGAGTCCTGTGTCTGCTGTGCTCTGTGTTTGGGCCATGACACTTCTCCAGGTGGCTCCTTTCCCTAGCAAGCCTGTCTGGCTGTGCTGAAAACCAACACCCCATAGACACGCCCCCTTAGCAAGGGTCTGCTTCTGTGCTTCTGTTGGCCTTGGCCCATCCCTAAACAACCAGGTAAGCCTTTCTCATGTGAATGTTTGAGGACTGGCTGGCATCACATAGCATGGGCTAAGAACAAAAGAGACCAGAGATTTAATCCCTGTCCTACCAAATGAACTGGAACACATTCTTTTTTTTAAAGATTTATTTATTTGAGATATATACACACACATATATATATATATTTACACTGTAGCTGTCTTCAGACACACCAGAAGAGGGCATCGGATCCAGATCCTATTACAGATGGTTATGAGCCACCATGTGGTTGCTGGGATTTGAACTCGGAACCTCTGGCAGAGCAGTCAGTGCTCTTACCCACTGAGCCATCTCTCCAGCCCTGGAACACATTCTTAATATTAAAAATCAGAGATGGTACTTGACGCCAGGCAAAGAATCAGAGGCACTCAAGTACGTTTATGAATAGATACATGTATGTATGCATAAATAAGCCTGCATGCTTTCTCCATAGGGGCTTCTAGGAGGAGGATAATGTCTATCACTTGCCAGAGAGTAGGGCATAGTAGGCATTTAATGTTTTGTGACTGTTTGTGGTGCCCACCCTGGCAGGACCTCTCAGCGGTCCTTGTCACCGAATACTTAGAGGAAGCCAGCTTGACCTTTGATGTCATCTAGTGGCCAATACAGATGTTGCTGTAGCCCTCCTGAACTAGTCCAAGCATCCAGTCTATACAGGGTGTTTCTGCCTTCTAGGCATCAACTACATGAGCCACACCTTGGCTTCCACCTCCCCTGTTAGGACCGAGATCCCTCTTGTTCTCTCAGGTCATCTGATACTACCCTAGAGCTACTCTGCATGTACCTGTACATGTGTGCTTATGATATATAAGCACACACCTATCCCTACAGAGGGAGACAAAACATACCTGTCACATGCTCTGAAGATTAAGGTCACATCTGCCTTGAATGTTCACACACCTTCATTGGTTGACACAGTGGCAGTCCCAATCGTAAACAGTTCATAAATGAATGAATGCTTCAGTTGGCTTTTAGAACAGAAGACTAGCCCCATTCTCCTGCACGAGTATGTGTCTGATGTCAAAGCCCTTTTGAACCTGAGGCCCCTGTTCTGGCTTCTTAGCTTCCCCTATGCTGTCAATGACAGCGGGAAATAGAAACAGCACAGAATGCACCAGGCCATTTGCCCAGTGGATCAGGGCACTTGTCAGGCACTTGTCCACTGAATGTCATAAAGCTATTTGTTGGTTGAGGTGTCTTTCCCCAGACAACCAGCAGGTGGCATCAAGTCTTGTTCATAGCTTGAAAGGCTCTTACCTGGTTGCTCCTCCCCACTGTCTTTTTAGGACTGGTCCAAAGTGACTTGCCAGGCTGTTGCAGCAAACTGATAGGAGAGGAAGCCTATGTATGCTATTCCCAGAAGCCAAGATAAATGACTTGTGGGGAGGCTGTCCTGAAAAGCCCTGCTTCAGGCAGTTTCCAAGAGGGCATGGCAGAAATCTCTGATATGGAAAGGACCCCAGCTTGTAGGTTCCTGCAAAAACTCAAAAAGGTCCTTCTGCCAGCTAGCTGCCAACTTTGGAGACATTAGGAAGAGTGAACATCAGGGAAAGAGAGGGAGCCTCTTTTCCAGCACCTCTGTGTGTTCACCAACCTCAGGGCTCTCTGAATCCCATAGTTGAGGGATTTGATGGACATTCTCTATGTAGCCATGACTGCTTAAATAAGAGCACTTGTGAATAAGCCAGTCTCCAGCCCCTCTCCCCAGGGATGGTGGGGCTGAGAGTTCCACCTACTAATCATATGTTTGGTTCCTCTGACAGCCAGCTGACATCCACAAATAGCTCAGCAGCACAGATGCAGGTATGGTAGAAAGGGGTTTATGGAAGATACTCTTCTCACCCCATCACTCAGGACATCCTGAGAGGTCGGGGCTCTTGCTAATAACAAAGGGCAGAGGCCAAAGTGTATTTTTTATAGCATAGCGACATTAGGATTTGGGTATTCACTGGGAGTTCTCGGTTCATCACAACAGTTGCAGCAGAAACAGAAGGGGGTTATTAGGAAATGACACACTTCTAAGAGAGGAGCAAGGGTGGATTCAGTAGCTCCAGTGTCCCTGCTACAGGAAGGATGAGGCTTTATGTCACATCATGTAGGTTGTCCACACATGCTGCTCCATCTCGTGCAATTCTTGGCACATCGTCACACATGTGTTTCCTTAGCATCATCTGTGCCTCCTTCAGTGGAGGAAGTGGGTCTGGAGTAGGTTCTTCAGCCATCCTCTTGGACAACTGAGTTCCTTTAATTTTACAAGGTCTTATGCAAGGCTTGCTAGGTCTCATTCTCCACCCTGCTCTCCTGCCTCTACAGTGAGCCCCTTACTGATGGTGCAGCCTCTTGCTCATACCTTCACACTAAAAGAGTAAGAAGTTCTGTTTAAACCAGGTAATGTTCCAGGCCTTAGGCATACCCTGACTTCACAAGTTTTCACATTCTGCCAGGACACAGTGAAGAAGACTGTCCTGGTGTTAAAGATGTCAATAGTTCCTGTTAGCATGGAAAGCCAATGTGTGGGGCCTTTAGGAGAAGTCTGCAAGCAGTGCAGGGCCTTTGTGGCCTCATTCTGTAGGAAACCAGTGGCCTCATCTGAGGATAATGCTGCTTTGAGTAGCAGTGACAGCACAACAGGGAAGAATGACACAGGCAGAAGGTGGCAGAGTTTCTGGAGCCTGTATATCCTTCTCACTCTCTGTGGCCATGGTGATAAGGTACCAAGACCCAAAGACATTGAATGTGTGCATACAACCTGGCTCAGCCTGATTCAGAGAAGTTCTCAAAGACTCCATCTCCTCACCTCAGCTCATCCTCAGACCTCAGATGATAGAAGCTAGTGGAGCCTCTCCTGAGAATGAGTCAGGGCTGAGGTGGGAACCTATCGACATATTGGTTAAATATGAGCATTAACTGCTCCACTGACAACCCACTGTGCTGCGTCAGAGAACCTCATGGTGACTGATCAACACCTCTTGAGGCTCTCTTTCCTTTCCCCACCCATGCTGTGCTCTGTCAGCTGCCTTATGGGAGAATATTCCCTTCCCATCTCCAGGTTCCATGGGGTTAACAGTCTCAACAAGTGTTCATCCATGTCTGCTGTGATTCAGTTAGCCTTCAGGTATTTGCCATAGGGGAATTCCACATAGGGTCCATTTATCAGCACTCTGGATACTCAGCCATTTAGTAGATTTCTGTTGGCATGTATTTAGCAAATATCTCAGTCCCAGCCCTTAGCCGTGCCCCTGGGGTGTGAATTTGTTTTCCAGGGTGGATCATTTGATAATCCTTTTTGTACTAAAATTGGATCATTGAAGCTACTCTCTAGTGTAAACCTGTGGCCCACAAACTCACACTTGAAAGGGGCATTTCTACATGCAGGGAATATATCCCACTCTGTAGCTCTGAATGCATTGTCAAAAATGAGGGTTAATGTTTACTTTGCCCTTCTATGTGCTAGCTCCAACTCCAAAATTCAGATTTCATATGATACTGTTCTAAATTAAACACATAGAAACATTTTAAATCCCCGAAAGACATGAAAAATTGGCCTCTCCTTTTGCTGTTTCTTTCCCTTTGTGAGCTAGTGTTCCTGTGTCCTTGGTGCCCTCCTGTATCCTCCACTCTCTGCCAGAGAGCAATGCCGAGCCCTCCTTTCTCTGCTCCACGCTTTAAAAATGAACACATGTTGAAAAGAGAACCGAGGTAGCAGGTGGGGCCACAGCTCCCCTGTGTTTCCTGGGAAGCCTTTGTGCTACTCTCTTCTAGAAAATCCATCCCATGTTGGCTTTTATCTTAACTGTGAGCCACTGGGATTGCAAATCCCTTCCCAGTTGCTTTTGCCTGGCCAGCAGCTAGAATGGCCTTGACAGATTTATGGTGGCAAGGTTGGAGAATACCAGATTGGAGTAGAGATGAATATGAAGAAAAGCATCTGGACGGAGTCAAGAGAGTCTTGGCCCTGAGACAGTAATCCCATGCTGAGAGACTCAAACTGGAGGCTGCGTGTGCAGAGGCCCCAATCAAGATAAGAAGCTGAAGTTTCATCGTGAACAACCTCCCATCATGCTGTGCAATAGACACTCTCCAGTGGGAGTCAGAGAACCTGCCAGCCATTGCTTAGGGAAACGGCTTCATTTTTCTAAGTCCCTGTTTTCCATGTGTCTGACTCCTGCTTGGGACATTTTCAATGATGAGACCATGATGCTTCCAAAGACCAGACCGAACCAACAGGGACTGAAGGATGTCAGTTAATTTTAGGGGATTAACCATGCTGTGATGGAGACATGCAAACCCAAAGCCTCCAAGGTGGTCCGAGTCATCCACAGACATGATTCCCTCCTCAGGATCTGTCTGTTTTAAAGTCTGCAGCTGCTTAGATGAGTCCACCTATATATCGAATCATAACCTGTAATGAACGTCCAGCATCTTCTGACTTAAATGTCTCATTGAAGAGAGAACTTCATCACAACATCTAGAATAGGGTGTGACTGAATACCTAGGTCTCACAACCTAGCCAAATTGACACATACAATTCACCCTCTCAGTCTGTCACAGCCTTGTGTGGAATCAAGAAAATGAGTTATCTGAGATAGGAGATAGCTCGTCTGTGCCCTAGAGACAGAGAACATGGCAGGAACTCAAAGCTAGAGCATCTTGTAGGAAGTGGGGCCATAGTTGAAGATATGTGTGCCTCAGAGGACGCATTGTACCCTTTTCCAGGTCCCCAGCATCCCTGAGTCATGAGACTCGGGTGCTTATGAGAAGGAGCTGTTTCTTCATCTTACTCCTGAGCTGGTGGCCAACAAATACACTGGCCTGGACTTCTGGCAGCTGACACCTTCTGAGACTCAAATATGAAATGATACACTCTGTCAAAGGAGAGGTACTCCTAGCTATAAATTATGGCCACATATCCTTCTTGATTTGGGGAAGAGGAAGCAGGGGTTTATGGTTATCTTTGCTGCATGTGGGAGTATGGGTCTCCTACCAGAGCTTTATCTGTAATTGATTGGTCATGTCTTTTGCGATTAGGAATTTCATAGATTTGAACAGGCAAGTTTAAAGGGTGATGTCAACTCAAGTAGTCAGAAACTTGGGGGAAATACATCTATATTATTTGGAGGGGCTGTAGAGTCAATTCACCATGCCTACACATGTCTATGTGCCTCTGATCCACAGTTTGGGAGGTCTCTGTGGTATTCTAGTTATATACAGAGACTGTCTCACCTCTTCTTCAACTGGCCAAACCATTCCTTGAGATGGAAACCGATTTCATTCTCTATTTACCTTTGTTTGTTTGTTTTTCGAAACAGGGTTTCTCTGTGTAACCCTAGCTGTCCTGGAACTCACTCTAGACCAGGCTGACTTCAAATTCACAGAGATCCTCCTGCCTCTGCCTCCCAAGTGCTGGGATTAAATGTGTGTGCCATCACTGCCCAGATCCCTATTTAACTTTGAGGAGCCTGAGGCTGGGTCATATGAGTAGCAATATCTAGAACCAAATATTCTCTGAGACTAGATTCAATGTGTGTGTTCCCAGGTCTTTGCCAGAGTGGCTTCTCACTTGAGGAGGAAGATTGGAAGGCAAAATGTAATACGAAGAATGTGAAGCCACAGGGAGTGAGGAGCTAGCTAGCTAGTAACGTTCAGAAGGGTGGGGCTCAGGGCACTGGGCTAAGAACTTTAAGAATAGGCATTATTCACCTGATCAAAGTGCAGAGAATGAGCAGACATAAATGGGATGTCTGTATCACACCCCTCCCCAAGGTTCAGGAGCCATCACAGAAGAGAAGGTAGAAAGACTGGAAGGGACAGAGGTTGAGAGACCCAAGCAAACCAGTGTATTCTACACTTAACAGCACAGCTGCACGCATGAACTTACATCAACTGTGGTTTCCCTATATGAGACCTGCACAAGATTAAGCTAGCGAACACTCCAGCTCATGAGCCCCTAACCTGGCTGATGAGAGATGGACAATGGATGGCCTCTCGGAGAGGAATAGTCAGTTTTCTTTAAGAGTGTGAGTGGTCCTTGAGGAGGAGCCTGCACTGCAAGCCCTGGGAAGACAAGGCACTGTCTAGCACTGTCACTGTGTCATTATCCCCACCAGAGACCTGAAAACTGAGCACAAGAGAAGTGTCATGTCCCATATGGGACATGTCCTGCAAAGGGCTACAGGCTTGAGCACTCAGCCATTGAGATCCCGGCCTTGTCTCTTCTGGTGCTGACCCCTGCTGGATGTATCTAATGTTTAGTGCTCTCCCTAGGCTGTTCTTTGGATTGATAGCAGACTAATGAGGAAGGGGGTAGTTGAGTCTTTGCTGGCTGGATAGTGCCAAGGGTTTGTTGTGTTCTTGGTGCCAGGTCACAAGGAGCTTACAGCAATGTGGGGGTTTGTTTGGGAGATGAATGATGGCACAGAGCTCCAAGCCTGGAGCATAGTATCTCCGCTCAGAGAAACTAGGTATGTGTGGTGTAGGAAGCATTCAGTGAACAGGAGGTTCCAAAGAGTCAAGCTCTGACCACAGATGGAATTTAGACTTGCATTTTTCACTGCCTAAAACACTAAGATGACCTGCAGAGAAAGTTCAGAAGAATGTGCTGCCAATCAGAGCTGTTAGGTTGTGGGTGGGGCTGTTTGCAGAGAACAGAAACACAGAACTCCCTGGCCCGAGTGTTTCCAAGTCTGGAATGCTGTGTATCTAAGAGACTGCAAGGAAGATCTTCCAGCTGAGGGTTCAGGATGCCCTGGAGTCAGGAATTACTGTGGCTCCGTGGGCAAGGGAACAACTGGGTGTTGCTTTCTGGGAGAAGTCTTCTGGAAAGGCAAGACCCCAAAGATCAGGCCAGGCTGGGCATTCAGAGTGACCCCAGAGGTAATTCTTCTAAGAAAAAGTTTAACCCAAGCCTGTTAAAATAAACACAAAATCAGACAGGCCTCTTTCCTGCTCTGGCAGCTGATCTGACCATAAAGTGATTGGAGATTTTGTTTATTTGTTTTGAGAAAGGGTTTCATGCATCCCAAACTGGCCAGAAACTCGCCATATAGGTGAGAGCAACGGTGGACTTCTCATCCTCATGCTTCCTCCTCCCTGGTGCTAAGATCACAGGTATATGCCAACATACCCACTTACGTGGTGCCCGTCTCTACTGAGCAAGCCCTCTACCATCTGAGTTGGATCTCAAGCCCCATTCTGAATGTAGGATTCAGAGGAGCAATGGACTATGGCTACTGAGACCCTCTGTAAGCTTATTACCCACAAAACAGCCATTATACCTCTTGGGTATAGTGAAAGCTGGGGCTGAAAAGCTATTAAAGGTTACAGCATCAAACATACTTTCTAATTGTGTGGCTTACAGAATTCGGCTTTCCCCACCAGCCATGTTCAAATGATACTGTCAGCTTATCTTGTTTGTGAAAGTATTGCATTGTAGCAAGTTAAAGAGTGGAAAGAAAACCAATCAGAGACCCCATCCCTTACCTTGTGTGTCACAGCTGTTATGAATACAGCTCCTGGTCTGTTTATTTAAGGCAAATTATGTGTTCTGGGAGGCCCCAGTATTAGCCCCATTTCCTCTCCCAGACTGGACTTTACCTCAGCCTGCCCAGCACAGCACCCGACTGCTATTGGTCCTCTCCACTATCGACTACTGTCTGTCAAAGGAGCTGGCTAGTTTGCCTATGTGCTTGGTCACCTGGCTTCTGAATAACTCCTGGCTTCATCCATCCACCCCCTTGGCTCCACAGCTTCCTTGCTATATAGGAAGAGACATGTCCACTTACAAGTCTGTATCATGTCTGTTCCTTCTGAGGACACACCTGTGCCAATCATTCTGGTAAAGGGGACATCCTCCTGAGTGCTGTTAATGCCCTACCATGCCAGCTTATGTGGTGCTGGGAATGGAGCCCAGATCCTCTGCAAAGGCAGTAAGTGTTCTTAACACCTGAGCTATCTTTGCAGACTCTGTTTGTAACATGCTTATAAAATTTTATTATTGTATGTCAGTGTGTGTGTGTGTGTGTGTGTGTGTGTACTAACTTCTTCAACCCAAGGCTTCCCTGCCAGTACTTCCAGAGTGTCTCTTGAGGGCCCCTCCTCTAAGAAACCCTCTCTGGTACTTGTCTCTGTGCTTACCCTGGTTGAGTCCCATGCAAGCAGTTGTGAAGTCAAGGACCTGGATTCCTGTGTCCCCAGCATGCAGGCCGGTACCCACCCACAACAGCCGCTGCCTGAAGTTTTTGTTGAAAAGGATGCCATAGCCTTAAACACTACCTACGTGTAGCCCTCCGGTAGCCTGCCCTCTCTGCAGCCTTCCCCTCCCCCAGGAACTGCCAGAAATCTGGCCATTTTGATGACTCGGCCTGCAGAAGAGACATATCTGTTACAAGCCAGTCCCCCTCACTGCCTGTTCTCAGGACGTCTTGGCATTTTCTTGGTTGCGGTTTTGATAAAGACTAGGTGAAACTTGTGTGAACCTCAAGCACAGTGCCAGGCGCTCGCTTTCTGGTGTCACACAGACAAAGGCAGCTCCCCTGGCCTGTCTGCTGAAGCCAGAAGAGTGGAAACACTGCATGTCCGACCCCACCCTCAACGGCTCTAGTTGTCTTCTAGACAGAACATAGAATTCTCAAAGCCAGCATACGTGTTTCTGGCTGTAATGTAAAAAGAACTTGTGTCATGACACTTTAGGAGTTGAGGAGCAGATCAGAGACTTTGGGACGACAGGTATGGCCATCCCAGATGCTTAGCCAGTATATCTCAGTGTGTTGGATGTGCTTGCAGGAAGAACTTGGTGTGGACAGGAATGTGCATACATATAGAAACAGAGGATAGCTTTTGGGCGTCCTTATTTTTCTACCTGATCTGAGACAGGGTCCTTTGGTTCCTGTGCTACCCAGCTAGCTAGCTAGCTAGTCCGTGAGCATCTGAAGAGTCTCCTGTCTCTACCTTCCATTTCCCACAGTTGTGGTACTGTGATTCCAGATGTTCATTCTTCAAAGTCCAGCTTTTATGTGGATCCATGGGGTCAGAACTCAGTTCCTCAGGCTTTACCCACTGAACCATTTTCCCAGCTCAGGGAGGATTCTACTGACAGTGCAGAGACTATGATATTGCTGTGGCTACATGTTGTCTGCTGTGCTCTGAGGTTATCGTGGCTAACACCATGACCTCACCAAACATATGGATCTCCATCAGGTGGACAGTTCCAGGGCCAGGAGATCTCTCGGTCTAAAGCACTAGTTAGCCGGTATTTAGAAGGGACTTGAGCCCTGACCTGAAGTTGAGGGCACAGCTGGATCAGCCTCAACCTAGGTCCCGTTAATATGGATGACATTGCCTCTTGCCACAGAGGAGGCAGGACCAGTTACTGAAGATTTATGTTTTAAATTATCACGATACTCTTGTCACATCATGACAACTAATTCTTAGGGAAACTGGGGCCCGTCTTGCTGATTTCCAGATTTAAGGTGACATTTCTGATAGGTTCTTCCCATGGCAGAGTTACCAACGTGCTTGTTTTAACTGCATGTATGTGGAAACAGTGACCAGGAGGCGCCCTGGGGATTCTTTTCTTTCTTTTTTTAAGAGTGTTGGATTATATTCTATGATACTAGTCTAGAGGATATGTGATTGTTTTCTTATTCTTTAAATTCGATTTATGTGTATAGATGTTTTGTCTGTATATGTGTCTGAGCCTAATGCCTGCAGAGGCCACAAGAAGGTATTGGGGTCCCCAGGAACCATATGGAAATTGAACCTGGGTCCTCTGGAAGAGCAGCTAGTGCTCTTAACCACTGAGCCATCCTTCCAGCCCCTGTACACATGACTTTTGCAGAGCTAAAAAAACCACAGAAGATCTCACGTGAAGATAGGCATCAGTTATCTGTCGGTGAAATGGGCTTGTCAGTGGCAGCCATGTACCACATTAACATAAAATATTAATATAGATCAGACTTTGAAGAGCGGAAGGGGCTAGAAAGCTCAATGGTTATTGTACAACTTTCTTATAAACCTTTAAATGCTCTGAAAATCAATATAAAAAATAAAAAATAAAATAAAATTTTGTTTGAACTCTGCTAAGGACAGCCTACAGCCAAGAAGCCCTGGCCTGGAAAGTGTATTTTTCTCCAAATCCCTGGTGATTTAAGCGCATCTGAGTTGCAAGACTTCCTGGGTATCAGTGCGTCTCTGTTCAGCATGTTTCATGCCAAGAAAGAGCTTAAAGGGTCTTTGTCTAGAGAGCAGTCTCCTGTGTGCTAGGATGCGTCTCATTTTTCACAGGGTGAACAGAAAGCTTCCTGCTGGTGCTAGAAACATTTGCTGCAACCCACACTGACAGTTGAACCACAATAAAGAGAATTCAGTGAGGACAAAGTCCCAGATACAGGGGTGGGGATAGGGGTCGGGGCTGCCTGCCCGTTTTCCAAAGCTGGCAGTGTTTCTTCAGAAGGATGGACAATAGTTCCCATCTTAAACAAGAGTTCTCATGGATCTCTGGGCGATTTTACACATGCCCATTTATTTAGATAGGAGGTGCTAAGGACGCTGGTTATACTTCTTGGCTCTCTGTCCACCCAAGGATGCATTTCATTAGCATAGTTATAGCTTTTCAAAAGTGAAAACTCTTGGGCCAGAAAAATGACTTGCCATGTAGCATGAGTTCAATCCCCAAACTCATGGCTGTAAGGAGGAGAACGGGGGTGATGACTCAGTAGTTAAGAGCACACATTCCTCTAGCTGAGGACCCAGGTTCCATTTCCAGCCCCCATATGGCAATTGGCAACCATCTCTAACTCAACTTTCAGGGGATCCAGTGCTCTCTTCTGGCCCTGAGAGATAGCAGGCATACATGTGATGCTCACATAGTCATGAATGCAAAGCAGCCACACACATAATCTGGCCTACACACACACACACACACACACACACACACACACACACACTAACAGAAGAAGAATAAACTTCAGATTATTTTCTTTGTATTGTGTGTGGCATTATACCTGCTCGTGTGTGTATATGTGAGTGTTTATGTTTGTGCTTGTGGATGTGTGCACATGTGTATTGAGCCAGAGGTTGACACTAGCTATATTCCTTTGCTGGTATCCACCTTTCTTTTCCTTTCTTTTAATGAGATAGGGTATGCTGGCTAGTCTTATGTCAATTTGACACACAAACTAGAGTTATCTGAAAGGAGGGAACATAGTTTGAGAAGATGCCACAATAAGACCCAGATGGAAGGTATTTGCCTAATAAGTGATTGATGGGGAAAGGCCCTGCCCATTGTGGGTGGTGCCATGACTGGGTAGGTGGTCCTGGGTTCTGTAAGAAAGCAGGCTGACCAAGCCAAGGAAGCAGGCCAGTAAGCAGCACCCCTTCATGGTCTCTGCATCAGGTCATGCCCTATTGAGTTCTGTCCTGATTTTCTTCAATGATAAGCAGCAATGTGGAAGGGTAAGCTGAATAAACCCTCTCCTCCCCAACTTACTTTTGGTCGTGGTGTTTTGTCACAGCAATAGAAACCCTAAAGGCATCCACCAACATCCATGGCCACTTTAGTTTTTAAAACAAGGTCTCTCTGGACCTGGAACTTACTGATTTGCTTAGGCTGGTAGGACAATGAGATCCACCAATCTGCCTTACTCCAACTGCCACCCCCAGTACTGGATTTACAGAGTCCACTCTCCTACCCCCTGCTTTTATGTAAGTGCTGGGGTTCTGAACTCAGGTCCTGATGCTTGCATAATAGAAAATCTGTCTGCTGAGCCATCTCTTCAACAACAACACCCCAAATTAAATTCCTTATAGCTAATTAGTCTTCCAAGGACTTTTATTAAAATATGGAGCAGCTCTTGCCAGGCAGTGGTTGGTTGCGGTGCATGCTTTTAATCCCAGCACTTAGGAGGCAGAGGCAGGTGGACCTCTGAGTTGGAGACCAGCCTGGTCTACAGAGTGAGTTCCGAGACAGCCAGGACTACACAGAGAAACCTTGTCTCTAGATAGATAGATAGATAGATAGATAGATAGATAGATAGATAGATAGATAGATAGATAGATAGCATCCCACTGCGTATTGCAGAAGATGCACAGACCAGGGTATCACATTTTACTACTGTGCAGACATCTCCCCTCTTGGATCCATCACTCTGTAGAGAGCATGGCAAGGATGAGATGTTGCAAAGATAAGGTGGAGTCACCTGGGCACTGGGAACAAGTAAATGACAATGCTGCCAGGTACCACTGCTGAATCCCACCCCACCCCAACCCCCCAGCCCCCACTCCCACCTGCTGCAAACAAAGGAGAGTCTCACAGCGGGGAAGCCATTGCCCTGCTGAAGGGAGAGCACAGCCACTCAACAGCCAGTCATGCTGGACACCGGGAGGCCTGAGAGCTAATACAACTGATTGCAAATGTATAGAAATGAGGCCTTGGCCTCTACTGGGATTCAAAGAGATCTGATGTCAAGAGTTTCCACTTTAGATAGTGGCCTCGAAACTACTCTTGGTTGAATTTGTTTTTAAGATTTTATGTGTAGGGCCAGAGAGATGGCTCAGCGGTTAAGAGCACTGGCTGCTCTTCCAGAAGTCCTGAGTTCAATTCCCAGCAAATCACATAGTGGCTCACAGCCATCTGTACTGGGGTCTGATGTCTTCTTCTGTCATGGAGGCATACATGCAAATAGAACACTCGTGTACTTAAAAGATTTTATGCATAGTTATTGAAATATTGCATATGCCCTAAAATACCTGCCCTACTCCCACATAAGAATACAAAGAATACAAAGGGTATGATGTCTCTCATCATTGTGCACAGCCATACCCTAGAACCCAGGAACTGGAGGCAGGAGAATCTCAAGTTTGGGACCAGCCTGGGCTACAGAATGAGACACTAGTCTAGAAACATACAAGCAACAAAGGCATGCCGAGAAGGAGATGACAGAGGGACCTTGTGTGCGGTCTCTTTGTACCTCCCCCACCCACCCTCAGCTAGCCCCTGCTGCACAGAAATCACTGCTTTTGTTGTTCAGTGTTTGAGTCTGCAGGGGAGCTAGCTGAAGTGTAAGGTCCCACTTGAGCCACCTGGGCAACTGCCAGAGGCTGCTGAGCCTACTAGCTTGTAAGAAGTTGAATTCATTGCAACCCCCACATCCCAATTTTGCCTTGTGTTTGCCTGCAGGGTGCTTTCTCCTGTACCTGGTTTCACCAATAGAATGACTTAATTCTGTAACACTTGTTTGGGGGTGGGGAGTCCGAGACCCTGTTATTGCTCCTCCACTCCAGTCTGTCTTTCTCCCCTGCTGCTCTCTCTGCTCCTTCAGCCTGCTGAGGCTTCATCTGATTAGCTTGGCAACCTCTTTCAAGTGCTCCCTGGAGGGCCAGGCTCTGTTGACAGGGGCCAGCCAGAGTAGGCTGCAGACCTCCTGGGTTCACTTCTACTGTGGCTGCCCTGCCTGCCTGCCTGCCTGCTTCTCTACATCCAGAGAACTTTCATCTTAGCCAGGACTGAGATGGATGCAAATTGCAGAAAAACCAGGGAAGGAGCTAGTGTCCTTTGAGCTGAGAACTTCCCCAGCAGAATACTTCACAGCTTTCAAGGTCTGTTTGCTAAGGTTATGTGCTCTGTGTTCAGAGCTGAGGCTGCTTAGTGTGGCTACAGATGGCTGGCTGCTCCAGGGCTGGGCAAAACAAGAAAGGAGGAAGCTAGAGATGTAAGTAGAACTCCTTCATCCTCCTGGAAAGAAATCAGTTGGAAACCTGGTGAGGTCCCCCAGGGACAGCAGAAAGCAGCGAAGAAAGGTAAGAAATGCGTCCTATAAGCCTCAGCCCCAGGAGGTGTTGGGAGGGTTTCAGCAAATGGCTGACGAGAGTGTGGACGTGTGTGGAAGAATTGCCTATAAAGGCGGAGAATTGAAAGCTGGGAGCTTGCCTGCCTGTCCCTGACCTTACATGTGGGTGTGAGTGTGGGTGTGTTGTCCAGTTGGGGGTCATTTGTAATTCTAGACCTATCACCACTGAGAAACGTGAGCTCTGGCCTTGTATCTTCTCCAGAAACTGCTGTTGGTTTTGTTTTATTTTACGTTAGTCTAGGGAGACCCATCAACAGAAAGTAATGCATTGGTATCTTTGACTGGGATGACTTTTATTTCCTTGAAAATAAGTAAAAATGTGCTGTATGGAGGATAGAGACACTGAAGGGATGACAGTGTCTGCTGAGTGACACATGTCACGCCATGTCAGCCGTATTAAAACTCCAGAGCAGAAGGGTTCTGAAAGCAAAACAATAATTTGAGTGCCGCCATTTTAATATCAGCACAAAAAAATTGGCCCCGTTTTTTGCGATTTTATTTTTGCATTTCATATGCATGATCTTAAATCAGACACAGCAGCTGCCTGCCCGCCTTTGGGAAAGACCTTTGGTAAAGACTGGCGCCTTCAAAGGGATTAGGCTGTTCTGCTGGGCTGGCATTCGGCTTGTCCCTCTGTGACCCAGAGGGAGGTTTATCCATCTAACTTCTAAGAGGCCCTAAGCTAAAAGGATCCTTTTACAGGTTTGTCCAGAAACTCAATTTACATCCTAATAAACTCAGAGAATCAATGTCACACTGGGCTGTAACCCTGCAGAGTGCCTTGAAAGCACGTGTTGTTTGGCTGCTAAAATGTGGGGGCTCGGGACTGTCCATCAGCTCACCTCCCACTCCTGGCTATGTAACACCGAATCTGTTGATATACCTGCTGGTATATTATGTTGATATTGGCAAGGGATCTCACCTATGCCCATTTGCTTATGTTCACTTCTAAACGAAAGCCGTGTCCAAAAGCTTGTAGACAGGCTGATGAATCTTTGAAGAAAAGTATTGCCCGGCCTGATGTGCTCTTCCTACTCCTGTTCCAGCTTCGATTTCTTGCAGCAGAGAGCTAGTTCCTTTTAGCTGCATGCTCTGCTCTAAGTGCATGAGATTGAGTCCTTACTTGTCGGCTTCCTTCTCCATCCCCACTTCCAGCTCTCCACAGGGGCGACTTCTTTCCAGGTGAAGAACCCTGAGCAGAGACAGACTAGGTTGAACTGTGAACTTGGAAGGTACAAGGACATGTCCCTTCCCCAGAGGTCATTCAGCTCTATGGTATTACCTCACTGTACTTAAAGAAGGGAGAGGCTCTTTTTACCCAGCCTTGGACTCTGTCTAGTGTGTTTGTTACAATGGATGCTGTGGGGTTCCAAAGCCTTTTCCTTAGCCAGTGTGAGTTCGAGGCCAGCCTGGTCTACAGAGTGACAGCCATGGCTACACAGAGACACCCTGTCTCAAACAAAACAAAACAAAACAAAACAAACAAAACAAAACAACAACAAAACCAAAGGGAAAAAAAGAAAGGAAGGAAGAAAGAAAGAAAAGAAGAGAAAAGAAAAGAAGAGGTTTCTTTACAGAGATATGAGGCCTACCCTGCAGGTTTGCTCATTCCCTAAAAGTCGAGGTGACTCCGCCCGCATGAGAACTGGTGTTTTGGAAAAGTCTGTAGCAGGATATATTGGTGAGAAACATGCTCGCCAAAAAAAGCATTTGATGTATGAGGAGCAGAAGAGGAGGCCCAGAGATGTGTCCTGCTCCTCCAAGGGGCCGGAGTTTGGTTCCCAGCGCCTGCATCAGGAGGTTCACAGCATCCTTGATGCCAGCTCAAGGGGTCTTCTGGCTTCCTCAGGTACCTGCGCACATGTGCACACACCCACACGCAGACATGCATGCATAGACATAGTTAAAAACAGAAATGCATAGGGAGCTAGAGACATGGCTCCACAGTTTAGAGCGCTGCCTGCTCTTCCAGAGGGTCTGCATTGGGTTCCCAGAAGCCTTGTGGTGGCTCACAAACATCTGGAACTCCAGTCCTCAGGCACCCAGCACCATCTTGTGTCCTTCCTGGACATCAGGCATGCACTTGATGCCCCCCATATATATATAGGCAAAACATCCATGCACATAAAATGAATAAATAAGACTTGTTAAGCATAGGGTATGGAATGATGGCAGTATGGAAAAATCCAGAAGTGGGGCCTGCTACTCACCTACCTCACTTTACTGTGTCTCCATCGGGCGCTCTCAGCCCCATCTGCATCCCAGCACTTCTCAGTTCCCTTGCAGGTCACTATTCTTCCTTATCTCTGGTGTTCCAGCCACAACAAACTCCTCCCTTCTCCTGGCTCACCTCTTCCCTCTTCCCTGCCTGCATGGACTTTCTTTTCATGAGCAAACCCCAGTGTCATCTGCACGACCAGCTTCTCCAGCACTGTGACCCCTGCGGCTGCGGCACCTCACCTCAGCCTCCAGCCTCTTAAACCTTCATGTTACACCCCTCATTTGGACAGTAGAACTACTTGCCTAATTCCCAATAATTGTGAGTTTCAGCAGGCAGAACCTGGGTCTGTCACCTCTCTGGCCCCAGGCTGGCACAGAGCCTGGTGCTTATATTGTGTCCAGGAGATCATATAACCGTTGTCCTAGGATGTGGAAACCTGGGGAGAATTATCTATATTAATTATGAGATGGTTCGGTTCTGGAGGTCTTAGGAAGCTTTGGAAGGTGGAAGCAACTACTGTCACTGCAGAACTCAGGTAGGCACGTGGGAATTGTTCAAGTAGCCTTCGGTGTAGGCAGGAACCCATGTGGCAGATACAAAGATATCACAGCTCCTCATTGGATAACAGTGATAATTGTTTGTGTCCCCAAGGAGAAGGCAGGTGTGGTGCTGGGGCTCAGGGACTCAGCCCTGGATCAGCTGTCTCCTTAGCTCGTAGACTTGAGCAAGTCTCTTCACGTCCCCACCCCACGTGAGCCTCAGATAGAGCTGCAGAAGATGAGATGACCTTCCCCACTGTCTTCCTAAGTCCTTAGAGCACGAGTCTGTTGACAGGGTTTCAGATGGACACACCAGGGACTGCTTCAGAGAGCCAGGTGTTCATGTGGGGTTGACTTTGCTGAGGCAGAAACTAGAAATACATGTAGAGGAACTGCAATGGCCCTGCGGATAAAGGCACTTGCTGCATAAAGGCGGGAAGTGGCTCCATAGACTGGTCCTCTGATCTCTGCACAGCGCGTACATCACACTCACACACACACACCACACACACACACACACACACACACACACACGTGTTATATTCATGCATACACACTAATAAAATAATAAAAACTTAAAATTCTTCTTTTCATACTGTGTATGTGGTGTTTATGTGGGCGGGTGTGAGTGTAGGTCACAGACTATAGTCTGTCTGTCCCAACACCCCACTCTTCCCTCAGCAGGAGTGAAGGGTGGAGGGGTTGTCATCTCCTAGCCCAGGTGCATGTCATTGCCCAACCTTATGTATTGTTTCACCAGCAATAAAAATCCAGCAGGGAATGAGTGCTGCTAAAATTAGTTTGTTTGTCCTTTGACAAGATCTCCCCAGTTGGAAAAAAAAATTGTGTTTATCTAACTGGCAGGGTGACTTTCTGAGATCAAGATTAACTGCTCTGGTTAATGGGACATGAAGCTGTGCTTTGAAGCGCTCCCTTACTCTCTTGGCAAGGCATTTTCTAAATGTTCAGCCTTAAGTAGACACTGTGCCTTGGGTGGAGGTGTTTGCTCCTCTTTTGCTGCTTGGATACAAGTCACCCACTCTGCTATATCCTGGCTTGCTACATCTAGTAGACAGACAGACAGACAGACCCTAGTACAGTGACAGGCAGACATTCAGTCTGCCTTGCTTTGAGTCTTAGGTGTCGAGTTTGCTAACATTTAAGACGGTGGGAAGAAACCCTATGATCAACGTGCTCACAGTGCGTGTCTGCTAAGCCCTCTATGATATGTCTGTGCTTCATTCCTTCATGGGTTCACTTATACAAGCAAAGAATTTTTAATATACGTGTAGAAATGGAACGAGCTAGGGATATGGGTTTGAACAAAATAATAGACCCCGCATTCAGGAAGCATACCATCTCCTGAGAGAAAGGCATTAAACGGTGGTTATGCAAATGATTGTTTGACGACGGCTGTGATCGTTTCATATTTTAGTTTTCATTAATATATAATTCATGTGCCATAAAATGTACCATTTTAAAGTGTACAGTTCAGTGGATTTTTACAGATTGCTTTTTTTTTTCTTTAATCATGCTGCTGGGTGAAACGTTCAGTCTGTTCTGCCTGGCTGGCACAACCACAAACACTTGGTTTGATTGACTAGATGAAGAGATTTATGTATGTAGTGTGTGTGTGTGTGTGTGTGTGTGTGTGTGTGTGTGTATAGTATATGTGTGTAGGTAGTGTATGTATGTAGTGTATATGAGTAGTGTACATACTAGTGTGTGTATGTATAGTGTGTCAATATGTAGCATGTGTGTATGCGCATGCTCACGTGTGTATGTATATGTAGTGTGTGGAGTGTGTGTATGTACTGTGTGTATATGTAGGTGTGTAGGTGTGTAGTATATGTGTAGTGTGTGTATGTGTGTGTATATATTTAGGGTCTGAGTGTGTAGATTTGTATGTGAGTGTGTGTGTGTGTGTGTGTGTGTGTGTGGTGTGTGTGTGTGTGTGGTGTGTATGTGTGTGTGTGTGGTGTATGTGTGTGTATGTGAGTGTGTGTGTGTATGTGTGTATGTGTGTGTGTGGTGTGTGTGTGTGAGTGCGTATGTGTGTATGTGAGTGTGTGTGTGTGTGTGTGTGTGTGGTGTATGTGTATGTGTGTGTTAGCCATTGCTCATACAAAATGGCTCCATGGAAGGCTTTCTTCTCTGCCCCTTTCTTGGCCTCTCTGATTCTGCCAAAAAGCTCAGCACTTCACAATTCTGTTCTCACAAAAAATATCTGAGGCAGGTGGCAGCCAGGGCCAGACAACCACACCATACATGATAAGCTGAAACACACATGTAGGAAAGCTCCCATGATTAGCTCAGCCAGCTCTCAGCCCCATGTTAGTAGACTTGAAATACGAAAGTCTTATTTTTTCAGAAACCTAGCCCATGATCTAATGGGGCCCATGCAGGGTGAAAGTGATCAAGTTCAAGCACTGGGCTCTGCCCAAATTTAGTGCTGCTACTCATTCTCCTTTGGAAATGAGGAGGACCACCTACCCAGTCCCTGCATGGGGGTTATGGGAGGGGCCCGGGTGGCATGAGGCACAGATGCTTTATGCTTGAACAACTTCAGGCGAGTGACTATGCTCACAGGAACTCTGGTAGATTTTAAGCCATCTGTTCAGAAGGCTCTGGGGTTCTTCCTCCCGAAAGCACCCTGAGTCCAACAGAAGATGGCCTTGTAGCGTCACCAAGAGTAAATGAGTGTTACTCACAGAGTCTTGTGGGAAACGACATCGGTGTCCAAGGTGAAACTGGACACTGTTCATACTTTAACCATGGCAGCTGCGATGCCTGCCACTCATGCAGTCTTTCTCCATCCTCCGTCTTTCCCTGCCTCCCCCTCAAAGCTAGCCTGCTTCCTCCAGTCTGTAGCTGTTTCCCCCACCGTGTGCCGAGGACTCGTCAGCTCTGTTTACATGACATTGATAGAACACCTGCTTGCATAATTGCTGACATTCATAAGCATGTCATGAATACATCTGACAGCTGATTTTGTTCACCGGTTCCTTCTGCTTCATAGATTCCCATGAGTTTGCATTCATTAAGCCTCACATGCTCTCTCCCCGCCCCACGAGATCCTAGGCTGAATCAGCAGCCGAATTTCCCTTGGCCTGCAGTGACAGAGCCTCAGGGAATCTTTCCTCCCTCCCTAAGAGCACAAGGTACCCATGCAGGGTTTCTGGGCACAATGACTGTGTGCAGCTGCTTTTGACCATATACACCTACCATCCTCTTCTTTCAAAGGTATATGACAGACGGTGGACTCGGCCTTTACACCCGTCGCCTGAACCGGCTTCCTGATGGGATGGCTGTGGTTCGAGAGACCCTACAACGAAATACCTCCTTGGGCCTCGGAGATGCTGACAGGTAGGCATGCTGCACTCAGATTTAGCCACGTGCTAAAAAGAGAGTACAAATTGAGGGTGGCCTACAATATGCTGGTCATGATATGGGGAGAGCAGAGGGGTATGTTCTTCAGCCCGAGGAAAAGCAGGACGGCGTGAAGTCGTTCCTGCACTAAGCTGATACAAAAGTGGGAAAGGCCTGCTGCTTCCTGGGTCCTGCTTGTATGTGGTTATGGCATGTGCATGTGTACATATGTACTCAGTGATGGTGCGGAGAGTGGAACCCAGGGTCTCATGATTGTCACTTAAGCTCTCTAACACTGAGCTACATCCTCAACTCTAGGCTGGCACTTGTGATAGCAAGGGCTCAGGCTTGAGCGGTTTGGTTGCTGTTTTGACTGTTACTCCGACACAGGGCCCCAGGGTCCTGCCTCTCTTCCTCTCTCATGCCTCAGCGTTCCAGGTGTTACACCTTGAGATAACCAGAAGGTTTGTATGCAGAGTGCAGTTCAGGCCATGCCTGAGAAGGTTCTACCAAAGCCCCCTGCTGCCTGCAGCTAGGTGGTGAAGCTTAGGGTATATATTCAACTGACACATAGTAAAGAGCTGACATCAAAAGGGGTCTGTCGACCTTTGTCACCACCACTGTCAGAGACACAACCTGTGTCCAACCATAAGGAATGAATGTTTGGCCTCCAGGTTTCTAGTCCTGAGTCTAACATAAACCAGTCCCCAGCGTGCTGTCTTTCTGGCCCTCAGTTCAGGTGCTCTTTAGCCATCTCACTGTTCTGGCTCAATCGACCTCCTTCCACATCTGGGCAGATGAGCTGTGGCAGGGAGCTCAGAGATGAGTGATTTGAAGTGGCTGTGTACTTTTAGGGTGCTGCACTCCAATTTTGTGAAGGCCACGTTGAGAGGTAGGGTCGCTTTCCTGCTGTTCTCCTAGCAGGTGAGGGGCTGGAAGGAGAGGAGTTTGGGTGTGATAACCCACACTGGGCAGCTCACAAACCCCCTATAGCCCCAGTCTCTGTACTCTTTGTTGGCCCTCCGTAGGTACCTACACACATCTCGCACACACACACACACATGCACACACTGACACATCCACACACATTTCTCTTTAAAATGATGCCAGGTAAGTTCTGTAGCTCTATAGCTTGCTTCAGAGAAGCAGGGCGACTTTGTAAAGAGACAAATACTGAAAAAAGGGATCCTCACGTGCTCTAGGGAGAGGTGGAAAGGCTGGGTGGGGGAGGTGCTGAGTTCGCCGTCAAGAAAGACCCTGGGATCTGACGCAGTGTCTACTAACTCTGCATGCCCTCATTTGAGTCTCCCAGCATCCAGTGTGGTCATTTACACTGGGAAAACAAAAGGCTGTCTATCAGCGCGCTACCTCAGGCTAGCTTTTGTGGCTGCTATTCTATAAATTATTGGTTTGAAAAAGAATCCATATTAGGGCTGAGGGTATAGCTTAGTTGGTACTTACCCAGCATGCAGAGAGCCCTAGGTATGCTCCTCAGCACCGCATTCAAACAAACAGAAAACAAGCCAGGTGGTGGCACACAGCACTTGGTAGACAGAGGCAGGCAGATCTCTGAATCCAAAACCAGCATAGACTACATAATGAGTTCCAAGGCAGCCAGGACTATGTAGAGGAACCTTGTCTCAAGAAAAAAACCAGAGTGAGGGGGTGGGGAGAAAGGTGAGGGAGGGCAAGACAGGGCTTGAACATAGAAACCTCTGAGAGCTGCACTTTTCATTTTGAATTGTTATACATGCAGGTGTTTCGCCTGCATATATGTGCATGCAGTACCTCCAGAGGCCAGAAGAGGGCATCAGATTCCCTGGAACTGGAATTATAAGGAGGTTATGAGCTGCCATGAGGATGGTGGAAATCAAACAGTGGCACTCTACAAGAGCAGCCAGTGCTCTTAAATGCTTAGGGGCCATCTCTCAAGCCCTGAGAGCTCACTTCTTAAAGCTTAAACGCTGCCGATAAATCTGTATAGTGAACAGCACCAGAGGAAAATATTCAGTATCTGCAACACTCTCGCTGGTGATGCCGTAATTTGTCAAAGTACTCTGCTTGTTTTCGTCCTGTTACAGTTGATCAGTATGCCTGTTTTCAGGCCTTATGAGGTCAGTCTCCGCTTGTAGTAGAAGCGTCTGGGATGGCCATTTACCTAACGCCTCATTGGAGGCCTAATGGAATTATCATGGATAGCGACTGAGCCTCGTGCTGCTGCTTGGAGATTTGGGGGCTAAGGTTAGAAAGATGGAAGTCATTTTTCTCATTTCAGCCCCAAATGAACAGCAGTGTCTTCTGGCCCTCCCCAGGCCTGAGTGGTCTGCTGTGATCATTTAAGGACTGAATAGCTAGCCAAGGTTTTAAGAAAGAACCCAACACTGTCTCGAAAAAAACAGGAGGAAAAAAAGACAATAATGATACATATGTCTCCCTGTTTTATCTAAATTCTAGATTACCAGCAGGGATATGTTTATATTCTTGTGGAACGTGCTAAATTTCTTTAAGCTCCATAGCTATAATGAATAGATCATATCAATGCTTCTCTGCCCACTAAGTGGAAATAGCTGTGTTTTTATTTCTTTATGCATATTTGTGCATTGCATATGTGCTCATGTATGAGGAAGCTCAAGAACGTCAGGTATTGGTCCTCTCCTCAGGCCAGTAGTGGACATCAGGTGTCTGCCTTTGAGGCAGGGCCTCTCCCTGAACCTGGGCCTCTGGTGTTCTTAGCTAGGCAGGAGGCTGCCAAACCTCAGAGCTCTTTGTGGTTTTGTTTCCTCGGGAGCCAGTGCTATAGGTGTTTTCAGGGACACCACTTGTTAGATGAGTGTCTGGATCCAAACTCCAGTCTTCATGATTTCACAGCAAGTGCTCATAACCACTGAGGTAGCTATCCAATCCCTTCGTTTTATTTTATTTTATTTTAAGACTGAATTTCTCACTGACAAGTGTGCTAGGCTGGTGAGCTGCAAGCCCCGCAGATCCTCCGTCTCTACTCCCTGTGTATGAGACATGACTTTCAGAGATCAAACTCAGGTGCTGACACTGTAAGGCAAGCTCTTTCCTGACTGGGCTAACTCTCCAGTCCTTCATAGATTTCTTTATAACGTTCTCTGACTACCTCTTCCACTGGCCCCAAGCTAGGTGAACGCCTCACAAAGAAGGGGACTAACTGTTAGATAGGACATCATTGTAAATGATAGGGAACCATTCCTGTATAATATTTATATTTTAATTGTACTGCTTTTGGGAACTTCCAGCTAGCATATCAAACCCATGATTTTACAAACAGTGTTTATGCTAAGAACTTTGTAGGTGTGAGACAGTGACTCTGAAATATCAAGGGAGTGTACCACAGATGGCGAATATGCAAATTGGGCATGGCTCTGCTCCCCCCCCCATGATTGAAAATGTGTTCTTTAAGCAATTTAAAGCCAACAGAATCCTTCGCTTACAACCTGAAAAGCAAAGGTGTAAGAACTGAGATAATTTCCAGAAAGTTTTATGTAAAGAGAGACATGAGTCCTTGCTTACGGTATTACACACAAGCAGTGGGCCACAAGAAAGCGGCTGAGGAAACGGGAAATGATCGAACATTAGCCCCATTAGTTCTCAGCCAGGGAGAGATGGCACACAAAGGGCAGAAATACCCTGGGCTTAGGAATGTCATGAGCATAGGTAGCCACAGCTGGTTCAGAGACTGCAACAGGATGCTGAGACCCCAGACAGACCATGGCTATTTACAGCATGGCCTGAGTATATCATTTTTAGGGTTACTAAAAGTCACCAACAGGAACACATGTCTTCAGAGGCCTGAGAGATAGAAACTTTGTCAGTTGGAGTCTTCATGTCATCAGCCAGCTCTGAGAAGTAATAAAGATGATAAATTCAAAACACCAAGTCCGCTTCATCTCCTGTCACCGTTCAAGGCTGTCACCCTGGATCCCAGTCCCTTCCTGACAGTGATTGGCGACTACATCCAGCAAAGTGGAGCCAGTTATGGAGGGAGGATGGAGTGAAACGGATGGAGCCAGCTCAGTACACATAATAGGCCCCGGATAGCAGAACATAGGCTGCTTTAGGAGGAGGAGACATGACGTGCAGGCCCAAGAGTCTGGCTGTCAGTCAAATGGTTTCTGCCTGCAGCACTGTGTCTCCTGAACATGTTGAGAATGAGCATGTCAGGAATTCTTGGATTCTAGCAACTCAGCCGCTTTATAAGCAGAGAGCTCAGTAGAAAGTTACCACTTGTCAATCTCTTTCTCAAACGCTGCAAAGGGCCCCTGTGTTCAGGGATCTTGACAAGACTTAAGAATTAGCAGCAGCATGCCAGGGGCCGTTAGATAGATGTTTCTCCTCGATGGTACTTCCAGGTCACGGTGTGTTGATGAAGCAGGAGTTGGGCTCAATGTATACTTTAGATCAGGCTAGGAAACAAACAGAAAGGGGGGGGGCTTTTTGTTATTGTTGTCCCCCCCCTTCATGTTAATGGGTGTCTTTTCACTCTCCAGATGGTATCTGTGTCAGTAAAGCTTCGCAATTGCTTTTTAAAAAACAGACACAGGACACATGTCGGCTTTGCGGTTAGCACTTGGACCCTGACCCCAGCCTTCAAAGCCAGCCCTGTTCCCACTTGAATTGGAAGACTGTTGTAGCGGCGAGTCCCAGGGTGAGAGGTTGTAGCTGGGCCGCCTGCTAACGAGCAGCCTGACAGTCCGACTTCAGGGCTCTCCCCAAGAGCACAAGAGCCCCCATGCTGCCAGGCTGTGTGACACACGAAGAACAAAGCAACTGTTCTGTTCGCAGCAGCACATTCATCCGCCCGGCTTAGGCCCTGGCCTCCTTGTAGGTTCAGAGTCGGGACACGGAGAATTCTGACTGCAATCCCATGGCCTTGGTGAGAGGAAGAGTTCATTTCAAAGTCTGATGATGCATCTTTTTAGTGACACAGGAAATTCAGGGCTACCAGAATCTGCAAAGATTCTGAAGTCATCCAAAAAAACGTAACCCTTCTTGGTCTTGGCTAACTACTGTATGGTTCCTGTACTGGTTGTTTTGTTTTCTTATTTTAGTTTTCTGAGACAGAGTATTGCCATTTAGCTCTGACTAGCCTGGAACTCACCGTGTAGATGAGGCTGACCTAAGGGCGCAGTTAGAAGAGCTGCTCACCCCATAGCTGGTGGGAAGCAACTAGGGACAGACTGTGCCTTCAAGAGCAAGCATCAAGTGGCCCACTTTTGGTGTGAACACATCCTAATGAATCCATCGATGAGGCCAGTGAGCCTGCGTTCCAGTTATCTTTCCACAGCAGCACCAAGTCAGGAGCCTTCGGGGGCCCAGTTTCATATTCAACCCATGACAGGAGGCTCTCTACCTAGAACACAGAAAGCCTCTCCCTCTCAGGATCTCTTCCTCCTCCCTCCTCCCTCCTCCCACTCCCTCTTCCCCTCCCTCTACCATCCACCTCTCATCCTTCTTCCTTTTAATTTTGAGAGCCAAGTAATGTCCACTATGTTCGAGAATACTATCTTGTTCTGTGTCGTGCACATAAGGCCTATACCCATTCTCTATAGACAGACACAGCTGCAGCGCAAAAGCCAGTCTGCACCCTTCCTCACGGCTCCTCCCATCCCTTCCATGCCCCACCCCCTTCTCTCCCCTCCTGTGCATCCAAGGCTCCTCCCATCCCTTCCATGCCCCACCCCCTTTCTCTCCCCTCCTGTGCATCCAAGGCTCCTCCCATCCCTTCCATGCCCCACCCCCCCTTCTCTCCTCTCTTTGCATCCTGGAACAAAGTGGGAGAGAGTGAAAGTCCCTGTTTCAAAGCTCGTAAAAGGGGCCTTGGAGGCGAATCTCTATTTCCGTTGTAACAGGGTGATAATTACCACAGTGGCCTTCCTGGAGGGCCCCAGTCTGCCCCTGCCACCGGCTTCCTTTTTAAGCAAGAGGCCGATCCTGTGGGCAGAGGCCACCTGGGTTGAACAGGGGGTGGGTGATGACAGGAAGCTAACCATCTGCACCTTAAGCCTCAGGAATTCTCCAGAGGGTTGTAAAAGGCTGGAAAGCCACAGTCTGCCAAGTGTGGAGCATTGCTTCTCAGGCAGTGTTCCCACTTACAAAGAAAGAGCAAACATGCAGTGGCCCTTGAGACACTCCCCTCCCTGACATACAGCTGAGTGGGAGCCGGACAGCATAGCCATGGCCCCAAAAGACCCTTTTTTGTTAGTTGTGACCTTGCAACACTTGTTGAAAGATAAGTGTTTGGGGTCTGGAGAAGCGACTCAGAAGTTAAGAGCACTTGCTGCTTTTACAGAGGGCGTTCAGTTCCCAGCACCCATATGGTGGCTAACACTGTCTATAATCCAGTTCCAGAGGATCTGATGTCCTTTTCTGGACTCCAAGGGCACTGAGCATGAACACACGCACAGACATATATGCAGGCAAATGCTCATGCACGTAAAACTAAGATAACTTGAACACTTGAGATTAGGACAGATAGATGTCTAACACTGAAAGCTGTCATGAGGCCCAAGAGAAAAGGCAGAAGGTTCCTCTGTGCAACCCAAAGCCTAGACCCTGAAATCGAATCAGAGCGCGTGCTGCAGCAGAAAATAACTTCATGTGACTGAATCCAGGGAAAGTCCTGGTGTCAGTTAGGGTAGGTTAGGTTATGCTGTGTAACAAGCAACTCCAAAACTTCTGGCACTTATCATCCGGCTGCTGTAGAAGGTTATGTGGCTCATTGTTCTTACTGGGAACCAGGGTGCCAGCGGGACTTTCATTCAGACTGAGAATCAAGCATTTCCATGAGGAGGAGATGGCAAGTGTGGTGAGCCTCACGTCTCTTAAAGCCTCTGCCCAGAATGACCATGTTGGGCAAAGGAGGTCATTTGGCTCCATTTCCATTCCATTTGAAGGGAAATACAGCAGCACCATATGTGTGCCAAGGCACAGAGAACACACAGTGATGCCCACTGTCCTACTGCACAGGGGTATCACCCTGACTTTATATCTCCGTACCTTCCATAATGGAACCAATCCTGCAAGACCCAATGCATTGCTTGTTCATCACGTGTTCGTTCCAGTGTGCCCGTGTGGCCACCAGGAGCTTTGAGGTTTCTCTGTGTGGAGAAACGTCCTCAGGTATATGAGGAACATGGTAGTTGCCCCATAGTATGCTTCAGGTGCATGTCAAAGGTATGACAACATAGAAAAGTTGGTAGCTTAACTGAGCACTTACTACACACCAGGTCCTTGGAGTCTAAAGATGAGCAGGATACAATCTTTGTGTGCAAGAAGTTTATAGTCAATCCATGGCACCAAGTGCTGGAGAGATGTGTGACCATATGTGCCTACTGTGGTCCTACTGTGGGTGTGTGCTGTTATTCTAACAAATGGCAGGAAGTTTGCTCATTCTCTTTTTCTGGCAATGATGGTTACAAAGATTCTTCAGAGTCAACAAGATGGCTCTGTGGCTAAAGGTGCTTGCCACGGAAGGCAGACCACCTGAGCTTGATCCCTGGAACCCTTATAAAAGTGGGAGGAACAGTTGTCCTGAGGGCCGTACACAGAGGCTGGGGAGTGCCTGCATTCCTGTCTTAGTTAGGGTTCCTATTGCCTTGAAGGAACACTGTGCCCAAAAGCAACGTGTGGAAGAAAGGGTTCATTTAGCTTACCCTTCCACATCACTGTTCATCATTGAAGGAAGTCAGGACAGGAACTCACATGGGGCAGGAACCTGGAGGCACGAGCTGATGCGGAGGTCATGGAGGGGTGCTGCTTACTGACTTACTCCTCATGGTTTTCTCAGCCTGCTTTTTTATAGAACCCAAGACCACCAGCCCTGCTGCGGCCCCACTCAGAATTGGTCGGGCCTTTCGCACCTACCACTAATTAAGAGAATACCTTACAGGCTTGCCTAAAGCAGGAGCTTATGGAGGCATTTTCTCAGTTGGGGCTCCCTCCTCTTGATGACTCTAGTTTGTGCCACGTAGTATACGTAAAACTAGCCAACCCCCACTCCACATACGTACATCACACACTAAAATAAAAACAATGACCTTTTGGATGGACTAGGGAGATGGTTTGGTGAGTGGGTACAGTAGTCGTCACACAAGCACAAGGACCTGAATCTAGATATGCAGAGCTCAGTAAATCCAGGCACAGTCGTGCAATCTGAAATCCCAGTGCTGAGACAGGAGGATCCCGGAAGCTTTCCACATACTCACCTACATATACAGTAGTAGTCAAGACATCCTGTCTCAAAGGGGGGGGGGGGGGTGAGACAGAACACATGAGGCTGTCCTCCGATCTCCATACAGGATTCTTGGCACACATGTGCAAGCATACAAATGTACATGAATATACAGAGAGATAAATAAAATATCCCTTAGAAACTTTACCCAAGGCCTGGAAGGATGGCTCAGTGGTTAAGAGCACTGGCTGCTCTTCCAGAAGTCCTATGTTCAATTCCCAGCGACCACATGGTGGCTCACAACCATCTGTAATGGGATCCGATGCCCTCTTCTGGTGTGTCTGAAGTCAGCTGAAGTGTACTTATATACATACAATAAATAAATAATTCTTAAAAAAAAAAAAAGAAAGAAAGAAAGAAAGAAGGAAAGAAAGAAACTTTACCCAAGAAACAAGTAGGACGGTGCTGCAATTGAGATGTAAAGTGAATTAATTAATTAATTAATTAAAGCAGAAAAAAGAGTCAAGCAGACCTACTTATTGCTTTGCACATGTGAGTTTTTTTTACTTTTTTATCCTTTGTTGTGTTTATGCATGTATGTTTATATGCATATTTTTTTTTTCTTTGAGACAAGTCTTTACATAGCCTGGGCTGGCCTGGAACTCACTATATAGCTAAGAAACTTTTTGAATTCATGATGCTCCTGCCTCTGCCTCCCAAATTCTGGGATTGCAAGCATATGTTACCACACTTAGCTCCCCTCTGTCACTTTAAAAAGCAGTCCAGCTTTGCTGTCTGTTCCTGACAGGAAAGCTCTGATTATAACTGCCTGGTGTGTGAGGTGACCCTTGTACAGGCCTCTGTAGAGTATCCCTGGTTTCCGTGAGACCTCTGTCTTGGTCTGCTGCTCATCTGTGCCATCCAGACAGCTTGATCCAAGGTCACTTTGTGCATAAACACATTTTCTCAAGACTGCCTCTCCTGTCCACTCACGTCATGTGGGGCCTTCTGATGCCAAGGCTCTTTGTGCCCGGAGTCATCAGTGCTGGGCTGCCCTCTTTGCCAATGAGGAAGTTGGATAGCAACTACCCATCCTGGCCTCCAGGGAGCAAAGTGGTCCCTGTGTAGCCTTGGAGATCATGAACTCTAATGAACTTGGGGAAAAGCCCAGCATATCTCTTTGATGTTAGTTTTGATACAGTCCACACAGTAAGCAAACCAGGGACCAAGAGATTTGGCTCTAGCCCTGGCTCTGCCATCACTGTATGTCTTTAACAGGTCCCTCCCCTCTATGTACCCCCATTTCTTTACCTGCAAACAGACTCTCTGATGTTTAAAGTCTTCAAGTGATTTCTGAAGCGCTCATCCCACAGAGAGGGACTCCACAAAGTCATCCTTGGTGATAGTCATGACCACATGTGTTACCCTGTGATGATGCTTCAGTTAGGAGCCAGGTTTTCCACTGAGTTCCTGGATGAGTGTAGATGTGAGCCATTCTGTAGCTACCATGCTGACTGCCACCCCGTGCCTGTAACAGTAGCTTTGAGGGACTTGGAGAAGCAGGAAGCTGTTGTTGCTGAGGGTGGGTACACAAGAAGACCTGTCTGTGGCTGAACCACAGGAGTGAGATTCTTCAAGGGAAGGACAGAACTGTGCCTACAGCAGTGGTCTTTGGACATTTCTGAAACGTTGGAATAATAATAATAATAATAATAATAATAATAATAATAATAATACAACCGTCAAACCTTGTAGCAGTCTCTATTTCAGGAAGAACTAAGAGATGAGTCTTATTTTCATCAAGATAAAATCCTAAATAGCTGGTAAGATAAGCAATGAGTTTTAGGTTTGTCTTTTAGTTGTTTGGAGTGACTCTACTTGCCCATAGCCACGAGGGTGGTCGGCCCTAACTAGGATATATGGATGATGTAGGAGGCACCTTCCTTATACTATAAAGCTTCATGTGTTGGGTATCCTACTTGGTATCCAGGGTCCCTGTGAACAGCACCCAGGGAAGAGCGAGGTCTGGTGGCATCTGCCCACAGTCCAAGTACTTGGGGGCTGAACATGATGACCATGAATTCAAGGCTAGCCTGACCTACATAGAGGGTCTGTCTAAAAGGGAGGATGGGGCTAGGATACAAGCTCCTAAGGCTCCAACCCTTCCTCAAGGGGGAGCTCACTGCGTACTTGACATCTCAGCTTGCAAATGTCACCATCCCTGGTTCCCTCCTCGTAGGACATCTCAAGAAGGACAAGGCTGGTGCAGCTCGGGCTGGGCTCTGCAGTGGCCGAAAGAATGTTGTATCCCACACAAGGGTACCTTAGGGATGCTCTTAGTCTCCAATGCAACATTTCTTTCAGCATAGTTAACTCCTACATAACCAGCCAGCACCCTGTCGGCACCCCGCTGATTCACACAAGCTGAGCCCTCTACCATAGATGGGCTCTGGTGTGGACCTTTGTAGTTGCTTTGAGGCTCAGCAGTCCCAGGAAGAGGAAACTGGTTCTCACTTTGATTTATCCCATTAATCCCTAGTCAGTGACACAAAGTGGCCTTAGGTGAGCTCTGGGATTGTGTGGAGGCCATTGAGTAGGGGCCGAGGGACATGAAGGACAGCATGGCTCAGTGGCTCCATCCCCCGACTGCAGATATCAGATACTTGTCTCTATCTCCCCACAGCTTGCCGGGAGATCAGGGCAGAGGGACTCACAGCTCTTCAGTTTCTTCAGTGGCAAAATAACACTTATGAAGAAACATTTCCTTCTATTTATTTGAGTTGTCTGGACATGGCTCATGAACACCCAGACAGTAGTTGAGACCCTTGAGAACATGTAGAAGGATGTTGTCATTTAAGCATGAGTCTGCTGTATGGACTTTTATGAGGTACAGATGCATCCATTGGGTCTCTTATTCCCTTTTAAAATTTGGGTGCAAGAAGCCCCTTGTGTGCTCACAGACCCAGATCTTATATTCAATGGCTCCTTCTCTTCTTCCCTCCGTACCCCCTTCCCTTGTCCCCCCTTCTTTTCCTCTCCCCTTTCTTTCCCTCCTCCCCCTAGCAGTGAGGACTAACTTCCTGGCTTTCTCTATCCAAGGAGCCCTGATAAACTCAGATCCTTTCAGCCCTGGGATTCCTTCTGTGTCTTTTGTTTGTATCTTGGTTTCTACCCAGAACCTAAGCCTACAGGGCCTTCTGTCCATCCAGGGTCCCCACTGTCACATTACTCTGGAGGTATTGGGTGCCAGCTTTGCCTGCAGAAAGCCAAGCTGGGTACAGCCCAAGTGTAGGCTGGGCTTTCCAGTGAGAGGAAACTGGACTCTACCTGTAACCTTGTTTGCTGGCTGTCTTGGTTTCGCACAGAGCCTCGTTCACCTTGTGCTAACAGCCGCTGCCTGAGTGTCTAATCAAGGCACCAGTATTAATAAGACCATGGGTGAAGTTACTGCATTTCTTTGTTTCCTTTCTCAGCTAGGCTAAGGCAAGTCTTGTCATAGTTTCCCAAGTGATCTGTAAATCCTTCTCCCCTGCCTCCAGGCTCCAGCAGCCTAGGACACTAGTGCCTCTCCTCTGAGCTTTTGTTGTGGCCTTCAGATAGTCAGCTACCACTGTAACATTCTGAACACACCTCAGGACTCCAGAGCCTTCCTGAAGCCTCACAGCGGCGGCTTCCTGCTGCACACCGAACAAAAGACAGGCCTAGTCTGTGGCCTCCAAATCTGTGTGTTCTGGCTCTTGCCACCTCTCTGGTCTTACTTCATCCACATTCTCCTTGGAAGAGCCGTGCCTTCTTCCGGCCCCCCTGAACTTGCTCACCCACCATTCCCTGCAGAACTGTACTGCCATCCTTGTCTAGAGTGGGCTTTCCACATCTTTCTCCTTCTATTCTCCCAGGTCACCTCAGAGTGACTAATCCTGACCCCCTCACCCACCTCAGCCCTCAGCTATGAACTGTTTATAAACTGCTTATTTTAACTGTGACATGAGGTCTCCTTTGTGGCTCAAGCTGGCCTTGAACACAACACTATCCTGCCTCAGCCCCCCAAATACTAACCTTACAGTCCCATCATGCCAGGCTGCACCCCTTGTTTTCATGTACGCCATCTTACCAGCATCAGCATCAGTAAAACAGAACCAGACCATTCTGCTTCTGGGCCAACCTTCTCTTCTAGAACAGTGTGCAGTTCAGAGAGCATGCTCCTTTTACTTAGACTAGGAAAAAAGAATAGATGGATGAGTGATGACTGAGCACGTATTAGTTGCTGTGATAAAACACATGACCAGAAGCATCTTACAGAAGAAGGAGTTTATTCGCATTTGTGGTTTCAGAGGAACAAGAGTCCATCATGGTGGAGAGGCAGGTTGTCAAGCAGCAGACATGGTAAGAGGACGAGGAGGCTGAGGGCCTATGCATGTATGCATGTATGTATGTATGTATGTATGTATATGTATATATATATATATATATATATATATATATATTTAAAGATATGTGTGTGTGTGTGTGTGTGTGTGTGTGTGTGTGTGTGCTCTATGTACAGCTGCATGCCAAAGAGGGCATCAGATCCCATTACAGATGGCTGTGAGCTACCATGTGGTTGCTGGGAATTGACCTCAGGACCTTTGGAAGAGCAGACAGTGCTCTTAACCTTTGAGCCATCTCTCCATCCCAGAGGCTCATACTTTGAGCTGTAATCAAAAGCAGAGATGGTGAACTGGCAGTAGCATAGGATCTTTATTTTAAATTCTGAGCCCAGCCCCAGTGACATACTTAAACAAGGCTTGGACCTTCTACTCCACAAACAGAACCAACAGCCGGAGACCAAGACTATGGGGGACATTTCTCATTCAGGCCACCAAAGAGCACAGGCACTGCGATACAAGATTGACATGCAGAATACTTAGAACTAGCACCGTACAGACACAAATCCACTAGAACGGACACTGAAACAAAATGGACACTGAAACAATTAGGGCTGCACTGTGACCCACACAATAGGTCATTCCCCAAGCTGAGAATGGGGAGTCCAAGGGCAGCCAAAATCAACCCTGCAGCTTGTGGGGTACTATCCCACCCAGTCCTCCTGTACTCCTCTTGCTGCCAGGACCTTAACCTACCTTCAGTAAATGGCTGCCTAGGAGGTTCCTCTTGGGATACTGAGGGACCGTAGACAGCACTTTCTACCGTTTTGAGAAAATGTGTTTCAACTGGTAACCCCTGTCTTCCTATAGACTTCAAATCATGTATTCTCCACCCAGAAGCCACTGGAGTTCTCCTAACACACCTCTGGCTGCCAGCTGCACAGTAAAGGTCAGGAGAGTTGGCTATCCTGAATCCAAGTGTGTCGGCTGTGTTTTTCTCACCGGACACCACAGAGATGATGGGATGCCATGCTGTACAAGGTTAGCGAGTTCCTTCCATTCTTAATAGCCAGTGCCATTCGGTGATAGATTAGAAGGCCTGTTGGCCAGTGTTAAGTTTCAAACCCTGGACCAGTAGCTAGGGTTCCTGGCCTCCAGGTTCTCTCAGTATCCCTCAGTCCCTACGTGTTACAGGGTATGGCTGGCATACCCTGCCCTCTACCCTGAGCTCTCTAGCCATGGGCTGGGCTGCCCTTCCCCAGAGGCCCTTCCCTATACAATCCAGACATTTTGCTTACTCACCCTTTTTGTAGCTTTGTCCTCCTGGCTGCTACACCTGGTTCCCCTCTCTCTCCTCTCTCCCTTGCTCCTCCTCCTTCTCCTTACATGGTTCAGGGTCAGGACCATAGACTCTCCCAGGTGTGTCTGCTTCTGGCTACGCTCTCCCACATTTCTGTAATAAACTTTCTAATTCACCATACCTAGAAGCAGTCATGTTCTCTCTCTCTCTCTCTCTCTCTCTCTCTCTCTCTCTCTCTCTCTCCCTCCCTCCCTCCCCCCCCTCTCTCTCTTTCTCTTTCTTTCTTTCTCTCTTTCTTTAGTTCAGCCAGTGTCATATGATAATAATGGATTAGGGACCAGCAGCCACTGCCATTGGTTGATGGATTAGAAAGCCTGGTAGCCGGTGCCATTCAGTGATAGATTAGAAAGCCTGGTAGCCAGTGCCATTCAGTGATAGATTAGAAAGCCTGGTAGCCAGTGCCATTAGGCAATAAGCTAGAATGCTGATTTCACAGGTGAGAACTGGAGGGATCAGAAGCTAAAGTGTACTGCTTCTAACAGTTATAAAATGGGCCCTGCCAACCCTAGATACAGCCACGTGGCCACAGTGTCCTTTTCACTTGTGAGTCTCCCTCAGCTCTTGCCAGCCTGCTACTGCTGCCCTGGTCAAAGTCTGGTAGGCGGCGGAAGCAGAAACTAGAAGGCCTAGGACCCCCAGTGGGTAACTAGCAAAAGCTGAGGCACACACCCTGGCGGGAGGCCTGCTCTAACTCCCCCCAGGCAACATCAGAGGTGTAAACCTGCTAAACTCCCCAGCAGCCAGCTTAAAACCGAACTTGAAAGAGTTTATGACCCTGTAGACTTGAACTTCTCTCCGTGCCAAGCTATAATTCCTGTACTCTTTGGAGCAAAAGATCAGAACCATAATTTGCGGAGGGTCTCCGAACAGGCGCTGATTATGTTTCAAGACAAGCTAAGGCCGGAGCTGTCTTGGGAGGGACTGGGGAGGGAAGCATGGTGTCTGGCTGAAGTAATTAAATGTAGTTGGCTTCTCATTTTAAACAAAGGCGCCCAGGAAAGCCTCCAGAGGGCTGAAGTCTTAATGGTCTGGAATAAAGGGTTGGGGTGGGGCTGTAAGAGTCGGCAGGCTGAGGAGCTCCTGTGGGCAGACCCGCCTTCAGTGTCCTCTACAGGAATCTGGGAGGAAGGCCTCCCTGAACAAGCAGCACTCAGACTAATGGGGTGGCCTCTCTGGTTGTGCCCAAGGTCAGCTTCCTGTGCTGGGGTTGGAGTACCTGCAGGGAAATGGCACATGGCACCTCAGCTGTTGTTCCTTGGCTGTCCTTTGTGTCAGTGTGCTGGATACCAGCCCTGTTCTTCAGACATTACCCCAGTGCTGTGCCCCTCCAATGAAGGTCTGATCTATTAAAAACCTTTGGGGTTCCATGTCACACATTGGCACCTCTCAGCCAGGCCCTGCCACCTTTCTGGTCTCATCTCCACTTCTCAGCCTGGGTACCAAGTGCTTCTCAGGATGTGTGTGCTTCTGATGGCTTTGCAGGCTGCAGCCCTATCCCAGAATTCCTCTTGCTTGGGCTCTTGCTCTGGCCAGGCTAGCATGCACACGCCTTTAGAGCCCCGCTAGCAGCTCTCTCCCTTGATCACACAAAGGAGCCTGTGAGGTCCTTCATTTTAACTTCTAACTTAATCTTGGATTGTTTTCTATTTTTATAATGCTAGGCTTAAAGACTAAAGTTTTATTTATTTTATTTATTCCCAGAACCTAATAATACAGGCTCTGACACATAGCAGGTTGGCTGAGGTGACCTGGGGATATGGCTGTGCTACCTATCCTAAGGTGTGCATGCTACCATATAGACTTTAAAACCCCAGACATTTGCTCTCCATAAGCCATAAGGCCCTGGTGGAAGTCAGCATGAGATCCTTCCATCCTCTCTAATAGAAGCAACACTAGGGAATGTTCTAGAGCCCTCTGAAAGGCTGCTAATCCTACTTATAAGGGCTCTGCCCTCACTTCCCAAAGACAGCTGCAACCTGCAAATGCTCCACATTGAGGGTTAGACTTTAACATAAACTATCCGATCTATAGACCCACCCTGCCAGGAATGGCAGACAGTAGGGATCACCCTACATGTGAGGCACTATGCTGGGATTATGGGGACATGGAGGCTAGACTGGAGCTGTCTTCTGGGATACCAACACCCTTTGCTTGGTGCAAAGAGCAGGTCAGGCGCTGCCAAGGGAAAGGCCTGGGCACTCAGGCTATTCACATTTCCAGATCAAGTGGACTACGGGATTGTTCCTGCAAAAGCTGCCTCAGACCTTGGAAAACAAGTGGGGGTTGGGGAAGGGGACGCAGTTCCGGTTGAGTAGGGAGGGCTGGAGGAAAAGACAAGAACCCAGGAGTTCTGCTCTGGGAAGAGGCAATCCCATCTTGGATTCCCACCCACACCACCTACCCTGTGTCCTTGGAGACTAAGCCTCCCCAGCATCTGGGAGCCCATTATGTCAGAGGTCAGCCCGGTGCCTCTGCAGAGAAACCTCCCAAAAGAAGACCTTGATAGACAGAGGCGAGTAGCTGATTTATTTGCAGATGCCCTGGGGCCCCTGGGATTAGAACCTCCAGTATCTAATGATTAAACACTACACAAACACTGGATGACCAGCTCTCAAGGTAAGGGGGCTGCAGAGCTAAGAGGGCATGGCTCTCCCAGCAGCTGGGAGGAAGCCAGGCTGGAGAGATGCTTTCTATGCTAAGCAACACACCCTCCAATTGGTGCCCAGGAGATCACTGTAGGAGAAATGGGTGGGGGATGGGCTCCATCCTGCCTGCACTGGGTGCTGGGAAGCCGGGTTAAAAACCAGGAACTGTAGCTGGGGATTGGTGGGCTGGATTCAGGTGAGATCTGCACCCAGCTGCATAGCCAACTCTGAAGGAAAGACCGTGTGCATACCCCTTAGTTAGATGGTACGGCTGACTCAGAGAGGCTAGCTATGAGTGTGGAGTCGCACAGAAAGCAGTTGTCAGGAGCGGTACTAGCTAGGGCTGGAGAGATGGCTCAGTGACATTGCTGCTCTGGTTCTGACAGCCCAGGGTGAGAGCAGAGGTCCCCACTGGTGCTAGCTGCCCCAAGTGACTTGAATCCAGGGCTCCTCTCCTTTAGCCATTCACTCACTGGACTCGGATTTCCTTGTCATAGTTTTGCCATAGTGTCATTCATGTCTGGTTTCTACTAGAGTGTACAGAGGACTCAGGTGAAGTTGGGAGTGTACAGAAGACACCAGCCTTGTGTTGGTGAGCCTTGGGACCCCTGAGAAACTGGATCCAATTTCTGGGGGTCTGTAACTCCTTAAACTCCAGAGAGTTTACAAAGGTTTACCCAGAATCCCCCAGTTCCAAAGACTACTCTACTGACCAAAGTCCCCTCCATATTCAGACATAAGCTTGTTGTTTCTTTTGTGTGTTTCCTGACAGATCTGAAAAAGCAAGAGAGGCTTGGGAGGAATCCTGAGTTTTAGAGCTGAGGGTCCTAGTGTAAGCCAAGCCTCTTCTGGCTTCCTTGCTGTCTTAAGCCCCATAGAGCCACACCCCCAGGAGCCGGCTGTGGTGCAGATGTGGACTCTGGACAGAGTGGTATCATGCTTGCTTGTAGGGAAAGGCCACCTGGTGCCAGTGAAGCACAAAGCTAACACCAAAGCTCTAACACCAATGGTCTAATGTCCCTTCTGGCCAGATCACTGTTCATTCTTACAGCGCTTCCTTCCAAGAAAGACTCAGCCTGGCTGTCTCCATAAGTTCCCATAAGGTGGATTTCCTCATGTCTTTCTTTTCCCTAGTGCTTCATTGGATGTAAGAATTTGAATCAGGGGAGGTGGAAGTGTCTCTTGATTTATTCTCTTTAGACTACAAGCTGGCTGGGAGTAGTTGTCCTCTGTCTTAACACTTTAAACACCAAAACCTAAGAGAGAACATCCTTGTGATACCAGGTCAGTCAACCCATTCAGCCAAGAGCAGCTGCAGTGAGACCTGACTATTCTTTGATCCTGCTAAACTCTTGCAGAGTCAATATGACCTTTAGTTTTCATGTTAAGGATTAAATGGAACCTAAACAGCTGAGAAGCTGCGACAACATAGTGATAACCAATAGCTGGTGCCGTGATGGTGCTGGCTGCAGCAGCTGATGTCTTAGGTTTCTAACGCTGTGACGAAACGCCATGACCAAGTCATGGGGTGGAAGAGTTTACTTGGCTTGTGTTCCCACATCATAGTTCATCATCAAAGGAAGTCAGGACAGGAACTCAAGCGGGGCAGGAACCTGGACGTAGGAGCTGCTGCAGAGGCCGTGGAGGTGTGCTGCTTACTGGCTTGTTCATCATGGCTTGCTCAGGTTGCTTTCTTATAGAACCCATGATCATCAGCCCGGGGGTGGCATGAAAATGAGCTGAGCCCCTTCCAATCAATCACCAAGGAAATGTTGCACAGCTGGGTTTTATGGAGGCATTTTCTCAATTTAGGTTCCCTCCTTTCAGCTAACTCTAGCTTGAGCCATGCTGACATAAAACCAGCCAGCACAGCCTGTGTAGCACACCCACTGTGAACAAGATACTGTACTGCAACTCTAGTCCCCATCACAACTGCCTTTAAAGATGAGGGATCACTAATTCACGTGCAGTGCATGCATTTGGAGATGGAGCTGAGATCAGAACCCCTGGCCTCCCGTGGTGATTTCTTCTCCTGTCCCAGAAAGCAAGGATCAAGAGCCTATAGAGAGTCGGTTTACAGACTCTCTTCTGTATGCTCTTACAGAAACAAGAGAATCAGGTCATTAAGGAATGTGCTGTCACATCTGTGCATGCAGGGTGTGGGATCAGGACTTTCTGGAGGTACAGGGGAAGCTGTGAGCCATTTCTGACTTCCCTGGGCACCGCTCCATTGTCTGCACTGACTGGGTGGGCTGCGTTATTTTCACCAAAGAAACCAACCCGTTCTTCCTTAGAGTGAGAGACATGCCAACGTAAAAGGACTCTGAAGAGCTTAAATTTAGCTGGCGGCATGTATTCATGTGTCATGCACCCTAGGCACCAGAAGATAGGTGTGACAGGTTGGCTGGGTAACAAAAGCCAGTCCTTGAAAATTTTAGGTCTCCTTTGAAAGGCTGGGCAGGCTCATCATAACCTGTGTGCCTTGCCTGGTATATGAACTGCAATAGGACAGTGGAGAGGTGGTGCAGAAGACAAAGGGGACAAGCTGCCATGATGTCAGCACCTCCTTCCCCTCTCCTGTTGTCCCATTGTCCTGTGGTGCTGTTTAGGCTTGGAAGAGTAGATTCAGATGAGAGGAGAATGCTATGGTCCTTTACCCTTGCGTTCCTGACTTTTCACATGGGTATGCCAAAGCACCTTAAGGAAGGATTTATTTTTGGCTCAGTTCAAGGATACAGTCCACCACAGAGGCAGAATCATGGTTACATTGCATCTACAGTCAAGAAGTGGTGGTAGTGGTGGTGGTGGTGGGGTTGAAGAGTGGTGCTCAGCTGGTTTTTTCTTTTTTTATTCAGTGTAGGACCCCAGCCCCTAACATAGCATAACCAATATTCATCATTCACCTTCCCTCCTTAGTTAAACTCCCTCATATACTCCTCTGTGGACACATCCAGGGGTGTGTTTTTATTATTATTATTACTTTATTATTATTTATTATTATTATTATTTATTATTATTATTATTATTATTAATATTATTATTACTATTGTTGTTGGTGGTGGTGGTTTTTCGAGACAGGGTTTCTCTGTGTAGCCCTGGCTGTCCTGGAGCTCACTCTGTAGACCAGGCTGGCCTCGAACTCAGAAATCCGCCTGCCTCTGCCTCCCAAGTGCTGGGATTAAAGGCGTGTGCCACCACTGCCCGGCTAGGGGTGTGTTTTATAATGATCCTAAGTTCAGTCAAGTTGACTGTGGTGACTGTTATCCATCCCCAGTCATGCAATGCTGATGGATTAGTAGATGTGAGGTGGTCGGGGAACAGAGCTCCGGTGTTCCAGAGTACTTTCAGGTGGAGTCAGCCAGTCAGAGGGTGCGTGCCAATCTGTCTTCATCTACCTCTGGGTCTTTTCTCCTCTACTACTTGTTGAGGCCTGGAAGCTTCCTAAGCCTTCTCGGTCCATGGCAGCCGGCAGAGCTATAGGAACACAAGGAGAAACATGGCCTGCTCATGATTCCTAAGCGCCTGACTGTGAGTGAGGAGAACGGAGGCTTTCTCAGAGATGGAGGCTCTATGGAGATCATTATTCAGGCTGTGCTGGGTAGCAGCCCACAGACCTTGACAGTGGGGGAAGTGAGCTATAGGAGAAGACTAAATTTAGTCACATGTACTGCTTTTTCTGCTTCCGGTGTCTTTGATCCACTTGGCAGTTGAAGACTCAAGTTCTCAGATCTCTCTTTTGTCCCCTAATTATTTTGTCAGATAAACCATTTATTCAGAATGGTGTGTGTGCCTGCACATGCTCGTTTTTTAAAATATTTTTGGCATGTCATAAATACATATGCTGTAAGCATTTTTATTCTCTTAAAGTGATTTAATTGAATGAAAGATTGTGTTTCTTTGCTGAATTTGTTTTGTTTTTGAGACAATATCTCTCTATTTAGCTCTGGCTGTCCTGAGGTTCACTATATAGACCAGGATAGCCTTGAACTCACAGAGATGTGTCTGCCTCTGACTCCTGAGTGCTGGGTTAACTGCTTTTTTAAAGTGTGTGTGTGTATGTGTGTGTGTGTGTGTGTGTGTGTGTGTGTACACACATGCATACTTGTGGAAGTCAGAGGGCAACATGCAGAAGTTAGTTTCCCTCCACCATGTGGGTCCCACAGAGCTCACTCAGATCATCAGACTTGGTGCCAAGCATCCTTACCTACTGAGCCATCTTGCTGGCCCATACACATCTTTCTTTTTAACTGGGTAAGATTGCTCTAGCTGCTTGCCCTTTTTCTCATTCCTACCTTGTCCAACAGTCTTTCCCATTTGTTCCCACATTGTTCCCTGGTACAAGACGCTGTACATCCCCAAATGGCAGCACAGATGTCCCTGGAACCTCCCTGCCTTTATGGTGGGAATTTGAAATCATGATCTGTGATGGAAAGAAACAGGAGAGGAGCCGTAACCATATTTGAAGGCTAATGGTCTGAGTTTTAGCCTTGAATGTGCCATTAAACTGTGTGAAGACAAGGAGCTTCCTCTCTCTTCTCCTAGGCGCACACTAGGAATTTAGTCAAAGGCCTTGGGATTTGACCACTGAGTGCTAATGGAGGAAGGCAGCTACTTGGTAAACTTCGAGGTGTCTGGGGCTTCTGAGGTGGGAAACTGTTGGGCTAGCCTTCCTGGTAGCCAGGGACTCGGATGGTGCTTGGGGTACAAGTTCAGGCCTCAGCGACTGTGCTTCCCATGAGGTCTGGTTCCCTAGCCTCACTCCTACCACACTACCTTGCAGGTCACTCCTCAAAACCCTGTCTCTCCGGGGCTGGAGAGATGGCTCAGAGGTTAATGGCACTGACTGCTCTTCCAGAGGTTCTGAGTTCAGTTCCCAGCAATCACATGGTGGCTCACAACCATATGTAATGGCATCTGATGTTCTGGTGTGTCTGAAGACAGCAACAGTCTACTCATATACATAAAATAAATAGCTCTTAAAAAAAAACAAAAACAAAAACCTGTCTCTCCCCTCTTAGCCTTACAGGGTCCTCGCCATCTTCTCCACAAAACCTTCCCTGGCTACTGTTCACCAAGAGCCAGGTCATGTGTCCCTCCTAGGGGCCTCATGGCAGCACCAAAAGAGTCATCTTCTAAGTCTGCTCCTTGCCTGTCACTCGTCATCTTGAGGACAGGACCTTATTCACCATCACATCCTGGTCACCTGGGAACAAACAGCAGCCCAGGGGTAGGTCATGCACCTCCACTTGCTGGGAGAGCCTCAGTTGTCTGTTTGTACCCCTCCCCTTTAGGAAAGACTGTCTCTTTGCTCTCCGAATCGGGAAAACATCTCTTCCGTTAAAACTCTGTAATTTCAGAAGGACTAGGGGGAAGACATGGAATTTGGTTGTAGATGTTTGACTTAGAACCTGTATCGGCTACTCTCGTCACTGTGACCAGATACCTGACAGGAGGCAGCATGGGGGACTCACTGTGGCTTGCTTTTGGAGGGGGTGCTGCCAATCAAGACAGAGAATGAAGGTCTGGAGGCAGACCTCTCTTAAGTAATGGGATTAGCTTGTGACTGTGGCTGCAGGAGCCTAAGGCTGCTTGCTCACATCTTGGAGGACAGAAGTAGGGCTGGGCTTTGTACCTTCTGGCTCACCCCAGTGACCTACTTTTTCCAGTGAAGTTCCACTTTCTAAAGGTTCCACCACTTTCCCTGTATAAATAACATACCAGCTGGGAGCTGGCAATTCAAACACAAAAATTTGTAGTGAACATTTCATATCGAAAGCACAGCAGGGCCTTGATAGGTTATTTCTCTGCTGCTGGTGAAATGAGCCAATTCAAGCCAGATTAAAATATATTAAAGTCAGGTTTATTGGGAAGCTGCTCTCAGTTCACTGGCCCCAAGGATTGAGGCTAGGAGAGTCACCATGGGGAGAGGGGAGAGGGGGGAAGAAAAATCGAGAAAGTGCTTGAGCTGGCTCAGAGAGTGCATAAAATGTCTGGACTATATAGGGAAGAGCCTCTGGGGGAAGGAAAGTTCAAAGTTGGGGGCAGGGTATGCCAGGTAGGAATTGAGGGATGCTGGGAGAACTGAGGCCAGGTCTGCTTTGGTATGTAAAATATGCACCTCAGTCCTTTGTCCCAGGGTCTGAGACCAAACAGGCCCCTTATAAGCTTGTCTAGATCTGTAGATGGGGTCTTAACACACGAAGAATGTTGAGGTTCATGGGAGGAAGAGCACTGCATAGGGTCTGCAGTGAAAGCCTAGGCTCAGTCATACAGTAGTCAGTCTCTTCCCTTCGGAGAGTTTGATTTGCCTTTCCCAAGGTGTGCTTACATGCAGTGGCTGGCTCTTTTTATTTTAGTTGGTGAATTTTTTTAAAAAGCCAAACCTGGGCTGGAAAGATGGCTCAGTGGATAAGAGCACTTGCTGCTTCCAGAGGAGCCGGGTTAGATCCCTAGCACCCACATGTGGTTCACATCTGCCTGCAACTCCGCTTCCACAGGATCCAACACTCGTCTGGCCTCTGTGAGCACCAGGCATGCACATGGTACCCAGACATATACACAGACAAAACACCCAAAAGCATAAAATAAAAGCCCAACCTACCACGTGCTTCCTGGATCCTAGCAGCTTAAAAAATGCCCTTGGATCAGGTATGCAGCTGTGACTTCTGTCAGAATACAGACACACCTCTCATTACTGCTAATTGCTGTTCCACCACTCCACGGGAGGGGGGGGGCTGGGTCCAAGCTGCCTAGTTCTGTGACTAGTAGCCTGCTCTGTAGCCCTGGCTAAATGGATCCATTACAGTATCTTCCAGGCAGCTGCTCTAGGTAAATTAATACCTGGAGGTCTTTTTCCTTCCCTGAGAAATGTTAAGTACTGTAACAGGCTTTCATTTAAAGCTGTGTGAGGCTTATTTCACCAGCTTGCTATTTGGAAGTTCTAACAAAACACCTTTATGAATAGTGACTGTAATACCCTTAATCCGCTAAACTTCCTGACATTTCAAACTAAGTGGATTGCTGCAAAAGAAATCAGGTCCTCCCATCTCTGTGCATTCATCCTGCCTGGGAATCTTCACTAAAGGACTTGGTACAAACCAAGAAAGATCAGGAAATCCTACACACTTGTTCCAGTTTTTAAATATCTACTATGATTGTCATCTTCTTTTAGGACAGGGAATAGCAGGTATCATTTACTTATTTTAGTAGGGTATAGGAGTGGGGACAGAGGAGTACATACATGCTACAATGCCACGTGAGTGAAGGTCAGAGGACATCCTGTAGGAGTTGGTCCTCTCCTTCCACTGTGTGGGTTTCAGGGATCAAACTCAGGCCATCAAACTTTGCAGCAAGCACCTTTACCTGCTGAGCCATCTCGCTGGCTCCCTGTAGCGTTTTTTAAAAAAACAAATTTTGGCCGGGCAGTGGTGGCGCACGCCTTTAATCCCAGCACTTGGGAGGCAGAGACAGGTGGATTTCTGAGTTCGAGGCCAGCCTGGTCTACAGAGTGAGTTCTAGGACAGCCAGGGCTACACAGAGAAACCCTGTCTCGAAAAACAAAAAAAAGCAAAACAAAAAACAACAACCAAATTTTGGAGCTATGTGATTTCCTTCTTTGCTAAAAACAAAAACATATGTTTTATCTGGAAACATGGGAAATGCAGAGAAGCAAACAGTAGGGTTTGAAGGAAAAGGTCGATACTGTCTGATTGAGACCCGTTTTGGTGCTTCCCACAATTCTCTGTTCATGCATTTTCTTTTCCAAAGCTCAGACGTTCCTTTTTATTGTTCCTAAGATAGGGTCACTAGCCTAGTCTCTATGGAGCTCCCTCCACAGCTAAGGATGACCTTAGATGCCTTGGGAGAGTCAGACAACTAACTAGCTGTGGCAGAGCCAGGACTCGAACCTGGATAGTGTGGCTCTACAGTCCTTGATTTCAACTACTGCTTTATGAGCCCAGAGCAAATGAGAGGTGTTTTATAACTTGCTTTTCACCAGATACTGCAGTGCTACTGAGAATTCTGTGCTGTCGTTTTTAATAACCACACAGTTCTTCATTGAGGAGCCACCCTCTGATTAACTCTTTCCAAATGGGGGAGGGGAGAGATTCTGGATGTTTCAGCCCTGTTGTTCTTAAACAACAATGCAAAGGCCATTGTTCAAATGCGATGTATGCACACTAGTGTAAGCTGTCTATTAAGCATACTTTCTATATTTTCCTTACAATTCTAACACTGGTGCCATGATGTCCTGGTTCTGTAGGACATAGTCTCCAGTATGTTCTGTTCGTGACAGGGCTGCCCTGAGCCATTCACACTCTCTGTTGTTCCTGGATCTGTGTTGGAGGGGTGGGGGTTGGCTAAAGAACAGAGCCTCTGTCTCTGTCCAGTTGGCTGTCACAGCTGAATGCCCAGTATTAACTATCTACATTTTTCTCTAAATTATATGATGGTTTTTGTCTTTCTCTCTAAACCTAAATCAGAGTACAGAATAAGGATCTGCCTTGCTGTCACTCACCTAGTCTTCTAGACAGGGAAAGCAGGAGAAAGGTAGGAGCCATGGACCCAGCTTTACCATCTCACTCTGCCAGTAATGAACACGATGAGGCTGGCATCCTTTCTCGTGTGCCAAGGGCAGAGTCAAGGCAAAAATTCAGGAGTGATTAAAACTGGTCTGCCTAGCTTTCCCCCTGATAGAAAACTGATGTGTGGCCTTGGGCAAGTGAGCCAACCCACTTCCCGCACTGTCTTCATATAAGCTAAGAGGTAATGTCTACTTCATAGGTACAGTCAGATGAATTAGATAAGGCAGGAAAAAGTAGCAAAGGAGAGCTGTGGCAAACACTCAGTTTAAATGTCCCAGTTTCTTTTTTCTTCCTAAATCTTTATGTGTGTGGTTGGTTTGCCAGCATGTATGAATGTGCACCACATGTATACCTGGGCAGCCCTGTCACAAACAGAACAAAAGTCAAGAGATGGCTCTGGCTCACCTAGAACTGGAGTTACAGGTAGTTGTAGGTCACCATGTGGGTGCCAGGAATTGAACCTGAGTCCTCTGCAAGAACTACAAAGTACTATTAACCACTGAGCCGTTT
>CM052713.1:4979117-4993672 GCA_028551405.1 Uromys caudimaculatus
GAGTGTGGGTGTGTGTGAGTGTGGGTGTGTGTGAGTGTGTGGGTGTGGGTGTGGGTGGGTATGAGTGTGTGTGTGTGTGTGGTGTGTATGTGGGAGTGTGTGTGTGTGTGTGAGTGTGTGTGTGGGTGTGTGTGAGTGTGTGTGGGAGTGTGGGTGTGGGTGTGTGTGGGTGTGGGTGTGGGTGTATGTGTGTGTGTGTGTGTGTGTGTGTGTGGGAGTGTGTGTGTGGGTGTGGGTATGGGTGTGTGTGGGTGTGGGTGGGAGTGTGGGTGTGGGTGGGAGTAAGTCACAGCTCAAATATGGCGGTTAGAGGGCAACTTGCGGGAGTCAGTCAGTCCCTCCCTGAGCCGTGTGGGTCAGGAATTGAACTCAGCTTGTCAGACTTGGCAGCCGATGCCCTACCTACTGAGCCATTTCACTGGCCCCACAGGGCTTTATTTTGTTTTGTTTGGGAGTTGTTTGTTTGTTTTGCTGCTGTTGCTGTTGTTTTGAGACAGGGTCTCTTTGTAGCCCAGGCTGGCCTTACACTTACTACGTAGCCTATGTGAGCCACTGTCCTGCCTTGATCTCCCAAGTGTTAGTATTATAGGTGTGAGCCACCATGCCTAGCTTGCCTTTTGTTCTCTGGTTTGTTTGTTGGTGGTAGTGCCTCACAGAGCAGCTCAGCCTAGTTTAGAACTGACCATGTGTTCTAGGCTGGCCTTGAATTTGGGGCAATCCTTCAGTCTCGGCCTCCCAAGCATTGGTATTGCAGAGTGAGTCACCACATCTGACTTGCACTGGCTGCCTCAGGCTACATCCGGTTTATTCCCACACCAGGCAATGCCACCCGTCCCACACAGGCCCTTTCATCTCTCCTCGGCATTCTTCATCCTTCCTGGCTCTCCTGCCTTTCCCTTCCTGCGTCCCTCTCCTTTTTCTGTTACTAACAAGCTATAAAAAGGGACCCAACTCATTAGATGCCTGGTGCTCCAGATAAAGAAACCAGAGCATGAGGCCATGATTGGAAGACCCAGAAGTGGCTACACGGACAATGGGCTTCTGGCCAGGCTTCAGGGACTGGTAAGTCTCTTACAATTGTGTGTAAAATACCTGTATCACCAGCACTAAGAAAGCCGAGGCAGGAGGATTGCCACAAGTTTGAAGCCAGGCTGGTCTTCATGGCAAGTTCCATCCATCTAGGGCTATATATATTTTGTCTCAAAATGTTCTTCCAACCCTCTTTAAAAAATCTTGTTAGCATCTTATTTGTTACAGGATACAGCCTGAGTGTCTGCCCTGGTCTCAAGTGGGTCTGCGACCAAGTAACTGTAAAGACTCTTGGAGCTACAGGCTTTGGGGACACTTCAGAGGCTCCAGGAGACAGGCTCCTCTGTCTGCCAGGGCCACACAGCAACACTGGTGTAGTCTGGGGGTGGAGATGGAGAACAAAAGGAAAGTGGTAAAAGAATCCCCTGAAGAAGGCCACGGAGGAAGAGTAACAGAGTGTGAAGGCTTTCTCAAGAGGCGACAGTGAAAGCTAGGCTGCAGTGAGAGAGAGTGCCGCCAGGTCCGAGGGTGGGCAGAGCCACAAGTGACATGGGCATGAGGATTCAGATTGACACTCTGCCCCTTGGGAAGGCATCAGAGGTTTTAGGTGGGAATGATGGGATTTGAAGTGCAGTTAAGCAAGGTCATTGTCCCTGTGTCTGGAGGACTGAGCCTGGGGTGGAGGAGGGGTGGAGGCATCCGCTTGGACCAGGCTCTGACTAGAAAGGCTGAGCAGTGAGCAGGTTCAGTGTCAGAGCTCTAGCCTCTGAGAAAAACAGCTAGTGGCGTCTCCTAAGAGATCCACACGCCCAGACTTGTAGACTAGTGATGAAGGAGGGGACAGGGACAGTCACCTGAGATTCTGGACTACTCTCGCTTGTTCCTTCAGCCACCTGTATATAATTCTGTACAAATTGCATGCGCTTTTCACAGTCTGGGTACCAGAGTTCTTGGCCTGTGGAAAGTTATTTGAAGTGGGCATTCTTATCTATGCTGCTATGGAACTGGAATGAGATTTTCCAGTGGTGTGGCAGTTTTGAAGTCACCTGCACTCCTGTGAGTGACTCTCACTTGTTTTCCATAAGTCAGCCTGGTAAACAATTGAGGAACTTTAGTGCAATGGTACTTTGCAGATTTTTGTTTGTCTCCCATAACAATGTTTTTTTTTGGGGGGGGGGGGTTACGGGGGCGTGTCATCAACAAGATCTGGTAAGAAGAAGGAAAAGAGAATTGGGAAAGGTCACACCTGGTCACATATTGACATGTTAGCACAACGAGGACACGTTAAAAGTTAGAAGCATTAACTTGGTAGAAGATTCGATTCCACGTGTGGTGAGTGCCCAGAGGGCCCAGGCTGGAAAGATTATACATTAGAGGTATCTGGCTATTTCTAGTATTTGGAGCCATGCATGAGGTCAGAGGAAAAGATGGCAGAGAACAGAGGGAGAAGAGGAGTGGAGAGATCGGGGGAAGGAGACCCAGGGAAACAGTCAGGAGGCCGAGGGTGGAGGGGAATACCACATGGAGACCTGAGAGGGGAAGAGTAGATCCACCTGCTGCTGGAAACTCAGGTGGGCAAGGATGGAGAAGTGACCATTGTAGAAGAGGCCATTACTATACTTGAGAAGAAAGGCAGTGTTCTCAGAGGAGAAGCTGCTACCAAGTGAGATGGTGGGATGTGAGTTCTGTAGCTCTTTTAGCAAGGACTCTCAACAATTAAGAAGCATAGAGTCAGCCGGGCAGTGGTGGTGCACGCCTTTAATCCTAGCACTCGGGAGGCAGAGGCAGGTGGATTTCTGAGTTCGAGGCCAGCCCGGTCTACAGAGTGAGTTCCAGGACAGCCAGGGCTACACATAGAAGCCCTGTCTCAAAAAAAAAAAAAAAAAAAAAAAAGAAGCATGGAGTCCAAGGTTTTGGTATTGTGATTTTGTTTTTTGCTTTTGAGATAAGGTCTCATGTAGCCCTGTTGCTAGGTAAGAAGCTGAAGATGGCCTTGAATCTGTAACCCTCCAGCCTCCTCCCCCTGCATGCTGGGGCTGCAGAAGCATGTGAATTGAGCCCCAAACCTTGTGTGCTAAGTGTGCCTTCTCTTGACTGAACTGCTAAGGCCTATTGTATTTGAAGAGACAGGTGGCATGCTTCTCAGCAGGAGGTGGGGCAGTAAAGAAGGGGAGCCTGTGACTGCGCTGGGGAAGCAGCTAAGTTTCTCCACTGCAGTATCTTAAATGCAGTACTCATTAGAAACAAGGGCCTAGGGGCCGTACACATGACTTAAGGGTTAAGAGCACTAGCTGCTGCTGTTTCACAGGACCTGGGTTCAGTTCCCAGCACCCACGTCAGGCTGCTCACAACTGTCTAAAGCTTCAGAGCATCTGGAGCCCCCTTTTGGCCTCTATGAAGACCTATATGCCCGTGACACACATACGCACACAGGAGAAAAGAGAAAACAGGGCCCATCTTCTGGAGCCATTTCCTTAGTTTTCTGTGATTGTATTCCCAGAACGAAGTTTTGCTCTACTTTCTGATGTCTAGGTAGAGTTTACTCAGCTCCTTTTGCTTTTAAAAACTGGCAGTAACTTCGGAACCTTGACATTTGATAATGTAGTTACTGTGGGCGAAACCGTTGGGAGTTCTAGGACATTAGAATTTGGCCAGGTTTTAAGTTAGGGTCAGAAACAGTAATACTTCCCTGCTGAGAAACAGAATTGCCAGCTGTCTCAGAGTTGAATGTTTTCTCTGCTTTGTTTTGGTGGGCTCTGTGTGCCTCTGTGTGCCTCTGTGTGTGCCTCTGTGTGTGTGTGTGTGTGTGTGTGTGTGTGTGTGTGTGTGTGTGTGTGTGTGTGTGTGTTGTTGTTGTTGTTGTTGTTTCCTTTCTCCAGTTGTCTGTGTCTTTAAACTTTTAAAGAATCTATTCTGTTCTATGGAGACTGATGTTTTGCCTGCCTGTATGCCCACTTGCACTTGCCACTCATGTGCTTTGTACCTATGGAGGCCAGATGAGGTCACTGATCCCCTGAAACTGGAGTAAACAGTTGTGAGCCACCACATGGGTGCCAGGAATCAAAACTGGGGTCCTGTGCAAGAGCAGCCAGTGCTCGGAACCACTGAACCATCTCTCCAGCCTGTCTGAGTCTTTCTTAGTCATACCTGAGCGTCAACTGCTGCGAGGCATTGAGTCTTTTATATTAAAGAGATGATTTTTTACGTCTCACCACAGAGGGAAAACTGAAGCCTCCCACCTCAAGCACTTGGTCTTACACATTTGCCTTTGCGAGACACAAGTCATTTCTGTTGTACAAGAGTTACATGACACTTTGTCAGAAGGTGATCGAGCACTTAATAAGCCTCTGAGTATGTTCTTACTCAGTAAAGCCAAGCCCAAGGTGTCTCCTGTGACTTGCAGGCCTTCTTGGAGCTTGGCCCTCTGGCCCGACCCTCTCCTGGACTCCCTTTGATTCTCTGGTCACTCTGCTGACCCCTGTACTCTTGGACTCCATGTATAGATTGCATTCTGCCTCTAGGACTTGGAAGGCCCTTGCGCTCCCTCAGGTATTCAACCAGCCAGTTCCCACATGGCTTTCATATGTGTGGTAGACCCCAGCTCCTCAGCAGGGCTTGCTGAGACACCCTGTGCAAAGCTCAGGCACCGCCCTACCATATCGTAACCTCCACTTTGCCTTTTATTTTTTCAGTAGCCTTGATCGCCAATACACTGTATCATTTACCTTCGTCGTCATTTTACTGTGTAGCCAGCAAGTGAAACTTCCTAGCTCCCACCAAAAGATAAGCTGTCGGAGGAAGCCTGTTGTCTTTTCTGTTAACTGCTGGGTTCTTGCACTTAGAGCAGTGCAGCTTGCACGCCTCCGTGATTATGCCTCAGCTGAGCAAGTAGATGCTAAGACAACTCCTAGGTTAGCTCCAGGTCTAGTTAGGGGTTGGATTTTTAATCTGTTCTATTGCTTCAAACAAAGAGCAACTGTAGGATGTGTGTGTGTGTATGTGTGTGTGTGTGTGTGTGTGTGTGTGTGTGTGTGTGTGTGTGTGTATGTCTACATTTCCTTTGTATACATTGGTTCAGACCCTTAGACATATTGTAAAAGATACATTAGTAATTTCTAGGACAGAGAAGATTTGTCATCAGGGCATCTGAGCACGCTGATTAGCTAGAGTTTGTCTCTCCCCTGAGTTTGGTCTGAGGGAATCTGGACTAGCCAAATTTACGTTCCACCCAACCCCCACCTCTGCCTTTCCATCCCCACTGCTGATGCCTTGGGTGGAGGAGAGCCCTGGGGGCTGAGGCAGGAATGAGTAACCTCCCCGGCTGGGACTCCTTCAAGATTGCAATCTCAGCTCCTAGACTCTTTGCCTTTTTATTCACCTGGGAAACATTCCCAGCCCCGCCCTCTCCTTTCCTCTTTGAATCAAATTTTATTTCTTCTCAGGTGGGTGGGGGATAGAGGGGTCTCCATCTTCTTAAAACTTCTAAAAACCCCACAGAGACCCCGGCACACTCGGTTATTGCTCCCCCCACCCCCAAGAAGCCCATTCCTCCACCCTGCCCCCTTACACACACACACACACACACACACACACACTCCCTAACCAGCTACAGGGGCAGCATGGCCCCCAGGGTGAGCCTAGCTCAGGAAAAGTCTTCCAAGGCTACTGTAAGCCACAGTGTGGGACTCAGGACTCGGGGAAAACAAGTAGGGGTTTGACTCATCTTTACCCTTTCTGTGGAAATAAAAGCCTGTGACCATAACATAGCTTTGCCTTTATGTTCCCAGCCGTGAGACAGTTGTTTCCTTCTTCCGGCATCTGTTTCTATCTTGCCTTCTAAGTGCTGGATTACAGGTTTTAATAGAGATTAGCTGGGTTCAACTCCTTCCCATCCCAGACCTAGTCCCTCTGGTCCCATCTTCCTTTCTCACCAGTGCTACCAATAAAGCTCCATGTAGCCATCGATGTGCAGACTGAGATTCATTTTCTTTTCTTTTTTTTTTTTTTTTTTTGAGACAGGGTTTCTCTGTGTAGCCCTGGCTGTCCTGGAACTCACTCTGTAGACCAGGTTGGCCTCAAACTGAGAAATCCACTCATTTTCTTTTAAAACATTTATGAGGAATTAACGCATATTTCCCTTGGCAACCCATTAACACCGGCATCCTTAAAAAGAATCTCCATCTTTGCCAACCATATAGACAGGTAACATCTTTCTTTTTCTCTGTACTTATCATTTTAACCAACTGCTTTGAAGTCACACGTTCACTGATTGAGCAAAGAGTTGCCATGGTCATTGAGCTCCATGCAGTTAAAAGAAGCACACATTGCTGAAAAGATCTTTTGTGTTTTTAGTGCCGTAGATGTGGGATCTATGATAGCTGCCTCTAGGACATGTACAGGACCCTCTATTCGGTGCTTTACGGTAGGGTGTCTGCGTTTGCTGTTAGATTTGCTTTGCTGAAACTTCACACAGCTGACTTGATACCAGCACTGAGCCCTGACCTCCGCTCCCTCAGCACTTTAAAGGTTAATTTTGTTGGCGGATCGGATTTCCCTCCAGGGCCCGGGAACCGTCATAGTCTCCTCACTAGTCCCTCAGTGGCAGAATCGCAGGGTGCTGAGACTGCCTGGCCTGGCGTGGGCGGGCCGGCTGGCTGCAGGGACTGTGGTCCCATGAAAGTCACTCAGCTTCTTTGTCCACCGTTCTCCAGGGACCATAATGTAGTGCCATGCTCTGGCCCAAGAACCTTACAAGGTAGGACGATTTCTCAAAGTTCCTGGGACTAGGGGTAGAGGGCTTGCGATGCCTTGTGGGTCCTTGGCTAGTACTGGAAAGCCGGCAGAGCAGGCAATGGGGCAGCTGCCAAAATCACCACTTTGGGATGTGTGTGTGTGTGTGTGTGTGTGTGTGTGTGTGTACAAATCCCACCTCCCTGTGTCCTTCTCTTTAACCTTGATGGCTTAGAGGTGGCTGGGACATTCCCCAAAAGCATTTGACACACCTAGACAATTCATCCCCAGTGCTCCAGTCTCTCTTATCAAACTAGGCTGTCTAGCCTGAAAAACTGGGTGTTGCTCACCCAGCTGTCTCAAGCCTTCATTCCAGGTCTTTAGGGCTGCTTGGGGGAAGGGGAGTGGAGAAAGCTGGAGTGGCCCACACTGGGGCTGCTGGTGACTTGATTAAAGTGACTTGCATGGGGGTTTTGTTTAGAATCTAAGGAGCCAGATGAGGCTGTGGTTGTGTTTACTAATACTGAAAATTACTGAGTGGGCTTTTTTTTTTTTTGGTAACTCTTCTAAAAATTAGGTCCCAGGAGAGAATGAGCAGCTTCAGTGTTACAACTTAAAATATATACATAGATATCTGTTCAGAGATAGGTAGTCCAGGTTTTAGACCTAACTAGGAGAACAAAGTGGTTCTCACCACCTACTGTGTGCTAAGCATCTAGCAGATACCTTCTCCTTCAGTTTTCTTTGCAAAGCCTGTAGGAGCATGCCCAACTTGGAAATGAGTCAGTGGGAACTCAGAGAAGCTAAGTCATTCGGTCAAGATCACACAGCTAATAAGAGAGTGACTGCTTCGAAGGGTGTTTCCTCTGGTCAGGGATCCACCAGGGCATGCTGTTGGCAACCTGATTGAGAACCTGCTTGTTTCTGGGTTAGGAAACACCCTTGCTTTGCAGTGGGACCTAGCTGCTGGCAGTTCTGACTTCCTGGTCCATGTGGTGGCTTTGGCTCAGGCTGTGTTGCAGAGAGCTCAGAAGGCTGGGATTCTAACTACTAGTCCCATCTGGGAAGGCCAATGACCTTGGAGCTGGCCATGGGCTGCTGGGGCCTCCTTCCAGGCAGTTGAATGACTCTTAGAGGTGGAAAGATGTCCAGCTTGCATGTCAATGGTGCCCCAGGCTGTTGGCCAACTGGGGTGCCTCATGAGAGGTCAGCTCGGGAACTTTGAGATAGTCCACCAGGATCCCCTCCCCCCTCCGAGCGCATGGAAGAAACAGGTTAGAAAGCATGTAGGCTGGAAGGGAGGGGCTGATTAAGCCCCTGCTACTTCATTCCCTAAAGACCAATCAGTTTAAAAGTCAGACACTGTTCTGCCAATCACGTTGTACCTAATGGCGGCTGCTCTAAAATCCTATATAAGGTCCCTGAATGGGCTCGACTAGGTCGCCCTCCTGTCTTGGTATGTAGAGCGACCTCAGCATGCTGATGAATCAATAAATTTCTCTTGTGTTTTGCATCTATCCCCGACTCCGTGTGTCCATTCAGAGGGTCTTCAGTAAGTTAAGACTCCCCAGAGTCTTACACTAATTAGCTACCACCTTGCTTCTCTTCGGTTGGAAAGCTGATTTTGAGTGGTAGGTGATCTTGCTTTTTTCGTATTTATTGATTTTATGTGTATGAGTGTTTTGCATGCATGTATGTGTACCATATACTGGCCTAGAGAGCAGTGGATCCCAGGAACAGGACTTACAGGTGGTTGTGAGCTACCAGTGGGTTCTGGGAACTGAACTAGGACCCTCTGCAAGAGCAACAAGTGCTCTTTTTTTCTTTTTTTTTTTTTTTTGGTTTTTCGAGACAGGGTTTCTCTGTGTAGCCCTGGCTGTCCTGGAACTCACTCTGTAGACCAGTAGACCAGGCTGGCCTCGAACTCAGAAATCCACCTGCCTCTGCCTCCCAAGTGCTGGGATTAAAGGCGTGTGCCACCACTGCCCGGCTGGCAACAAGTGCTCTTAAATCACTGAGCCATCTCTTCAGCACTGAGAGCTAACTATTATCCTTCCTTCTTCTCTCCCTCCCTCCTTTCATCCTTCCTCCCTTCCTCCCTTCCTTCCTTTCTCCTTTGCAGACAGGGGCTCTCTTTGTAGCCCTGGCTGTCCTGGAGTTCGATGTATAGCCCCACCTGCCTCTGCCTTCTAAGTGCTGGAATAGAAGGCGTGCCCTCCCATGTCTGCTGAGGGGTAGTTTCTTGACCTAGTTCCATGTGTAGCTTTTTACTCCGGAAGGCAGAACTTTAAAGGAAAGCCTTTGACAACAGGAAGGGAGACTACCAGCCCTGCCTCTCTGCCTGATGCCCTGGAGCAGCATGTTTCATGAGCCTTCTGTAGATCTCTAGCCCTAAGATGTATTAGAAACTAAATGGAGGGCAGGGTTGAGGAGAGTTTATGAGGATGTTGAGATCCCATGTACCCTCTCCCACCTCCGAAGACTTAAGGTAGCCAAGTAGTTGGCCTCTCTGGGATTTTCCCCCACCTCATTTTCTTTAGTTTGATGAGATGTCTTCAGATGGCCTGTGACACTACGGGTGTCCTTGTTTGGAGAGCAGGTGAATGTTCTTAATCAGCTCACTTGACTTCTGTGAGCTCCCCTTCCCCAACTGCGAAAAAGGGGGCCTTAGTACTTTGTACTTGACAGTGCAATCGGCTGGCATCTACAGGATACTGAGACGGTGCCTGGAACCTGTTATTAAAACTCTTCTCCCTAGTCGGCCAGTGTTCACTGTTTGCGATGGCTGGATCTGTGGATGTTCAGGGGAAACCCCTTCCGGGAAATTGAAAAACATGGATGAGTTTGCCGAGAACCTTGGCCCAAGCTGGTTAGCGACTGGCAATGGCTCAAGCTGAGCGTGGAGGAGCCTGGGAAGAGAGAAGGCTTTGTGTAGCTGAGGTCAGCAGACACTCTGGTGCCTGTTATAACAATGAGGGTCTGAGGCATCCAGACCAAAGCCTGGGGTTTCCAACCATACCGAGCCCCTGAAACCAGAGGGAGAATTTCACGCTTCCTCGGAGGGACCACCTACTTGTCCAGGAGTGGGTTACCAAAATGGGACAAAGGTGCTGTGGATGAAACCCAAGCCTGGAGCATTCTCATCTCTGCTAAATCCCCTCTAAGCCCTCTTGGTGGGATTTCTGTTTCCCTCTCTTCATCCCAAGTGATTGGGCTTGCACCTGGCACCATCAATAAAAGTCCTTCTCCCCTGAGACCTTGTCCACAGACGACAGCAGGAACACTGTGCCTGCCCCCACCCCCAGACGTTATCCTGCCTGTTTCACAATGTCGATGGCACCTCCCTCCCATGCCGCACAGGTTGCATGCAACCTGGGCTGCAGCTGCCCTGAGTCGGTGCTCTCTGATGTGCCTGGAGAACCCTGCACATCCACCAGACCCTTTAATTCCCACAAAAGGCTCGTGAGAGCTGAACCAGGTGTCATTAGCACAATACCACAGGGGGCCTGAGTCTCCCAGAAATGACGGTGCTCTGACAAGGTAATTGGTGCTTGGATTCCAGCAAAGACCTATTTGGTTGTTTCTCTGCAGAGCTGGCACAGTCTCTGTGTGCCTCTTGAGTTTAGTAGCACCCTTGCCCATGTCTAGATCAGCAAAGCTTGCTGACTTTGGGATTTCAACTCTGCCCTTGGAAAGTTCAAATTAAACTTCTAGGTAAAAATTTTTTTTTTTTTTTTTGGAACCAGAACTACAAATAAGCAGCATATGCTGGCCCCAGAGAGAGGCAACTAGCTTGTGGATTTTTGTTTTGGTTTAGTTTTTGTTGGTGTTGTTTCTTTCATGTCTCATGTGTTGTTGTTCTTCCCCAAGTACTGGGAATCCCAGGTCACCATGTTATTTCTGAGCTATATCCACACCCCACTTGCGTTTTTTAACTCAAGTAGCCGTGTCTTCTGTAGTGTGGAAAATTTCTAAGACCTTCTAGAACATTGAATAGATGTGTCTTTAAAATCCATGAAGTGAGCACTTGGGAGATGGATGGCTCAGGGGATAACACTGGTAAAACACTGTCAACACAAGCCTCACTTGGCTCCTTAGATTCTGAGATTGAATTCCTAAACCATTATCAAACTGGGTCCATGTAGCATGTAAGTCTGTGACCTCAAGGCTCCGAGGACTACAGGGAGATAGGAGGTACAGACAGGAAAACCTCTGGAAGCTATTGGGCTAGTCTGGTGTACACATGGGCACTAGTGAACTAGAGACCCCGTCCCAAACAAGGTGGAAGGTGAACACCACACTGACCTTCCCTCTGATTTCCATTAGCTCCGGGCCTGCAGAGCTCTCGGATATGAACACATCATATATATATATATATATATATATATACACACACACACACACACACACATACACACATCACTCATAACATGTATAGTGGACCCTTATAATTCACTTTATAGATTCCTACTTCCAAGACCTTTGGCCTATTTTCTCCAATCCTCTCTTTTCTCATCTCTGAATAATTATTAATTACTTATATCTATCTCATGATAACTGGGAAGAAACTATGTTAAATAATAGCTGGGCACAATACTTAGGAAGCTGTTCATGTTACTTACTGTTTTGATCATAGAAGTATGGAAGTTAAAGGAAATAGTATATTAGGAATATTAACAGACTTTCTGCAGATCAACTAGAGCAGGGTTTTCTATCATCCCCCTACTCCTTTATGAAAGGCCTTCTGGGAGTTCTAGAAAGGCTTTTGAAGGCTTCCCTAATGGGACCCTGCCTGGAGCAGTTGGGGGTTGGAGATGCCAGCCTGCTGGTGGGGAAATAGTTAACATACCTGTTTGGTGGGAATCCAGGTAGCCAACCTTTCCCTTTCCTTTCTTGAGTTTTCTGGTAAGCCTAAAGCTGGGCTTGCTCACTCATCCACACCAGAGGACCTCATTCCAATCAGACCCTGGGGTTTCAGGGAACAATTGCCTTGAACAATAGCCAGAAAACAAGTTCCACCAGTCTGGACTTTTTTTTTTTTTTTTTTTTTTTTTTGTGCAACTGAATGCAGCTGGCTGGCTGAAGTGGGGGTTGGGGGCCAGTGGGCTCCACTGGGACTCCTCAGTTGAATTGGAAGAGCTAGCAGGTAAGGTCTGGTACAGCTGGTGTTGACTCCCCAGAAGTTTAGTTAACTGCAGAGGTTTGGTAAGAGGGCAGGGGGGCCTGGAGGTCAGAGGACACTTAAGTCTGGAGAAGATCCTGCATCTTCTGAGCTCTGCTGTGGGATTTTATTTTTACAATGTCATTTAGCAGGTCTTTCTCTTAAGTAAATAGCATTATCTCTGAAGGAGTCTATTTGAAAAGTATAATGTCCCCCTCTCCCTCCTTCCCTCCCTCCCTCTCTCCCCCCCTGTAGATCCTTCAATAGTTCCAGAGTTAGGACATGTAAATCTGGGTGCTTGTCACTCTAACCTTGCCAGTCTATTTTGAGGAGGAGACGAAGTTGTAAATATGTTACCACATGGATTCAAGATCTTGGCTGGTTGTGTTGCTGCTTTCAGCTCCCCCTTACCCCCAACCCTAGCTCAAACTTGCCTTCTCCCACTCTCGGGATGATCAGTCCCCACAACACTGGGGCAAAGCTGTAAGTGTGCAAAGCTGAAGTAAGTAATTTACAACCCTGTCACCTATGATTTTCATATGGACAGCCCATAATTGGGCTGTGAAAAGTGTGCTTAAAGCAACTGGCGGCATTTGAATTCCTGACTCAGTGAAGTCAGCAGCTCTAAGACACAGAAACTGGATCTCTGGGTTCATGGATTTTTCTAGTGGTGTTTGGAGTGGGGGTGGGGAGGACCCTTCTCCTTTCACATCTGCATTTCCTCCAGGGATGGCAGAGGAGTTGTCTGGGCACTGTAAGAACCCAAGAATTCCTTGGTTCTAAGGGATCTGCTGGCTGCTGGCTGCCCTGAGGTCTCTGCCCCATGTCTCTGCTTGCCAGGGAGATTTGAAACTCTTGTGGACTTTGTTCTTGGTGAACTGGAAAGAGGTTGATGGAATCTTCTGGGGGGAGTTCTGGGTGCTAAGCATTTGGAGAAACTGAGAGTGAAAAATGTCATTGGCCCAATCAAACATCTATGTGGTCTGTCTGAAAGATACTGTCCCTGGTGGTCATAAATACTCGGCAGGAACCTCGCCTCTTTCTGTGTGGACAGAATGTGGTCTGATGGAGATGCTAACATGGAGTGACTGTAAGGGTTCTATCTGCAGTGCACTGCAGCCTTTGAATGCATGACCCTGTGGGGCAGTGGGCATGAGGCCTACTGGAGTTGTGTTGGGTGAGAGAGCATGCCTCTGTAAAAAAGGAAAAAGACACCTGTCATTGGGCTGGACAGGTGGCTCAGTGGTTAGGAGCACTGGCTGCTCTTCCAGAGAACTTGAATTCTATTCCCAGCACCCACATGGAGGCTCACAACCATATGTAACTCTAGGCTCAGGAAACGTAATGGGTACTAGACACACAAGTGGTGCACAGACATAGTTGCAGGCAAAACACCTATATATACACACAAAAAATTATTTAATTAAAAAAAAACAAAACATGCTACTAAGGGCTATCTGATATGGCATACATGAAACATATTGTACCTATTTCTCTATAGGCTTGAGAGCTGCAGTCCCCCCCCTAAATCCCAGAGGGCAGGGCAGAGACAGGGAGATCCCAGAGCAAGTTGGCTAGACTACAGGAATCATCTAGCTCTGAGTTCAAATGAGAGACACTATCTCAGTACATAAGGTTCAGAGTGATCGGATGTGACATGGACCTCTGGTCTTCACAAGACAAGCACAAACAAGTGTGCACACATGTGCACACACATATTTGTGTAAAAGCACGAAAAAACAAACAAACAAACAAACAAACAAACAGCACCTCAGGTTAGTCCGAGTGGTGAAGTGAGTGAGGTGGAGGCTGGGCATTAGAACACTGGCTGACTTATAGTATCACTGAGTGGGCAAGGAGACAGCAGTGTGGATAGCAGCTTTCCTCTGAACTGAGCCTCCTGCAGTATTGGTCTGAAAGGAGCTTTCTGGGCCTTAGTCCAGTTCTTGCTTATACAGAAGAGGAGCCCAGAGCCTGGAGAAGACAGGCCTCATCTGAACTCTCCTGGGACATGGATCTGGGGAAGTACCAAGAGGCTTGGGCTGTACCCTGTCTATGCTGGCATGAGAGAGCAGTGAGCAAAGGGCTCATTGACCTGGGCTCAGAACAAGGGCCAGAGCGTGCTGTGCTGGAACTTGGCCGTAGCTGTAGGAGACCAGAGGCATCTGGAACCAGCGCCATATCTACCTAATGCTCTCTGCCAACTCTCTAATTTGCATTAAATTTATATTCCAAGTTGTTCTTGCTGATCACCAATACTGGGTAGGCAGTCAGGAATCACTCCTGAGTCATGTGTGACCCCATACCTCACCCAGTGCCTGGCAGCTGGAGGCACTGGCTAAATGGATGAATAAATGCCGGATACTGGCTTAGCGTTCAAAAATGTTCAGTCTAAAGTTCTTAAAGAAAAGTGTTTGTCAGTCTGGGAGTGGTGGCACATGCCTGTGCTCCCAACACTTGGCAAGCAGAAGGAGCACCAGCAGTTGAGAATCCTCTTCAGCTCTTCTAGGCCAACCTGAACTACATGAGACCCTGAATTTTAAAAATGTATATATGTATATATATATGTTTATTTTATGGAATCTCACCCACTCCCTGGCTAAAAGTAGGTGATTATCTTTAAAGCTGATCACTT
>CM052713.1:4993772-5048930 GCA_028551405.1 Uromys caudimaculatus
TGGCTTGGCGGTTAAGAGCACTGGCTGCTCTTCCAGAGATCCTGAGTTCAATTCCCAGCAACCACATGGTGGCTCACAACCATCTGTAATGAGATCTGATGCCCTTTTCTGGTGTGTGTGAAGACAGTGACTCTGGTGTGTCTGAAGACAGTGATGGTGTACTCGAATATATAAAAGAATAAATAAATCTTTAAAAAAATAAAAATTAAATTAAATTAAAAAAGAGACAAAAGGACTGCCCAGGTAAAGATGGTTTGCTGCCAATCCTGATTACCTGAGATCAGTTCTCAGGACCTACATGATAGAAAAAGAGAACTGACTCTTGCAAGTTATCCTCTGACACCCCCCCCCCATGTGTGTGCTGTGGCGTGTATACACACAAACACACACACACTACTACCACTACCACCACCACCACCACCACCACCACCACTACCACCACCACCACCACCACTACCACTACGAATAATAATAATAAATGTAACTTTTAAAAATTTAAGGCGAGGGGCTTAAGAGATGGCTTTGCCCTTAAAAGCACTTGCTTTTTTTTTTCTTTTCTAGTTCCTTTGTCAGGCAACTCACCACTGCTTGTGACTCCAGGGGATGAGGGAAGAGGAAGGGAGAAAAGGAGGGGAGCAGGTCAGGTTAGGAACTCCTACCTCTGCAGGCCGCTGGAGGACTGTCTTTGAAAATGCTGCTTTGAAAGCCTTGAAATGCAGAGCAAAGGGGAACATAGGAAAAGCTGCTGGGGAAGCCAGGAGGAGCTGGCTAGGGTTTGTTTGTTTGTTAGTTTGTTTGTTTACACAAATGACCAAGTATTCCAGGATTGCCTTGAGTTTCGTAGGTATAGACATATGATCCTCCTGCCTCCCCGTCCTGAGTGCTGGGATTATAGGTGTAAGTCACCAGGCCCTGCTTCTTACAACCCTGGGGCTGTGTGTAAGCCAGGCAAGCATTCAGCCAACTGAGCCGCCTCTGCAGCCTCCATCTGCCTTGATAGAAACATGTTAGGGTCAGAAGTGGATCTGTGTGTGATGCAAACAGCCTCTTAGAATACTCAATAAACTGAAGCTTTGGGGTTTAAACCGGGAGTTCCTTATGAGTCTGAAATCTAAAAGTATTTCTATGTAAATTCAGATTATTTCAGGGTTAGAGTGATGACTTTGTGGTTCTCAGTGCTGGCTGCAGTGGACAAGATTCTGGGTTTGTGTTCTCAGCACTGGCACAGTGACTCACAGCCACCTGTAACTCCAGTCCCAAAGGGTTCTGGCCTCTCTGGTACCAGGCACAGAGGCGGTATACATGTGTACTTGCAGGCTAATTGCTCATGCACATAAAATGAAAATAAATGCGAAAAAACATTTTAACAAAGATATAATTTCTTCTTGCTGACTTGGCTGAGCAAATTTACCTAAACAGGTAAACAAATCTGCAAACTTGAATAATTAATTATCTTTAAACATTTTAAAGTGTGTTTATAAATTGAATATACCCAGGTCCCTCCTATAAGCGCCTTACATTTCCAGCAAGGCAGATAGCACTGGAATAAGTAACGTCTTTTAAGCATGTAACTTGAGAAAGCAAATATATTAGATCATTTATTTTAACTTCAATTGTTAAGTAAGTAAATATCACCAACATTTCAATTCTCTTCTGATTTTTTTCTTTATGTGTATGGGTATTTTGCCTGCATGTATATAAGTGTGCCATGCGTGTGCAGTGCCAGGGAAGCCAGATACCCCCAGATCTGTCCTCACAGGCTGTTGTGAGCTACTACAGAGATGCTGAGAACTGAACCCTCTGCAAGAACAGCCAGTGTTCTTACCTGCTGAGCCATCTCTGTGGCTCCTCAATTCTTTTTGTAACCATACTCTAGTTTTTAAATCTGAATCGCATGTCATTTAAAACTATGAAGTTGGGTCTACAGAGTGAGTTCCAGGACAGCCAGGGCTACACAGAGAAAACCTGTCTCGAAAAAACCAAAAAAAAAAAAAAAACTATGAAGTTGGGGGTGGAGAGATTTTTCCAGACCTGGGTTTGATTCTTAGTATCTACATGGTGGCTTTCAACTGTCTGTAATTCCAGTTCCAAGGGATCCAATGCCCTCTTCTGCCCTTTGTGGGCACCAGGCACATGCATGGTATAAAGACATACATGCAGGCAACACACACACACACACACACACACACACACACACACACACACACACACACACACATATCTATATCTATATATATATAGAGAGAGAGTTTTTGAGACAGGGTTTCTCTGTATAGTACTGGCTCTCCTGGAACTCTCTATGTAGACCAGGCTAGCCTTGAACTCAAGAGATTCACCTGTCTCTCCTTCCAAGTGCTGGGATTAAATGTGTGCATCACCAGCCCATCATAAATAAATTTCTTAAAGTCATGATGTCACAAGGCTGTTTTGTAATGCACTCAAGTGTGCTGTGTGTCCTCTCAAGGTCGTAAATGGAGAAATTAGACCAGTGCTCCCAGGGATTTCTAAACTTCATATATTCACACTGTGACTTAGTTTTAAAAACCACATTCTCCTGACTCTTGTCATCTCTAGTGGGCAGCTTGTTTGTCAGATTTAAGGCTAGAACTCAGACGTGGTCAAATCCCTTGAAAATGACCATTCTATTTCCAAGTGGAAGTGGATCTTTGCATGTCATTGCCCCCAGGGTTTCTTGCTCGAATTCTATCTCCCCATTCTCAGTAAATACATAATCTGGATTTTTTTGTTTTGCTTTGTTTTCCAAGACAGGGTTTCTCTGTATAGCTCTGGCTGTCCTGGAACTCATTCTGTAGACTAGGCTGGCCTCGAACTCAGAAATCCGCCTGCCTCTGCCTTCCGAGTGCTGGGATTAAAGGCGTGCGCCACCACCGCCCGGCTACAACTTATGAATTTCCCTCAAATCCCAGCCTTAATTGCTTCTTCTTATTATTATTTTTTTCTTCAAGACAGGGTTTCTCTGTGTAGCCCTGGCTGTCTTGGAACTCATTCTATAGACCAGGCTAGCCTCGAACTCAGAAATCCGCCTGTCTCTGCCTCCCAAGTGCTGGGATTAAAGGCGTGCACCACCACTGCCCAGCTCTTCATTGCTTCTTGTAATTCAATATTGATGGTTTGATTTGAGGTCATTGACTCTGGCTCCCGGCCCAGGTTGTACCAGTTTCCTGACGGCTTGACTGCCTCCACTTAGTTGATATCCTTCCTGTTTAGTTGGCATCTTGCTTTCCACATTCTTCATGTGTGACTCTCAGCTACATGTGTGGAGTCACTTACAAATTGCACTTCCCTGATAGCTGGTTAGCAAGCACGTTTACCAATAACAAGCCTAAGACAAATAGCTTTGGGCGAGAGCAGGGGGCCTGGTCCTCACACTTCCGTGGGTATTTCTGGCTCCAGGTCTGGCTGGAAGCAGGTGAGCAAGCCATGCCAAAGGGACCACCCCTCCTTCCCACCATGCAGCCATGGAGCCTTTGCTCCCTCTGCTCTGTTCTCTCCATGTGCACATCAACTCATGGCTCTCCTGCATTCTGTGCAAGGTTCCAGGCTGACTTTTAAAGGCTAGGTGGGTATGCTGAGCAACTAAACAAAGCAGGCTTTCCTAGAGGCCCCTTCCTCTTCCCTGGCCAGCAGAACTTGGGGCGCAAAGGCAGATGCCTTGCAAGCTGGTCTTGTGTACATGCGTGCAAACATGCATGTGAGTGAGTGCACGAATGTACATGGAGGAAAGACTCTTAGTCTTTTCTAATCTCAGCCGCCTGACACCTTGAAGGCTTCCACCTCCCGTCTGCAAGGCTTCCAGCAATAGTCAACTCAGAAGGCTCCATGGGGCAGGAATCGGGCTAAGTCACTGCCTGAGTATCAGTCCTGTCTTTCTTGCCTTGTATGACCTTGAACCAGGTTCTTGGCCTCCTGGGGAAATGGACTGTGTTGTATTTGGTGCGCTCCGAGAATGTTATGGAGGGAAGCTGTCTGTTGTCACAGTGAAGCGTGTGACACTGGAGTCAGGATGACTGGATTCTGACCCACTCATGTCCCTCCAGCTGACCTTGTACATAGCATCACACCTTGCTGAACCTCAGTTTCTCCAGCTGCACAGTAGAGAAGCACTACTACTTACTATTGCCATGGGCTGAACGAGAACGGCGTCACATCGACGACGGCGGCTTACTTTATGGAATTCACCCGTGATTTTTCAATTCATTTTAATCACTTGCTGGATACCTACCATCCCACAAACAAATAAGAAAAATATATCATATTGGGGTAATAGAACACAATGGCTTGATAGGTAACAGATGGCACTTCTGAAAAGATGACATGTCCACTGAGACCTAAAAGTTAAGATTGCAGGGGCAACCAGTGAAAATCTCCCTGCTGAAGAAAAGTAGTCCTGGCTTAGAAGGGACAGAAGCCATATGGTCAGAGGCAAGTGCACCATGGAGACAGGGCTGCAAGACAGGATTGGAGAGGGACAGCAGATACACCTGGGGGAGGGGAGGAGTGCCAGCTAGAGGCATTAAGGAAAGGAGTGACCTGACCTAGTGATGTCACAGCTCATTCCGGCTGCCATGGGAGGGTGAGTTGAGAGGAATTCACAGAGTAGGGGTGAGCTGGCCCATGCGTAGTGACCCAGGCAGAGCCCAAGGCACCATAAACTGTGGGGTGACAGGCTACACTGAGCTGCACATGGACAGTGCATTTTGCAGAGAGTGGTAAGACCAACTGCTAGGTTAAATGTGGTGGTGTTGGGAGGTGGCAGACAGTGACAGGGACCCAAGGATGGAGGATCCTTGCCAGGAGACTGATTGGAAGCTGGAAGGGATTGAGCTCTGCCTGTCTGGACCTTGGGAAGGGAAGAGCTATGCTTTGAATATATGGTGTTGCAAAGGCAGACCTGGTGATAGGACGGGCTGGTCTCTGGTGACTCTTTCCGCTCTCCTTCTCAGGCGTTTGTTCTGGAGCCGTGTCCAGGGAACTCACAGCAGCTCCCCTGCTCCGCCCCCCCTCCCACAATGGACTGCCTTAAACTTGCTGTCATTCAGATCCTCCCCTGCCAATCTTACCCTGCCACTGTCTCTGGGGAGGAATAATTACCTTTAGCAGGGAAGAGGGAAGAGACAAGATCAAGGGGGGGTCTGTAGCCTCTGCTCATGAGTCCACCCATTCCAGAGAAGTGGAACCAGCCCCTTTACTCAGGTGGCCCTCGTAGCTGAGTCCCATCCCAGCGGAAGCCCTCTGGAAGACATTAGGTCACAAGGTGGGCCTTTCCCTAGACCAGTTTATCTTCCTGAGTTGTCAGGCTGCATTAGGATGTTGAGAGGCCCCGTGGCTCAGGATGTTTTTGTCTTGGCAGCTGGGATGACAGCAGCTCCGTCAGCAGCGGCATCAGCGACACCATAGACAACCTCAGCACGGATGACATCAACACCAGCTCGTCCATCAGCTCCTATGCCAACACGCCTGCCTCCTCCCGGAGAAACTTGGATGTGCAGGTAAGGATCAAGAGAGGCCTTCCCAGGCTCTTCCAGCCTCCCTGATAGCCAGCCCCAGCTTGGCCTTGCAGTGGTCAGAATTCTCATGCTGATGAGGAGAGGTCCAGCCCCTAACAACCAGTCTCTGTCCCCTCACTGCAGGGAAAGAAGGCTAGATAGTGGGTGGTACAGATGGGCAAAACAGCTTGCACGCTCACTGGTTTGGTGTGGGAAGACCATATTTTCTCCCTGGACCCCGGTTTATTTTTAAATAAACAAGTAAGGGTCAGAAAGAGAACTCAGTTTATAAAACGAAAGCCTGAGGACCTGCTTAATACCCAGAAACCAGATTAAAATCTGTGTGTGGCAGTAGACATCTGTACTGCCAGTGCTACAGAGGCAGAGACAGGTGGATCCCTAGGGCTCACTGCCCAGCCAGCGTAGCCTACATAGCAAGCACCAGGGCTATGAGAGACCCTGTCTCAAACAAAACGATAGGTAGCACTTGAGGAATGGATACTCAAGGGAGTCCTCTGGCCTGCACATGTGTGCTCACGCTTGTTCACACACACCCCGTGCCCTTAGCATGTGTACACAAGTATATACACACATGCCTTTTTAAAATTGAAGATAATAAGCAAGGGCGGTTGGTCCCACCAAAGTGTGTCTCCTCTCTGCCCCATGAGCCATTGCTGTCTCTGAGCACAGGTCTGTCTCCAGGGAGTGGAACAAAGGTTAAGGTGGAGAACTGCCAGCTGTGCCAGCTGTGCCAGCTGTGGCTCACATCCCTTGCTATTGTGTTGTACTAATTAATCTTATTATAAATAGCTTTCTGTCCTTTTTTTTTTTGAGACAGGTTCTCCTGCTCTTAATTCTACATTCTGAGTCCTGGGTTAGTCGGTGTGGCTCACAGCTTGCTTTATGCAGCACTGGGGATCTAAACCTACAGCTTGCCTCATGCCTGTCTACCCACTGAGCAACACCCCTGGTCCCTTCTTATTTATTTATTTTGGGGGGGGGGTGGGAGTGGGAGGATTAGGGTTTTGGTTTGGTTTGGGTTTAGTTTTTGAGAAAGTTTTAATGGGATCCAGGTTGGCCTAGAGTCCTCTTGTGTCTACCTCAGAAGTATTGAGCTCTCATGTATTTACTACCACATCTAGCCTTAAGTTTTTAAAAATTGTATTCTGCACATGAAAACACATACCTAGCTCCTGGAGGTCAGACGCTATTTCTTTGCAGGGGCAAGTTCCTTTGTACAGGTGACACAGGAGCAGTGTGTAACAGCGGCCACCAGCCAGCTGTATTACTCCAGGACTTTACATTTCAGACACAGTTCAGTTCTTATTGGCCCTCACAGTATTCCTTAGAGTCTGAACTGGACTCTGTAAGCCTGTTTTATTGCAGGCAAAGTATGGTGTCATCCTCATGGCTTGCTGCCAGCACAAGGTCAGCTGTGGCAATTCTGGCATGGGTGAACCATTTGGTCCCTCTCTCCAGTGGGGTCTGGTGTTTCAGGTGAACTGCTGAGATGACACCCCCTAACTACCAGGCCTGCCCTCCCTCTTCTCTCCCATTCTCCCATAACCTCTTCCTCCTCTGTTGTTTTGTACTCTGTACAGGTAGGGGCCATGTTGGAAGCCTCTGTTTCAAAGGAGTCTCTTCTTTGAGAGTAGGGCTAAAGAAAAGCTGTGTGGGCAGTGTGGGCGTTGATTCTGTCCTACAGAAATGTAGCTTCGGACTACCTGGGCACATGTTTTAGGCATTGCTTTTGGGATTACCTGTTACAGCTTACACTCTCATTTTAGCCTAAAGTTGCAGTAGGGATGTGTGTGTGTGTGTGTGTGTGTGTGTGTGTGTGTGTGTGTGTGTGTGTGTGTGTGTGTTTACCCAGACAACAAAGAGTGGGCACTAAGATTTTGGGGTGAGCACTTTGTGACCTGATCCTGGTGAGAGTTGTGTGAGTATGCTGATTTTCTAGAAGTTTTCAAGCCATGCACTTAAGATTCTGTACCTTATCATAAGAATATGACATTTATGTTGCTGAGAGATGACTCAGTGCCTAAAAGCATGTGTGGCTCTTGCAGAGGACCCAAGTTCAGGTCCCAATACCCATGTCAGGTAGCTCATACTACCTTTAAGTCTTTTTTTTTTTTTTTTCTTTTTCTTTTCTTTCTTTCTTTCTTTTTTTTTTTTTTTTCTGAGACAGGGTTTCTCTGTGTAGCCTTGGCAGTCCTGGAACTCACTCTGTAGACCAGACTGGCCTCGAACTCAGAAAACCGCCTACCTCTGCCTCCCAAGTGCTGGGATTAAAGGCATGCGCCACCACTGCCCAGCTACGTTTAAGTCTTAACTGCAGGGGATTCCACACCCTCTTCTAGGCTCTGTAGTCACAAGCACTTACATGTACACACACACACACACACACAGACACACACACACACACACACAGACACACACACACACACACTAAAAATAAAACTTTTTTAAAAATAATATCGCATCTCCAGGATGCACATTAATTGGTAGACTGCTTTTCTGATCCATACAAAACCCTGCATTGGATTCCCAGTACCACATAGTGTGTAGTGACCTGTGTTTGTAGTCTCAGCTCTTGGGAGATGGAGGCAGGAGGATTAGCAATGTCAACCTTGGCTACATAATGGGTTTCAGGCCAGCCTGGATGATAGGATATATGAAACCTTATCTCAAAATTACTTGCATTCACCTAACACCTAAATAAATGACTTTATTTTAAAAACAAACTTGAAGCCATACCCACTGAGAATGATCTCCGATTGGAGTTTAGACACAAGTTAGGAACGCTTACCCAGCCTAAGTCCCTGCTACCTATTGGATACTAAATGTCTGAAGGGGAGCAGGGGGAGCTGGGATGCTGAATCAGAAAACCCTCCTGTCTGCTTCCTTCCCGCAGGCTGAAGTTTGTCTGCAGACCTTATTGATGCCAAATAAGATGGCTTCCTCTCACAAGCACTTGAACTTGGTGCGGGCAAAGGCCTTCCTTTCTGAGCGACACTTTGTTCTCTTCTCACAGATGTCACAGGGTGATGTGTGAAGGCTCCTATACAGATATCTTAGTCAAGATCAAGAGTAATTTTAAGAGACACAAAGGGTTCACTATTCAGTGGGCCTATTATTTGTTCTTTTACAGATCTACCCAAGTTTAAAATATTAAAATAAGAGCTGAAGTAGGTCTGGGTAGCAGAAATGCTGGCTACAGCAGAGAATACCGAGATGTCTGTTGTCAGGATGCTTTTAAATGGACTTTTCGTGACATTCTCTTTGTTCCTGTCCAGGGAGCATCTCAAAATATTAGATTCCACATTCTGGCAGCTCTGCGCCTCCTCCCCCACAGGCTGGCAGGAATGCTAAGGGCCATTACCCCTCTTTGAGTGGATGGAGCCTGGAAGATGCACCCGCACCCTCCCACTCCTTGGTGCGTGCATCAGGGGTCTTGTCACGCAATGCTTTACCCTGGGCGAGTGGGCTACACAGCCCACCCGGCAGGACACACAAGGCAAGAGAGGGCTTGGCATTCCCCTAGGAAACACTGCCTGCCTGGCCTCACATCTGAGGAGAAGGGAATTTCTTTTTCTGGAGAGCGCAAGGAGCAGCCTGGTGTGCTGATGGAAAGAGGCGAAGACAGAGGAGGTGCAGATCACTGGGGGAGTAGACCTTCTTTCAGGGGACTCTGTCTCCTCTGAGACACTGAGAAACATTGAAAGTGCCCCACAAGGTTTTCATGGCCTGTTTCTGGTTACTCCGATCTCCTGTACTCATGGCTCAGTATAAGAGGCAAAAGCCCTGGGTGAGACCTGAGCCCTCTGCATGACTTCTAGGAGAGCTGGTGAGTCCAACTGTGGCATCAGAGAGGAGGGTGACATTGAAGTCAAGTGTTCTGGGGTTGAGTTTTTCACCATGCGACATCTGGGATGATCCAGTCAGATTTCTGGAGCCTTTGGCCTCTTATCCACAAAATAATGGCCACTCGACCTGCACCCTAGGGTATGTTAGCAGCGGGCCAATTCTGGTCATGCTTCTCCCAGAGTCTGTGACCCTGAGCTGCTCAGAGGTCCCTCTTATCTCTCTGCAGCATAACTGCCCTTTTCTCTGTCTCCCTCTTGTATCTGTGATGGTGACACAAAGGGTAGCACACTGTTGTGTGTTTTGCTTGTAGTTTCAGAGCAGTCTGCCTTCCGTTCTACAGCATCTTGTTCTCCAGGCACTGTGTTCATGCATAGAGTTTTAACAAGCACACATATGCCTGCTGTGCACTCATCTGTATATTCAGTCCGCGGCCGCTCAGTCTTGCACCCTGTACTGAGGCTCTAATCTGGGTGCTGGGGTGCTGAGCTGCCTACGCCAAGATTATCTTTCATTTCAATGCCTAAAGTTTTTGTTGTTGTTCTGCTTTGTTTTTAAACAAAATTCACCGGGGGGGGGGGGCATAAAAAAATACAGCTGTCAGTTTATTTATTTAATTACCTCTAAAGGCAACAAAATTATGACTAATGTAGCCAGGATTGCTGTCTTGTATGTCCTAGCATCCTCTGGTCATCAGGCTATCAGGATGGCAGGCTGCTACATACCAAGCTCCCTGGGAGCCACTGCTTCTGACTCTGGGTCAGTTACCTCTCCTCAGACCTGTGTTTTCATGGAAGATGCATACAGTATGAATAAGAGTGCAATCTCAGGGAATGAGTTAAAGTGTTTGAGGGTTGTAATGACTGCGGACACAAGTTGCAGGTGGTGTTGCTCTAATTCTTTACATTTTTATGGGCTCCAACTTAAAGCCCCCACAGCATCTAGGCCTGCAAAGGGATTCAGTGTCTAGAGGCTTAAGCAGCTAAAACCCTGTTCAACTTCTGCAAGACACAAATGGGGTAAATGCTAAAGACACAGCAGGGTGCTGGGATGCTCAGAGCTAGGGAGTTTGGTGAGGAGAGCCCTGTTTATGAAATTCCTCCATACTTAGCTCTTTAACTTCACCGCCAGCTCTCTAGTCAATGTCTATTCAATTCAAAACCTGTTTGACAGCCAGTGTAACTAACAGTCATGGAGATGGGAGGGAACCCAAGATGTCACACAGCAATGAATGACAGCAGCCAGTGCTGGAATCCAAGCCCACTGGACTCCAAAGCCAATGTCCTTATTCTTTTGGGCCTTATTCTTTTTTTGGGAACACTGCCCTCTACTCCAAGGTCCATTCTGGCTTATCTGCCCTCTCCTCCCCCTCCCCCCCAATTTGCCTGTGATGGCCAAGGATACCTCTAAAGGAACTGGTAAGAAAAGCTCCAAAGAGAGATAGGACCGCCAGTGTGCTGACCTGCTGGCCTTCCTGTTGTAAGCTTTGGGAACAGAAAAACAGATTCCATCCATTTTAACTTCTAAGAGATACCACCAGTGGTCACACATGGCTCCAGGAGGATTTACTAAGGACGTGTGAGTGCAAGCCTGTCAAGATGTCCCAGGCAGATACCCAGCTCTGCAGAAGACAGTTGGAAGAGCTCTCACCCTGCACCAAGTTATCGGGCGTGATAGATAACTGGAGGACGGTTCTACCAGAGAAGAATCTGGGGACGTGTGCACTCTCTGTTATTGATGAAGATGGAGTCTGTCCTAGGGGGTCTAGCACCAGGGCCAGGCTAAGCCTGTTCTATGCCTGGGCTTGAAACAACCAGAATACCTGTAGAAGGAGAATCTGCTAGGTGTAGGTATCTTTAGTAGGTGACCTGAGGCATGTAGAAGGTTGTCTCTCTTCTAGCTTATAGTCAAGAATTATACTGTACTACAGTGGTTAAATTATTACCTTTGCAACTGGACTAGTAGAAACCCACAATGCCTTCCTCACTGTATGAGTTTGGGTGAGTTTCTTTTCTCCTCAGGCCTTAGTATTCTGTTATTTCCTTGTGAATTTTTACTGAGGAATAAATTGAATTATATTCTCTCTCTCCCTGTCTTTCTCTGTTCCTGTTTCTCCATCTGTGTCTGTCTGTCTCTCTCTCTCTCTCTCTCTCTCTCTCTCTCTCTCTCTCTCTCTCCCTAACCCCCAGGGTCTCATGTAGCCCAGGCTGGCCTCAAACTCCCTAGTCAATGATGACTTAGAACTTCTAATCCATCTGTCTCTGTATCCAGAACCCTGAGATTACAGACATGTACCACTATCTTGGGTTTCTGTAGCATTAGTGATGGGGAATGCAGGCATCATGCATGCTAAGCAAGCACTCAGTAGGCTGAGCTATGCCCCCAGCCTAATGTATATATTTTCTAAATAATTTTTAAATACACACACACACACACACACACACACACACACACACACATACACACACACACACACACACATTTATTGTAACCAGACATGATGATACACCTTTTTTTTTTTTTTTTTTTTTTTTTTTGGTTTTTTCGAGACAGGGTTTCTCTGTGTAGCCCTGGCTGTCCTGGAACTCACTCTGTAGACCAGGCTGGCCTCGAACTCAGAAATCCACCTGCCTCTGCCTCCCAAGTGCTGGGATTAAAGGCGTGCGCCGCCACTGCCCAGCTATGATGATACACATTTTTAATTCTCACCCTTGGGGAGGCAGAGGTAGATGGGTCTCTATGAGGCTGAGGCCAGCCTGTTCTTCATAGAGAGGCCAACCTGGGCTACATAGTGAGACCTTGCCTCAAAAACAGAAAGAAAAGAAAGAAAGAAGGAAAGAAGGAAAGAAAGCAAGCAAAGTGTTATCTTATTCTCTATGTGTGCTTATACCATGGCAAATGTGTAGATGTCAGAGAACAACTTGTGGAGCCATTGTCTGCACCTTTACATGGCTACCGGGTTGAACTCCAGCCATTGGCACCTTTACCTATCCAACAATCTCACAGGTCCCTGGTGCACATATTTAACAAAACAAAACACGTTAGCTTATACCTGCAGCACTGTAGTATACAGTAAACTTTAGGTTTTAGCGTCACTGTTATTAGCATTACAGTGTAATGTGGAAAAGAGGTGTAGGGACATGGAAGAGCAAACAACGCAGTGGTCGTCTGTAAAAGGTGCTACAGCCCCAGTACATCTTAGAACAATTCATATGTGCTGGGATGTGCTCACATGTAAGGTCTACGAGGCAGAGGCTTTGAATTGTCTTTGAAGTATTCTCAGTACAGACAGCTCCCCTGGCTCATGGTGTACCTGAGAAATGTTGGGTAGATGGATGCTTCCAAAGTCTCTTCTTCCCGCCTAAGGCACGTGCAGTTTCTGCTCACAGGCATGGTCCTTTCTAGATGCTCTTCATACTAAATTTGTCTCATTCTCTAGAAGTTTCTGTCTGGCCACCACTTCTCACACCACCCTTGCAAGCTAAACTGGGTCGATGTCTGTATCTCTCCAAGGCCACGCCCCTTTCCTTATGGTGTCTGTCACACCTCACAGTTGTGCATCTATTTATGTCTTTGGGTCCCATCATTGCTTCTCTCAATGAACGTCCATTCCACAAGGCATGGAAACTAATCTTACAAGTTCTAAGATCCGACACGATGCCTGGCAAACTGTGGGCATTGAGTTCATTTTGAGTGCGTGCCAGAAAGATCTGGAAGAAGGAAACTGGGCTGAGGTCATTGAGTTTGTGTTCAGCTTTCAAATTAAGAAGGCGGTAGTATTGCGCATCTCCTGACTGGCTTTGACCAGCCGGTGCTTGTATTGTAGGCTGCAGTGTGTAGTAGCTATGCATACCTTTGTTCCCAAACCTTAGTGCACATCTACTCTGCACACAGACAAGGGACCTTCCCTCTGCCCCTCACATGGCTGAGTGTGTTTTAATTGTCCCTTCCTCGTGTCCCATCTCTGGTCTTTGGTATGTAGCTGCGGCTCGATGTGTGTTTTAGGAAGGACCAAGCAAGTACAAGCACCTACAGGAGACTGCAATGGATGGAGGTTGAACAGGGGCTTCCTGTCTACACTGAGCTTTCCTCTACTCAACTCTCTATAGGAAGGCATTTGTCCCGATGGCCTCAGGCCAGGTCTTGCACTGCTCACAAGCATTCCCCACCTTGCCTGCATGGCACCCTCTTAGGTAGCTCATATAGGGGTTTTGTTTCTCAAAGTGCCAGCCCAAAAGCACTGCTGACTCCACCTTTCTTATTCATACAAAACTTCTCTCTTCCAGTCCCCTCCCCCAGCCTCAAGGCCCAGAGGCCCCAGAGCATTCTGCTCCCTTTGTGTCCTTTGGCCCAGCAGTTCATTAACAGCACCACTCCTATCTCTTCCTGGGCTTCATGGCCAGTAGGTCAGGCTCTTCCAAAGAGAGTTGTCTAATTATCTTACTTGTCTGCGGCCTGCTGCATCGTGGGGAGCAAAATCTCCGAAACAAAGCTGAGTGGGGGTGAGCACAGTTGCTATTGCCAGTTGAATGTTTCACAGATCGGTGGAGTCCGCATGCTTATTTGCTCCCTCTCCGGCGCGTTAGGCTGTCTGCCGAGCTGGATGCAAAGCTCTCCCTGCTAGTAGAATGACAGGAAGACTGGGAACAAAGGGAAAGGGGACAGGCTGGTGCTGGTGGGGATTCAGAGTCAGGGCTGGAGGTGGCTGTCTGTAAGTGGCAGAGTTGATGGCCCCTTTTCTTGTCACCTCTCCCTCTACTCTGCTTGCTTTCCTCCTGGGGCCCTTGGCCCGCTCTTCCCCAGACCCTTTGCCCTCTTTAACTCCTCCATTAGTCTTCTCTTAAAGGAAAAAAAATAGAGGTTGCTGGGACTTTCTCACAAAGTAAGCAGATGTCTGAGGTTTTGGAAGTCCTTAAGTAGTCCGGAGTCCTTGTGTTGGCTTGGCCTGCATGGGCGAGCTCTAATTCAGCATGTGTCTTTTCCACAGACTGATGCTGAGAAGCACTCACAGGTGGAGAGGACTTCCCTGTGGTCTGGTGACGACATCAAGAAATCAGATGGCGGCTCAGACAGTGGTGTGAAGATGGAGCTGGGTTCCAAGTGGAGGCGGAATCCTTCAGACATGTCTGATGAGTCAGACAAAAGTGTGTCTGGCAAGAAGAATCCAGTGCTCTCACAGACAGGCTCATGGCGGAGAGGCATGACAGCAGAGGTGGGCATCACCATGCCAAGGACCAAGCCATCAGCTCCGATGGGCACACTGAAGACCCCAGGGGCTGGTGAGTGAGAAGCCAAATCATGATGACTTTAGTGGGGGCTCAATATTGCAAGTAACTTCTTCAGGTGGCTGTTTTGCCCACAACCATTTTTGTGGTGTGCATGCATGACTGTGTGCATGTGTGTGTGTGAACGTGTGTGGTGTATGTGCACACAAATAATGTGGGTGTGCCAGCATATACCATGTGGACTGCGTAAGGACACCAGAGGGTCCTCTGTGATCCTCAACACCGTCACCCCTCCTACCGCCCTTTTTCTTTTGCTATCATCTTTTTATTTGTCTGTATATCTATCAGTAGATATCATTTATATCTGTCCAATCTACTAGTCTGTCTGTCTATCTGTATATCTATCATCTATCTGTATGTCTGTCCTATTTATCCATCCATCCATCCATCCATCCATCTTGTAACCCTGCTATCCTGGAACTCATTTTGTAGATGAGGCTGGCCTTGAACTTACAAAGATCCTCTTGCCTCTCCCTCCCAAGTGCTGGGATTAAAGGTGTGCAACACTACATCTAGTTCTATCCTTCCTTCCTTCCTTCCTTCCTTCCTTCCTTCCTTCCTTCCTTCCTTCCTTCCTTCCTTCCTTCCTTCCTTCCTTTCTTTCTTTCTTTCTTTCTTTCTTTCTTTCTTTCTTTCTTTCTTTCTTTCTTTCTTTCTTTCTTTCTTTCTTTCTTTGCCAGAGTCTCTTACTAGCCTGGAGATCACCAAGTAGGCTAGACTGGCTGGCAAGCTAGGTGGCTACCCTCCTGTCTCTGCCTCCTGAGACCACCAAGTAGGTTAGACTGGCTGGCAAGCCAGGTGGCTACCCTCCTGTCTCTGCCTCCTGAGACCACCAAGTAGGCTAGACTGGCTGGCAAGCTAGGTGGCTATCCTCCTGTCTCTGCCTCCTCAGCACTGGGATTATATACCCACCACAGCTGCCTTTTTTTTTAAAGGTTGGTTCTGGACTCTCTAACTCAGTCCCTCATGCCTGTAAGGCAAGCGCTTTACTGATCAAGCTGGCTCTTCCAGCTCCCACAACCACTTCCTTAAGGTTTGCTTCCCTGGCTCTTTCTGAGGAGGGTGTGTGTGAGTGGACAGTGCTTCCATGTAAGGCATTTTCTTTATTTTTTAAAGATTTATTTATTTTATGTATATAAGTACACTGTAGCTGTCTTCAGACACACCAGAAGAGGGCATCAGATCCCATTACAGGTGGTTGTGAGCCACCATGTGGTTGCTGGGATTTGAACTCAAGACCTCTGGAAGAGCAGCCAGTGCTCTTAACTGCTGAGCCACCTCTCCAGCGCCCCATGTAAGGCATTTTCACAACCTATAAACTAGCTAGTCCTCAGTTTCACCTCTCACCATCAAGTTAACATGCTAGTCCAGGCACCTCAAGACCATATTGGTATGTTGCATGTTGTACCCTGGAAACGTCCGGGTCCATGTCCTGGATATGGGGGAAGAGGGCAATGTGTGACAGAGTCTCTTGTGAGTGTGGATGTATGAACAGCTTCCTGGCTTTGCTCTGCTCTGGGTCACCTTAGACTGCTTGGAAAAGGCAAAGTCAGCAACACGTCCTAAAAGAGCCTGAGCAATTGCAGCAGATGAGGTTATCACTGTGCAAAGTTCTCTCTCCTCACGTCTCTCATGATACCTCCTTCAGGAAGCAGGGCAATCACGGTCTTTAGAGGGGTATATATCCTAGACACACTAGCCAACAGCATCAGGTTTTGGTCTGACCTTACTGGTTTCTCTCTTAGGAAAAACAGATGATGCCAAGGTGTCTGAGAAGGGAAGGCTTTCACCCAAAGCTTCTCAGGTCAAGCGCTCCCCGTCGGATGCAGGCCGCAGCAGTGGGGACGAATCCAAAAAGACCCTTTCCAGTAGCTCTAGGACGCCCACGGCCAATGCCAACAGCTTTGGGTTCAAGAAACAGAGTGGCTCTGCTGCTGGGCTGGCCATGATCACAGCCAGTGGGGCTACCGTCACCAGCAGGTCTGCCACATTGGGTAAAATCCCCAAGTCATCCGCCCTTGTCGGTCGGTCCACGGGTCGGAAGACAAGCATGGATGGAGCTCCAAACCAGGATGATGGGTATCTGTCTCTCAGCTCCCGGACAAACTTACAGTACCGGAGCCTGCCTAGGCCCAGCAAGTCCAGCAGCCGGAATGGAGCAGGGAACAGATGTAGCACCAGCAGCATTGACTCTAACATGAGCAGCAAATCAGCAGGCCTACCAGTGCCCAAGCTGAGAGAGCCCTCCAAAATGGCCCTGGGCAGCTCCCTACCAGGGCTTGTCAACCAGACAGACAAGGAAAAAGGCATCTCTTCAGACAATGAGAGCGTGGCTTCCTGCAACTCAGTGAAAGTGAACCCATCCACCCAGCCGGTATCCAGCTCAGCTCAGGCTACTTTGCAGCCAGGGACCAAGTACACAGATGTGGCCTCTCCCACACTCCGCAGGTAAGCAGCTAGAAGTGCATGGGGCTGAGGAGAGCCAGAGTAAGTGGCAAAAGCATCCTGTGGCCCTTCAGCTCTTTGTAAAGCTGAGTTCCAGGCCAGCTCCTGCTGGCAGGTCTGTAGTCTATGCATTTTTTTTCTTCCATGCCGAGATGAGAAACAGAAAGTTCTAGAACCGTGCTTCTTGCGTTCAAACCCTGAGTTTATTTTAATTAGCTCTCAGGTTGCTCTTCTGAACCCTGCCTCAGTTTCTTCACTGTTCATTGGAGCTTGTGGTACTTCCTCAGCATTCCTACTAAAAAGGTCATCTTTGCAGCTGTGCTTGGCTATGGAAGGCATTCAGTGAAAGTTAGAGACAGTGAGGGTGAGGTCCTGGCATACTCTTAGATCCAGACCAGAGCTCAAGGGAAGGAGTTACATTGTGTTCTTATCCTTATACCATCCTGTTCCTTTATAACACATGGACAATATTTGAAATGTTAGCTTATAAAAATATTGTTGTATATGTAAGTGTGTGGCATAAGTGTGTATGAGTGTTCACGTGTGTAGGCTCATACATGTGTATACATGCACATGGAGGCCTGAAATTGAAGTTGGTGTCTTCTTTGATTGCTGTCCGCTTTAATTACTGAGTCTCTTGCTGAGTCTGGAGCTGTGCTAGTCTGCTAACCAGCATGCCCTGAGTTGCTCCTGAGAGCCTCTGCCTCTGCCTTCCTATCTGGGATTGCAGGTGGGTACCACACTCCTGTTCATCCTTCACATGAGTTCTGGGCACCAGAAATCCAGTCCTCACGCTTGACTGCGAGGGTGATACAGGGTGACATCTCTTTAGCCAACTGTTTTGCTTTTCTTTTATATAAACCTTTAAACTCTCTAACAAAAATTGACTTCCAAGCACCTTTGCAAAGAATGTCTTCCCCATAGCTCTCTACTTGGTGGAATTTCTCAATGTGGAAAAGGTAACCTTTAACATTTCCTTTTAAATCACTCACTGGGCCCCTTTCTTTTTGATTTCTCTCCTTTTCTTTCTTCCTTTTTTGTCTTTGTGGCTGTCTGGAACTTATTATGCAGAGCAGGCCAGTTTCAAACTCGTGGAGACCCACCTGTCCCTGCTCCCGTCCCTGCTCCCAGGCTCTGGGATTAAAGGCATGGCCACCAAGCTGGCTCACTTTGAACATTTTGTTTGCTTGTTTAACGTGAGTGCTCTATTGCATGTACACCTGAGTGCCAGAAGAGGGCGTCAGACCTCATTACAGATGGCTGTGAGCCGCCATATGGTTGCTGGGAATTGAACTCAGGACCTCTGGAGGAGCAGCCAGTGCTCTTAACCACTGAGCCACCTCTCCAGTCCCCACTGGCCCACTTTTGAATGGCAGCTATATAGCTCTCACATTGCCTTCTGGGTCATGACAAACCCCAGGATGAAGTTTGTGGAAATAGAAATGGGACCCAGGGTCTACGGCCATGCCACCCTGAACGTGCCTGATCTCGTCTGATCTTAGAAGCTAAGCAGGGTCGGGCCTGGTCAGTACTTGGATGGGAGACCACATGGGAATACTGGGTGCTGTAGGCTTAAAAAAAAAAAAAAAAAGAAAAGAAAAGAAAAGAAAGAAAGGAAGAAAGAAAGAAAGAAAGAAAGAAAGAAAGAAAGAAAGAAAGAAAGAAAGAAAGAAAGAGAAAGAAAGAAAAGAAATGGTTAATCCCAGCACTCGGGAGGCAGAGGCAGGCGGATTTCTGAGTTCGAGGCTAGCCTGGTCTACAGAGTGAGTTCCAGGACAGCCAGGGCTACACAGAGAAACCCTGTCTCGAAAAACCAAAAAAAGAAAAGAAATGGGACCCAGGACTCCTATTTGAGGGTGAACAGGGATGTCTGAAGGCTCCAGACAAAGAGCTCCACACACAGGTAGAAAGGACTATGTGCTGTGCCCTCTCTAGGCTTGTCTGTTAGGGCTCCAGTCATCATTTGTAAAGGGAGAAGGCCCTATTGGGCTGTTCTTTGCTGTTTTATCACACTACTATGTCAATGAAAAATTTCTCTGCTATTCACCTCGAGTAGAAGAATGAAATGTGGTCTTCAGATTTCCTTTGGAGCCTACAATGGCATTTGCTAGACCCTCAAGCTGGTGTACAGGAATCTTTAAAAATACATGGGCTCCTCACACACTCTTTCCTTAAATCTCCCTGGTGGTCTGACTGTGCATTTATTATGTGGCAAGGAGAAGCCCTCAGTGGAGTGAGATGGGTAACTCCCTTCAAATGGTTCCAAGCATCCAGACAGCAGAGCGAGTGGATTTGTATGTGGGGTGGGAAGCCAGGCAAAAGGGTTCCCATCTTGGCTAACAATGAGAAGAGCTTGGCTATCAAATGAGTTGCCCAATAGGAGCCACGGCTGCTGAGAGTGTGCAAGCATCCTGACGCCCAGATTTCAGAGCAGGATAACTCATTCCCTGATTCTGCCATTCGATATTGTAGTGACGGTTATACATCCCCCCTGTGGCTCACAGATACTGCGATCAGAAGGACTGTTTCAAAGTCAGGCTCAAATCACTCCAGCCAGCAAGGTGAAAGGCCGTCAGCCTGTCACGACATGCAGTCTTCCTGTCAGTTTTTAGGGCGACTTGTTCCCTTCACTGCATTTTGAATGTGGGATTAGGCCCTTGCATTCACCCTCTGGCTTGGAGATGGTTTCACCAGAGAGCTCTCTGCCAAGGAAGAGAAGGGCTCTGTGCCTTCCCTGTACAGATGTCACATGTGTAGGTCTGAGCAGAAGGTGGCATGGCGTGGCATTTCCGTGTGTCTGCTTCAGAGACGCGATTTGTACCGGTGTGCCTGGTCTGATGTCTTGCAGACCCAGCATGGTTCTGTGTATGGTGTTAGCGTACACAGGTTCTCTGGCACCCTGCCTTTCTGTTGCCCATACACCCGTGTCTGTATTCTCCTGGGCTCCCAGCAGTGTAGGCTCATGGTCTTGATCCTTTGTGTTATGCTGAGAGATCAAAGAAACCAAGTTGCAAGGCTTCATACTTGGTATCGCAGAAGGAAGAAACTTTTCTTTCTAGAAGATCCCTGGGTAGGGGCTAGAGAAAGAAAAGGGGAAGCAAAATTGTGAAGGAGTGTGGCTAAGCCTATGCAAAAGCATTTCTTGTCATCTGGGAGTAAAGCTGGGTTCCAGCTGCTGCCTAGAGCTAGAAAGAGGTCCCTCCGAAGCGCCAGCGTATGTCCCCACTTAACCGCAAGCCTTTCTCTAGCCAGACTCTAATGAGTCTGCAGGAGAGACCACTGCCCTTCCCAAGGGTCTCAGCCTCCTGTGCCTCAGTAGCTCTGCACACCTTGGTCCTAGGTACTTGTTCCACACAACCCTTTGTCTCTTCGCAGACTCTTTGGTGGGAAGCCTACCAAGCAAGTCCCCATCGCCACCGCTGAAACCATGAAAAGCGCAGTGGTCCTCTCCAATCCTCATGCCACTATGACCCAGCAAGGTAACCTAGAGTCCCCCTCAGGCAGTGGTGTCCTGAGCAGTGGGAGCAGCAGCCCTCTCTACAGTAAGAACGTGGACCTCAACCAGTCTCCTCTAGCGTCCAGCCCCAGCTCAGCCCACTCGGGCCCTTCTAACAGCCTCACGTGGGGCACCAGCTCGTCGGCAGTGAGCAAGGACGGCCCAGGCTTCCAGTCTGTTAGCAGCCTGCACACCAGCTGTGAGTCTATTGACATATCCCTCGGCAGCGGAGGGGGCTTGAGCCACAACTCCTCCCCTGGTCCAGTCGCCTCCACTAAGGAAGACTCCCTGATGCCTTTTGTCCGCACCAGCAGTGTGAAGACCACACTGTCGGAAAGGTTGGTGCTATGCCCTCAGGAAGATTTCCTTCCCTAGATACAGACAGGAGGTTAGGGATCTAAAAACTACCTTGCCTTTGCCTGGGAGGTTTTGAACTCTTTCCTTTCTTTCTTTCTTTCTTTCTTTCTTTCTTTCTTTCTTTCTTTCTTTCTTTCTTTCTTTCTTTCTTTCTTTCTTTCTTTCTTTCTTCATTTTTCTGTCTTGGAACTCCCTCTTTAGACCAGGCTGACCTTAAACTCAGAGATCTGCCTGTTCTGCCTCCCAAGTATTAATAGCCAGGTATACCAGCGAGGATCTACTCCACTGTCTGCTGAAGCCCAGGGGAAGGTGGCAAATGGGCCATCCCAAGCCCGATGCTCACCCAGGCACTCACTAAAGGTGTGCACCACCATGCCCAGCTTGGTTTTGATCTTTCTAACAAGTGTTCCTTGCCACTGGAAGTCAGTTTAGGAGAGAGTTCATCTGGATTGCTCCCTGCTATCTCTTTTCCTTGGTGCTTGGAGCCACTAGATGGGACAGATTTATGTTACTGTCTTAAATGACATTCAGCCTCGGAAGCCCTTCTGTTGCTCGGGGCTTGCCAACTTCTGCTCCTTCTTTCTTCTTCCCATGTAACTGAGCAAGCAGGACCTGGGAACAGCTGGGATGCTTGGTGTCACAGTGATTAAGAGATGGAGAACCTGCAAGAGTCCTCAGAGCTTTGATTCTGCTACAGTCTTGGGGTGTGCCTGGTTTCCAGAGCAGATCCGGGGAACAAAGCCGGGGTCAGCAATGGGAGTGAGAAAAGTGTTCTGACCGTGGTGTGTAACAGTTCCTTTTCCTCCCATCTAATGTTCCTTCTCTTGTTTTCCACTTGCCCGGACCTCTAGCCCTCTCTCTTCCCCTGCCGCTAGCCCTAAGTTCTGCAGAAGTACTCTGCCCAGGAAACAGGACAGGTAATGACACCGTAGGCCTCCTGAGCCTCTGAGTTCTTCTGCCTGTCTGTTTTGTTGTCAAGCCAGTTGTTCTGTGCAAGGCTGTTGGCCCCGAGGCTCCCGCTTGTGTCTGTGGCTCTGGTATACTCTGATAGCCAGGCATGCCAGTGAGGACCTGCTCCTCTGCCTGCTGAAGCCCAGGGAAAGGTGGCAAGTGTGCGGCCATCCCAAATCCCGACGCTCACCCAGGGCTGCAGGAGCTCTCCCTGGCATCCCCCTTGGTGTCCATGGCATGTTCCTACCCTCCAGATACTGTCCGCCACCCACTGTGCAGCCTGGCCCTCACCTCTGTCTCTTCCCTGCACTCTACCCCTCCCGGCCCATCTGGCTCTTCTCCCTTGAACGCTTTTGCTGCAGTCTGGCTCATGGTGTCGCTCTGCGTATCATGTTGTGGGTGTCTGTGTTCTGCGATGATAATGGTACAGAGTGCCTGGAGGGCTGGGGTTTTACAACTCGGGAAGCCTGGGTCTGCCTCCAGCCATGGGTGGGCCTCAGAGAACGAAGTTGACCCTGAGTTTCTGGAGGAGTGGTGGCTTGGCCAAACATAACAAGCAGATGTTGTTTCATGCTTAGGGGGAGAAAAATTAATGGAAACCCCCTTCACCCCATCCACAGCACAAACTTTGTTTCTGTCAGATTTAGAAACCAAGCCTTTAAACCCCTGCACTTTAGACATTCGAATGCCTTGATTCTGTCAGCCAGCAAGTTCCAACATGCCCAGGTTCCTGCCCAGGGCTCAGCTCCTGGCTACACCCTTGCTGGGCAGGAACAAGGAGACATTGAGAGGGACCTGGAATTGACTTCATCACACATGAATCCCAAATATGCAGACTGCTGCCTCTTGAAACCCGCCAATGAGTCTCTGCCCCTTCTTGAAATCTCTGCCAGAGGCACAGGGTTCGGGAGAGGAGCTGAGGGGGTACACAGGTGGGACACAGGGCAGCACAGGCCATGCTTCTAGATGATGCAGCCCCTGCCTTGGCTTTGAACCTGTGGAAAAGGAAGAACAATTGGGGTTCAAGACTCAGGCCACCCTGCGATGTGGGGTAAAGTACACACTGGCGTGGATGCAGACAGGACCAGGTTTCTTCTGTATACTGTGTGGATGTGCTGCATGCATGGCTGGTGGTGGGAGCCTGTTCCTTGGGGGTCCTCGTGCCCCTCCCCTGCCTTCTGCCTTCCTTCTCCCAAACCCTCGATGCTTCTCTGAAGTTCTTGATTTTGTTTTAACTTTCCTACAGTGACCCGCACCTTGATAGGAACACTTTGCCTAAGAAAGGACTCAGGTATCCGTCCCCTCCTTGTACTCATGCCATCTGTTGTGGCTGTGGAGCTTGGCTGTGTCATCCTCTCATTGCTGCCGGGCTAGACTGGGCTCACCTGGGGTCCCTGCTTTGGTCACTGCAGCTGGATTTTTGGATGACAGACCCCTCTCATTCTCATCTCTCCATTTGTGGCTTACTTGCTTGAGCAGGGTCTGTGCTTTGTGAAGCTTCATGTGACAGAGCCATCTTGAGACCTGAGCTAGGAGCAGCGGCTGCTCCTGGTGGGCCGGCAGGAGGAATGCTGAGCACGTACTTCATGACTGTCTGTATACACAGCCGCTTCCAAAGGGGACATGACTTAGAGCATGCTGCTTTGTTAGCTGTCCCCATTTTAAAACTCTAGCTGCTTCTGACTGGAAATACAGCTCCATGTTAGAGCATTTGCCTGCTATACATAAGGTTATGGGTTCAATCTCAAGTATCACCAAATACTACTACTACTACTACTACTACTACTACTAGTAGTAGTAGTAGTAACCACTTAAAAATACCTTTGTGGCTATAAAACATCACTGAAGAGTTGTCTTAATCAATGAATGGGTCAGTTACCAATACCCATCCAGAAATGCATATGATTGGTTTTTGGTGGGGAAAAAAAAAAAAAAACAGACCAGAAGAGAATAAAGAATGTCTTTGCTTCCGTAGTAAGTTGGGCCTGCGCTGCTTGTTGGTGCTTATCTTGATGAAACAGGATGCTCTAAGTTGCCATTGCTCAAATCATGTCATCACTTCACGAGCCTGAGGTGCTTCAGTTTGCTCACGATCCCTGTGGACCTCTGTCAGTTCTGCCTTCTAAAAGCCTTGCTGTTTGTAGCCCCGGCTTCACCCTGCATTAAGCATTATTTTTACATGAAGTGAAATGTTGTGTTACTGTCTTGTGTGTGTGTCTAGTTAATCACCCATGGCTCTTAAGACTCAGAGCATTTCGAACGTTGTTAACGTGAGGTAGGTGTCAGTGTAAGAAGACATGCAACGAAGCCTCCCCACAGGGTCCGCACTGGGGCCTTTCATCGTGTGTGTCCGCTGGATATGTAAATGATTGATGCCACCATCGCCCCTCGTTTTTGAGACTGGGTCTCATGAAGCCAAGAGTAGCCTTGAACTTGCTATGTAGCTGCGGATGACCTTTGAACTTTTGATCCTCCTGCCTCCACTTCTCAAAGTGCTGGAATTGCAGGCTTGCACCAACAGTGCTGCACATTGATCCCCAGACTTTCTGTGCCCTCTACCAACCAAGATATATTCCTAACCCACCTTATCCAGAGTTAGGAAGCTTACTTTGTAGTAGTTACATTTTGAAATGCTGTGTACGTGTCTGTAGGAGATCTATTAAAACTATGTAGCCCTGGATTTTTAAAATTGATTGTCTAAATATTCAGAGTGGGGTTTTATGACAACTATTTCCAGGCACCCAGTGTGCCTTTCAAGGGTGTATATTCATCAACAAGAGTGAAAACCTTCTTCTCATTCATACTGGTTTTCTGTCTAGCTTGCTTCCTCAACACACACATATTGGGTGGCAGATTTTTGATCAGCAGCCACTCTGGCAATGATGGATCCTGGCGCTGTGGATACTACAGAAGTTCTGGGAAGAGTAGAAAGAGTGTGGCGTTTAGAATCAGACAAGCATGGGTTAGAATCTCAGCTTTGTGGTCCCCAGTTTCCCAGAGTGTATAACAGGATGTGTTGTATTACTGTGTAAGTTGAAGCGTCAGTGAGACGATGCCTGTAAAGGTACCTCATCTATCAGAGATGCTCAATAAATCTTCCAGTTTTGGAATACCCAAGCGGGGGACCGCATGACTTCTGAAGACTTCCCCACATTTAACACACCAGTGTGTGGTTCTTTTCATGAAATCTGTGAGTGCTACATTGTAGCGGTTAAGGGGGTGGGGATGCGGCTCAGTTACAGTGCTTGCGTAGCATGCAGAAAACCCTGAGTTCAACCCACAACTCCCCGTATTTTATACAGTATACGTGGTTAGCCATGCCTCTGATACCAGCACTCAGGAGAGAGACACAGGAGGGTCAGAAGTTGAAGGTCATCTTTAGCTATATAGCAGGTTCAAGAACAGCCTGGGCTATACAAGACCCAGCATCACAAACATTGCAGCTGCTGCTGTGAACACTAGCACTGCAGGTCTCTCCAAATGCCACCCACTAACACACAGTGATTCATGACCATTCACTGGTTCTGCAGTGTGCAGATGCCAGCAGCTAGCTCATTAAAACTTCCTCAAAGATCTAACAATAACCCCTCTTACTGCTTCTTCCTGTCAAGGAGGGGGCTTTGAGGTGACCCTGTCATGAACCAGCATGTTCCAGTCACACCCAGGCATGGCTCTTTTGAGCATTCCCAGTCTTTCTCCCTTTTAGGTATTCCCTGCAAGCTGAAAGGAATTATAATTTTCCTCAGATGCAGCCAAGTAGCAAAAAAAAAAAAGAAAAAGTTTTGAGAAACTTCGTAAGTTTCAGGGCGTGTAGTGATCTGAGTCCCTGAGTCCCTCCCCCCCCCCCCCCATCTTAAATATAGCTTTCTTTGTACACACTCCTCATCAGCTGTGGGGAATGCATGTTCAAAGGGATGTTCATTCCAGCCTGGTTTCTGTCTCCAGGTATACACCCACCTCCCAGCTTCTCACGCAGGAAGACGCCAAAGAATGGTTCCGGTCCCACTCAGCGGGGGGCCTGCAGGACACTGCTACCAACTCCCCCTTTTCCTCTGGCTCTAGCCTCACTTCTCCTTCTGGAACAAGATTCACCTTCTCTCAGCTTGGTGAGTCGCCACTTGTGTCCAGCCGCGTTGATCCACTCTGCGGGGGAGAGGTTATCTTGTGCTTTGAAACAGGCCTGTGGCCACGTCCTTCTCAATATTTGATCAGCCCTCGTCCATACAGTCAAGGAAACAAAGAAAATCACAGTCCTGGGTACTTTCAGTTATGTCAGGCCCCTGAACCACATGTGACTTAGGATGGCCACAAATAATAACTTAAAACATTATGAGATTTGTGTATGTGAGGTTTTTGTAACTCAGTATGGAGCAACTCTGTAGACGACAGCCTCCTGTCATAAAATCTGAGGGTTTGACCCACCCACGTGGTCTTTTCCTGCGGTTGGTATAGGTAAGATTGTAGCAGGGGGCACACCATCCCACTACTCAGGGTATGTTCTGCTTCTCGGACCTGTGAAGAAAGACCGTTTTCCAGCCTCCTCATTCCTTTATCAAGCCGGAAATAAGTTTTAATGACCAAGTGCTCTTGGGAATGGCTGCTGCTGACATAATTCGTTGACTGACATGCTGAGAGGGGAGAAGGGGTTGTGATAGTCCCCGCTGGAATGCCAAGGGATTCTATTAGAGACAGATGCATAGGTACCGCTCTGACAGACAAAGTGTGAGAGAACGGTCTAAAGGTTTGAAGCAAATCGCAAGCAGTGGAAGAGATTCCATCCCTAGTTACAGGAAAGAGTCAGGTTCTGGTGTCCGCAGATGCTCGTGGTAATGGAATGCAGGCGGGTATTTGAGGACTGGTCAGTCAGTGGAGGGAAAACCTTGTTGGTCTCCCCATTTAGAACAGACTTTTCTGAATGTTCAAGACTTCCCATTCAGTCTAAGTGATGCCTGTATCTTGTCATCACGGGCATGTAATTTTGCTTTTTATTAAGTGTATACCTCCAAATATAGTGTGCCTGGCTAACATGGGCAGGGCTTTGGATGAGAAAGCTCAGCTTAGCTCAGGGAAGTGAGCCTCTTTGCATGTTCTCGGGAGGTGATTCCCATCTGAGTTGTGAGACCTGTGTTTGTAGTGTTCCTTCCCAGCCATAACTCTTTGCAGCAAGAAGCTCTTGTCGTGCGCAAATGCTTCCTATCTGATCAAAAGCCTATTTGGACTATTTTGGGCTTTTGGCTTTACAGAGAATTGTTTCAGATGAACCCGGGGAGTAATTAGCTCATGCCTGGAAGGTGACACTGGCCTGCCTGAACGTGCCAAGTTGGAACGTGAGGCCCTGAGCCTTGCTTTGGAACTGACCCGCCTTTCCTCCCATATTTTTAGCTCTAAGCCTGTAACTCAAATGCTGATGTGACTACCTTTTAGAAATAGACAAGGGAGTGAAGTTGGCAGGCACACACGCTGCTGCTGATAAGCGGCCTCTCCCTGGTACCCGTCTGGGATTCAAACAGAGCCATGGATATCCAGCATCTCACTCTGCTCCTCTGGTTCCAGCGAGTCCCACCGCTGTCACCCAGATGAGCTTGTCCAACCCAACAATGCTGAGGACCCACAGCCTGTCCAACGCAGATGGCCAGTATGACCCCTATACTGACAGCCGCTTCCGGAACAGCTCCATGTCTCTGGATGAGAAGAGCCGAACGATGAGTCGGTCGGGCTCCTTCCGGGATGGGTTTGAGGAAGGTAAGGAATGATGGAATTTGCCATCTACGAGGTTTCGTGGGACGGCATGCTTGGTGGGGCTCTCTCCTCTGCTCACTACAGCTCTGCCCTTGCCTCTGGGGTAGGGGTGAGGGGCTCTCACTAGGAAGACCTGACCCTCAGGTAACCTTTCAGGACGCTTAGGGAGGAGGCTTGCGGACCCTCAGCATTGACTGAGTTCTGCCTGAGGCTCCTCTCCTGGCCTTGGGCCATAACTTCTTGGCATGCACCTCCATCTTCAAGCCCAGCTGCTGGCTCACTCTGTTGGCAGAGACTGCACTGAGTTCATCTCCCTGTGCCCCGGAGCTTCGGGGGCAGGCAGCCCTGCTCCCATCCAGTGTTTCCTAGCTCGTCTCAAGATATTCTCAGTTTTTACCCTCTTCCTTCTCGGACTGCCAACCATGGACATTTATAGCTTTGTTCCTTTTAATCAGAATTATGGGAGGAAAGTTCTGTGGGCTGCTTTGTCAGCTGCCTTCATAACTCACTTCATTTCTCTCACCCTCTGCTCCTTCACCGGAGACATTGCTTTAGAGGAGCTCCATTCTCCAAACACTGGGCTTGTGGAAGGCTGAGTAATGAAGAGAGGGGAGGTGGGCTGACCAAAGGTGAACCCCAGCTCTACCCTCCTCAGGTGCCAGAGCTTCGGCCAGATGCTTCACCTTTTTGTCTCCCCTTTTCACGTAAAAATGAAAGTAATAACATTCGGCTTATGGAACTGTAAGAATTCGGAGATAATACCTGTAAATGTTAGCTCTTTGCTAACTGTCGCCGGTTGTGCGTCGTAGCCTGTAGGCACAATGTCCAAGCTGAGGATGAGGAGTCAGGAGCTAGTGAAGCCCAGTGGGGCTTTGTCTCTGTTAGAACCATTTTGCTAAAGCAGGACAGAGTGTAGGAGCGTGTCATAGATGACCCCCTCAGTTCCCAGTCCCTGTAAAAAAGGTGGGGAATAGGCTCAGTGTGCCCGCAGTAGGAAATCCCAAATAGTAAGGAAGGGAAGACAAGAGACTACTTCCACTTCTTGGTTTTCGTTCTGAGAGAAGCTTTCGGGACAGAGCAGGCACTTCTTGGCTAATCTTGGTGACTTGGGACTCTTCCCCAGATTGCAACCCTGAGCAGAGCGAGCTTGTAATCCCTTATAAGGAAACTTCTGGGCTGGAGGGTCCGGAGGAGCGGAACCTGGGTGGCTGAGGGCATTTGTTAGATTTCACAGCTGGAAATCAGTGTTGTGATGGCTTTGAGCAGCACAGTGGGGCACAGACCTGCCCTACAGCAATGGAGGAGGAAGTTGGTCTTAAGCTCTCTCTAGTTCACGACTGGTCAAGAATAGCTGTAATGTGCCTCCCTCTGTCTCTGAGGACAGCTCCCATGTAGAGTGTGTCCTGTGCTGTCCTCTTCATCTGTCATGTGTATGTCTGAGGGAATCACAAAATAGAACCAAAACTTGTCCTGACAAGTATACGCGATCCCACAAAGGCCAGGGACATAGCAGACTCAGACTCAGCTAGCTCTCAGGCCGTTCTTCTGGAACCAGGCAGCCTGGTTTGCAGACCATCTGGGATATCAGATGAAAAGTAGGCTTGGTAATCACATGATTCATGATGACCCAGAGCCGAGTTGCCAGGGCTGTGAGAGAGAAAGTTGTTACAGCACCAGGAAGATGTGGCCTCTTCATCTTTAGGAACTTTACCATGAGCTTGGGTTTGTTCCTTGCAAGGGAGAAACAGAATAGGACTTGTGTAATTAGAGGTTTTTAATTCCTTTGAGTGTAGTTTTCTTTTCTTTTCATTTTGAATTGATAAGGTACCAGTGATATGGGAGGAACTAGGTAGGGGAAGTCAGACCTCATGCCTGGCTGGGAGATGTTTATTCTTTGCTGGGAGACAGGACTGATGCTTAGGGGAACTGAGCACAGGTGCCCGTGAGATGGTACTGTCGGATGGATGCTTTCCACATTGAAAGCGATGACAATTGTAACCGGCTAGAGCGGGCGCAGTGCGTCTCAGGCGCAGCCTTTTGAAGTATTTCAGGAAAGTTCATTACCATAGACTCTATGTAATCTCAAAGTCAGCTTTGGTACAGGAACACTTAAGAGACGTTGGGGCCGGAGAGATGGCCCAGAGGTTAAGAGCAGTTAAAAACATGTACCGCCATTGCAGAGGAATTGTACCCCAATACTTAGTGCCCACATATGGTGCCTCACAGTCCTGGATCTTATGCCTACAGGAACATTGCATAAAGGACTAGAAAAGCATTTCAAAACACACCAAAAGTTCTTTTTAATTTTTTTAAAAAAAGATTTATTTATTTATTTATTTTATGTATGTGAGTACACCGTCACTCTCTTCAGACACACCAGAAGAGGGCATCAGATCCCATTACAGATGGTTGTGAGCCACCATGTGGTTGCTGGAAATAGAACTCAGGACCTCTGGAAGAACAGTTAGTGCTCTTAACCACTGAGCCATCTCTCCAGCCCCTCTTTTTAAATGTTTAACTTTAAAATTACATTTGTCTGTTGTGTGTGTAGAAGCACACACTTGTGCGTGCGCTGTGCTATACACGTGGAGGTCAGAGAACAACTTTTAGGAATTGGTTCTCTCCTTCCGCCATATGGGTCATGGGGAGAGAACTCAGTTAGCCTTTGTAGCAAACATCCTTACCTACTAAGCTATCTCGCCAGCCCACCGAAGGGCTTTTTAAAGTAAAGAACAGAACCTAGCAGAGCTGGTCACTGGAGAGTAGAGTCATGTCCAGACTTCCGGTCAGCAGCACCTAAATTGCTGGGTAGACTTAAGCAAGTCATATCATTTGGATTTCAGACTTAGATGGTCTCTGTCTGTCCAGCTATAGAATTCTGGAGGTATAGTGAGAAGCACCTTCATGCTTTAGTGGGTTTGGAACTGAAATTCTCATGGTCCAGGAGGATCCATACCTGTCTCTCCACACTCTGATTCTCATCTTAAAAGCCGGCCAGCCACAGCAGTTCCGGCAAACCATCTCCAGGTTTGTATAGGCTCAGATAGTCAAGGAAGCTGTGTCTATGTATCATAGCTTTGCTATTGCTGATTTCCAAGTGAGAGGCATTAATTACAGACACAGTAATAACCGCCACCTGAAGCCTGCCAGATGTGTCTCCTCTGCCTGAGTCCCTAAGCTGGTCCTGACTGCCAGGAATCTGGTAGGTTTAAGATGGAAAAATTGGAGACAAAACAGCAGTCAAGACTCTGTGTGCTGCCCTGCTTAGTGCTCTAAGCCAGCCCTGTAAGTGTGGCTGGAGGTGGCTCCATGATACCCATGTCTCTTTTACCAACAGGCGTCCGAAATGCTCCATCCACTGCAGTCTGTGTCATGCTTAAGTGCCTTGGGACTTCTGTACCTGTGGACATGTTAGCACAGAAAGCCATTATTGGCTATTAACACCTTAAAATGTCTTTTATAGGGTATGAGTCAGGTTAGTCATGCTTGGTAGAAAAACAGGGAGTAGCTCTAGAACCCGGCATTACTTGGGAGGGTGGATATGAATTGTGGCGGGGCCCCAGCCTCAGAGGCATAGGGTAGGTACCTCTAGTGAGAGGAGAAGGAGCTCAGGACTGTGCTGGATTGGAGCAGGTAGGACTTAGAAGCACCCCGGACAAAGAGCTGCACTGGCAGAACCTCAGAGTCAGGCAGGTACCATCTAGAGCTTGCTGGGAAAGAAGTCCAGGATAGATGTGTACGACAGGAACACACAAAGGGAGGCCAAGGAAGGTTTAGTAGAAATGCCATGGGCAGCTCCCAAGTGCCAGACAGAACTGTTTGGTCAATATCTTGCTGGCGGCAGCTTCTACTAGATGCTAAGTGAGGCTGAGCACACACTGCTGGGTGGCAGGTGAACTCAGCAGTGGGTGGAGAGATGCAACCCCCGCCCCCTCCCCTTGCCTTCCTTGGTCATGGGTATGCTCCGACCCTGGTGGGTGGTAGGGACATAATAATGCTTTCCACCTTTGGTCAGAAAAGCTGTGCCCACTTAAAACCCCTGCCATGTCTTGACACAGGGCTAGTTCTGTCTTCTAGACAAGTTGCCAGGAGGTAGCTGAGAAAATAAGACTCATGTTCCCCGAAAGAGAAGCAGTGTGGATACCCAGACCCCTGGGAAAGAGCTTGCTTCTAAGTGAAAGCAGATAACGAAGAAGCCTCTCTAGCTGGCCTGGGAGGGGCTGCTAAGAGTCCACAGGGATGGCTCTGAGCCAGAAAGGAAGAGAACACCCTTGTTCATCACTTCAGACATTGTACACATACAAGACTCTATCATTCAGCTGAAACGTTTCTTTAACTGTGCTACAAAGCTGTCTAAGTTTATTGTGACCAAAGACTCTTATATTCAAAATATTTATCTCTTAGCACCTAGCAGGGTATCAGGATATGAAATACGATAGCTTTGTCCTACAGTGAAAACACTGAAGAGTGCATTGGACACAGTGGGTGCAGCCCCAAGCAGGCACAAGCTGGCTTTGAAGAGTATGCTTAGAATCTCCACAATCACATTGCCCTGCATTTGAACCTTCGGGGATATGAACATTTGGTTACATGAATATATGACCTCAGAATCATACGTTATTTTTCTAGTTAAGAAAAATGTGGTACTATTTTAAAAAATGACTTCCTTAATGGATTATTTCATATTTGGCTTTGACCTGTGCCCAATCCAGGAAGTATTGAGCCAAGATGACAGTCACAGCTGGGCTGAGCCAGTGATGTCCTGAAATGCTGGTTGCCTCCTCCCCCCTCTCTTCTCATTCACAGCAGCCCGCTTGGCCTTTGACCTCTGTTTATTTGCTTCCAACAGTTCATGGGTCCTCGCTGTCCCTGGTTTCCAGCACGTCCTCCATCTACTCCACGGTGAGTCTGAAACAACGCAGAGTGCTCATGCTTGTCACTCACATATTGCTATCAAGTATGTCACGTGTAATTATGAGCATCCTGTCTGCAGCAGAGAGTGCTCCCATCATGAAAGGATCAGCTCCTGGGAGAAAAAGACTTGAAATTCACAAACAACTGTTAGCACATCCTCCTTGGGACTGGGGAGAGGGCTCAGTGGGTGAAGGGTTTGTTGCACAAGCAGGAGGACCCAAGTTCTGATCCCCAGGCCCCATGTAAAAGATGAATACACACATATGTAACCCCACCTTATATCCACATCTTTATATGAAAGCCAGTGGCTCCTCGTCCCCTAAATAATCAGAACATACATCATTCTTCCTAATTTATTAGAGTACTATGCTCTCGTATTTGAACTTTCTGATAGGTGGATTTAATTGTCCCATTTTACAGAATTATATCAGAAAAGAAGGCAATCAAAATTCTAGATTTCAGGGGCTGGAGAGGTGGCTCAGCAGCTAAGAGCAGTTGGCTGCTCTTCCAGAGGTCCTGACTTTGGTCCCAGCATCTATGTCAGCTGGCTCTCAACCGCCTGCGACTCCAGCTTCAGAGGATCCCATGCCACTGGACTCGAAGAACACCTGCGCTGATGTGCATTGCATCTGTACATACAGACATGCACACCTACACATGATTTAAAATGATAAAAATAAATCTAAGGGGCTGGAGAAATGGCTCAGTGGTTAAGAACACTGACTGCTCTTCCAGAGGTCCTGGGTTCAATTCCCACATGGTAACTCACAACCATCTGTAGGTAGCTATCCTTTCAGGAAAGCCAATGTCCTCTTCTGACCTCCATGGTCAAAAACAAAAAACAAAAAACAAAACAATCTAGACTTTCCTGGGTTTGCAAATTCAATATTTCCTATCAGCTGAGCTGCACTGCTCTTTCTCCTTTGCTGTTCTAATATCCTTTATGCTTTATTTATAGCCAGAAGAAAAATGCCAGTCAGAGGTAAGGATCAGTTTACGGTCAGACTTGTTTTCATTATCAGTGTTGATCCCAGGCTTCTCAGCCTGGAAATGGACTCCCCAAACAGGTAACCCTATGCCTGCTTCTGCAGATTCGAAAGCTGCGGCGAGAACTGGATGCCTCCCAGGAAAAGGTGTCTGCGCTGACCACCCAGCTGACTGCAAATGTGAGTGCAGATTCCAGAGCACAGCTCCGAGTGCACGCATGTGCACACACACACACACACACACACACACACACACACACGCATGCACAGTAGGAGCCAGGGACAGGACATTGTGGGTACAGGAGACAGGAATGAGTGAGAGTCCCAGACAAAACAGGGTGCGAGCCCGGGATGGGATAGGAGCTGATAGCAACACTAAGTGGAAGCCCACGACAGGGCTGGATGGGGAGAGAGCCAAGGATGTGACAGGGTCGGAGCTAGAGACAGGATAAGACAGTGCGAAGCAAGGACAGGACAGAGAAGAAGCCGGAGATGGGACAGGGAATAGCTCTTTACTTTCTGAGCCTTGCCTTGAGGCCCTTGGTCTCTGGACATTTAAGAAGTAACTCTGGGGGCTAACAAGGACATGTGCTTTAGCCCTGTGGGCATTGGTGTTAGGTCACTTGCTAGAAGGATGACTTGGGACGAGATGAGTAACTTTGGAGTCTGCCTTTGCTCACCTGTGCAGTGGGATGTTCGTCTCCCTGTGTTGTGTTGCGAGGTGACCAAGGCTTGCAATCCTTTAAGAATTAATTTGCTTCCCTTCCTCTTTCTGGAGATTGCAGTCTTTAGGAAGGTGAGAACACAAGGGAACTAGGAGAAGAAAGACATCTATGGCTTCATGATAAACAGCCAGCACTCTGTAATTACATCATGCACAGTGCTCAGCATTGCCAGCCTGGGTCTGTCCGGCTGGACATTTTCTAGTGCCAGCTGGAACTGGGCTGTGAGTCCAACAGTAAGGCGGGCAGAATCACTGCCGCCCCTGGAGTGGAGGCGAGGCGAAACGATCAGTTTCCCTGGCACATGATCACTCTTGTCATATGGGGAGGAAAACACGGGACAACATCTTGGTAGCAGGTGGGAAGGAGTCAGGAAGGATTTCCCAGAGGAAGTAACACCAGACAGATATCCTCTAAGAGAAGGGTGCCCCATCCTAACCAAAGCGGACAAGCAGTGCAAGGTCCAAGGTGAATGGTGAGAGACTTCTCCAGTTAGTACCTGTGGTCAGGAGTACAGAGCCATGGAGAGAGCCATCTAGAGGAAAGGCTAGGGACTCACGAGTGTCTGAGCTGTTAGAGGGGGCTTTGGGACCTTTAGAAGAATCCTGTCAATGTGGAAGCTGAACTTGCTCTTTGGACCAAATGGAGTAGAACAAGAGAGAGAGGCAAGAATCTCTCAACCCTATCTGAGAGACCCATAGAGGGGCCCCACTGAGGGGCTGTGAGCCACAGAACATGAGGCTCAAAAGGCAAAACTTGAGGTTTTGGGAGGTGCTGGGTGGTTCAAAGGCCAGACTTCCTGCCCAGGAGTTCACAATGCAGCCACAGAGCAGCGCAGAGCAGGGTACCAGAGCCTGTGGTGATGTTGGTGACCCTGCTACATACTAACAATGGAAGCTACTTCAAAGGCTGTACTCCTTTGACCAGGAGAGTGAGTCAAAGCTCCAGAGTAGTCATTTACCTGGAGTTTTTGCCCTGCTAATTCCTGCTTGAGCCTGACTGACTCCAGGAAGTGTTGCTCTTTCAAATCTGCACATGAAGCACCCTTAATTACAAGCCCGGGAAGTGTAAACGCCTTCATAATTCCTCTGTCCTCCAAGCTCTTGTATGTCACTGGAGATCTCTGACCGTTTTCCCAAAACCTCAGCGCACCAGGTCACTATGTGCTTTGCAGTCCTTTTCTTCACCCAGCCCGTCATCAGTATTGCTATCAAAAGGTCACTGGAGGGCTGGAGGGCTGGCTTAGCAGTTAACAGCATTTGCTGTTCTTTCAGAAGACCCAGGTTAGGGTCCCTGCGTCCCTGTCAAATGGCTCAGAGCTACATATAACTCCAGCTCCAGAGGATTTGATGCCCTCTTCTGGCCTCTTTAGGCCAGAAATGTGGTGTACACACACACACACACACACACACACACACACACACACACACACACACACGCACACACACACACACACACTTTTAAAACAATACATTTAAGAAATCATGAGAAACAATCTCAGACCTGAACTTTTAGGCTTAGATCCTGAATAGGTCCTCTAAGTGGAAAACTGAATGTATGCCCTTGAGTCCAGAACTGAATGCAGTCTCAGGGAGATGGACAGTCACCCCCCTTTCCCCAGGAAATGCCTCATGATTTGTGACAGTCGTTAGTTGCTGCCCTTGACTCAACAGCAAGTACAAGTCGTTCCTCAGTGACCCTGACCTGCCACCAGGAGCACTGTGTTGGCCTGTGATGTTCTACTCTCTGCTCTAGGAGGGTTGGAGTATGGTCCTTTATGTTATCCCGGAAGTGTATCGCGCCTCACAAAAGCTGCTGAGTCCAGCTTTCTTTTAAAGTAAATACTTATTCTTACCACACACCACACTCCACCTCAGCAGCTTGCGTTTTATCATCTGCCATCTTTCTTGGAGACCAAGCTGTGTTTGTTTTCCTAGGACAAGCTACTCAGAGCTGCGCTAGCTAGTGTTTTTATAGCTCTCCATTTGTTTTCCCTGGGAATGTGAGAATGGCACTTGGCTGGGAAGGCCACTGTATGTGTTGTACAGCCCTGCTAGGCCCGGCCACCCTTCCACCCCCCCATCCCACCCCCGTGTTTTTATAGCTGTACTGAGGACACAAAAGCAGCCCTTTCGCTTGCCAGCAGAACTGGATCTCTGACCCTTCAGAGCCTAATCGGTTGCTCTCTGAGCCTGCAAACACACTTTCACAGTTTGAGTAAGTTGCAGTGCTTGAGGGTTCACAAAACTGAAGAGCAGTCACACTGGGGTCTCGGGTGACAGTCAGACGAGGAATGAAGATGAATGCCAGTCATCAAGTCTCTCAGCTTCCTCCTCTGGGTGAGGACAGCACACTGTCTCCTGACCCCTGTCCTATACTCACTGAGTCATCTTGAGTTGGTTGGCTTTAGTAGGTATGGTGGCCCATGTCTGTAATCCCAACCCAAGGGAAGCTGCGGCAGGATTATCGCTAGTCCCTGGCTATGTAGGCTATGTAGTGACTGACATGCCAGCCTGAGGAAGAATGTGAGACTCTGATGATAGACAGACAGACAGATAGATAAAAAGATTTTCCCCCAGGATCAAGGTATACTAAAGTACAGAGGTATTTTTCTATTTCAGTATAATACAAAAGAAGCCATCCATGTAATCTCAATGCGATGGTGGCTCTGCTCCATGATAATAGGTGGTCCTAGCCTCAGCTTCTCTTAGCCCTAAATAGCTTATCTTGAAGTTTAAGTCACTGCAGTTCCCTCTTAGGTTAAGATCCAGGCCCATTCCACAGCCCTGCCCACCTGCCGTCCCACACTTATCCTTCCCTGGGCATACTGATCACCTTTCCCTCTGGGTTTTTACAGTGTGGTCAAGGCTCACTTCTTCCCAGACACATCTCCAGCCTCCCTGCTGACCTTCCCAGCTCTGCAAGAGCAGTGAACCCCTATCACTGTGAGAGCGACAAGTGCTCTTAACAGCCGTGCCATCTTTCCAGTCCCTTAAATTTGGTTTTAATGGCATTTTCCAGATTTCCCATTCAACCACAGTTGAATATATCAACAAAGGCACATCATGTGTTCATTATTCTCCAAGTACAAATAAGCTTAGTGTTGGCCCACTTAACTTACCTCTTGACCTTGACCCTAGAATCACCAAGAAACACCACATTTCTCAATTCTAAGATATACATTGCTTTTTGTTTTTATTTGTTTGTTTGTCTCTTGTCTTTATATGGTCCTGGCTGGCCTGGATCTCACTATGTAAACCAGGCTGGCCTTGAACTCAACAGACATCTGCCTGCCACTGCCTTCCAAGTGCTAGGATTAAAAGCAGATGCCACCACACCTATTGTTTTGTTTTTAAAAGAGATTTATTGTATGTTTTATTTATATATGTGTGTGTGTTTGTTTCCATGTATTCAAGCACCCACTGAAGCTAAAACATCGGAAACACTGGAGCTGGAGTCGCAGGTGGTTGCGAGCCTCTCCACATAGTGCTGAGAATAGCCCTCTGCTCCGATACAGGATCTGAGTTCAGTTCCCAGAACCAACAGTGGCTTACAAACACTCCAGCCCCAGGGAGATCTGACATCCTCTTCTGGCTTCCTTAGAGACCTGCATGCGTATAGTACACACACACACACACACACACACACACACACACACACACACACACACTGACAAAACACTTATATACATAAAATAAAAATAAAAATCTTTAAAAAGAAAACACAAACCAAGAAAAAGAAATAGGTGTCGGACAGAAAGGGGCCTCAAGGGGTAAAGGCAGGCAGGCAGGCGGGCATCCTTTGTCTGTGGACTCCCATTTGATCTCAAAACCCACAGGGTGGAAGGAGAGCTCTTAACAGCTGGGCTGTCCACCCAACCCAGCATACATAGTTTTATATTGTTACATTGTATCATCTGGAGATTGGATGCATAGTCTAATTATAACTGGCCGCTTTTGAAACTTTCTGAGCCTTCTGTAAGATGTTGCATCTGGTGTCTAGTTCTAACAAGAGTGTATCAAAGTGTAGTGGAACCTGGGGGAAAGTCTCCCTGGGGGATGGGGAGGGCTGAGAAAGGTTTTTGTTCATGGAGGGAGCAGATGGGCCTCTCAGTGGCTTTTTATTAATGAGGATTATAACAAGGAAAATAAGCCAGCCACTTTGTCTGTTCATTTCTATAACCCTACTTCCCATAACCCTGTATTATGGGTTTGGTGATTGGTTTACAGCAGATCCTACTACAGTGTGCTGTGGAATCAGCCATAACTAGCGGTCACAGACCCCATGTTTTTTGAATGACAACCTTAAAGTGTGTTGAGTACAGTGGGCTCATGAGAGTGAGAGAACAGACCCAAACTGGTGGTATCACTAGACAGACACATTAAAAACTAGGCAAGGAGTAGGTAGGGAAATGGTGCCAAGGAGGGAGGAAGAACCCTTGAGGAAGAAGTATTTGAGTAAGGGCAAGGCTAGACTAAATGATCCCAGAGAAGTGAAAGGAGGCTGAACCTGTACAGGCCACAGGAAGAGCCGCTGATAGGTTTCTATCTTGAGAACCCACTCCCCCTTGGGTACTCTGGTCGTGCAAGATGACATCACTGAGGCCTCATCTTTCCCTCTAGGCTCACCTTGTGGCAGCCTTTGAGCAGAGTCTGGGAAACATGACCATCAGGTTGCAGAGTTTAACTATGACTGCAGAGCAGAAGGTAAGGCTGGAGATGCCATTTGCTCTCTCTTTCATTTCATAGAAAGATGCAGATTTAGCGTATGTCTTGGACTAGTTTGGGATATGCAAAACTAGGGTTTGAATGTCAAGAGTGGGTTGGTTGGGTAAAATATAGCCTAGATCAATCAAGCGTTGGTCCTGGCGTCTCCTATGGATCTAGTGGTCTTGGCCACTCTTTTTATGTGCTCCCTGATGTCCTTACAACTGTGTTTCAATCCATGTGTGAGGCAGATCTGTGACACTCCTTTGTCACTGCCCTCCTCTGTCTTTGGCCTCAAAGTTGTTCTTTATGGAGCTGGTTTGGGACGTACCTGTTACATCTTTCTCACCTTCAGGATTCAGAACTGAACGAGTTAAGGAAAACCATCGAGCTGCTAAAGAAACAGAATGCGGCTGCCCAGGCTGCCATTAATGGAGTGATTAACACACCAGAGCTCAACTGCAAAGGTAGCCCGAGACATACCTTGGACAGGCGGCCTGCTGCCCTCCAGCCTCTCCCAGTATAGAGCACAGCCTCCCTGCTAGGGGGCGAGAGGCTGTGACTCAAATTACACTTCAAGGGGCAGGTCCCAGAAGGCAGACCCCTTTCATCTGCTTGCTTCTGGCCACTGCAGAGCGTAGCGAGCTAGTGTAGTGAGCCTATTCTCTTCTCTATAAATCTTAAAGACAGAAGAAATAGGTTTCTTATGGCGAAGCATCACAGTGTTTCATGGCTTCTCTCATGCTTCCACGATTATTTAATATGCATGTGGGAGAGAAGGTGAAATGGGTTCATCTCTTAGTTGCCCTAGTAAACTACCTTAATAAATTGTTGGGCTTGCATGTGAGTTAAAACTTGCCACATATTTCCACAACTATATTCTGAGGACCCTACTGGCCCTTTGCTCACTGCACTAATGATAGCCAAGTGCTTTAAGGTGATGGTGGCTTTCCAAAGTCAAAGGATAGTTAGGAACAGAAGTGGGCTCGGACCCTCAGGCCTTTTGGCTCTACATATGGTAAACTGTCTTCAGGACCAGAGACATTTGTAGCCATAAGAGGAAAGCTAGCTGCAACCATGGTTTCAGCCATCTCGTTATTTCTGGCATTGCTGCTCTTCAGATACTGGGTCTCAGAAACAGCAGTGATAGAGTTGAGGTGGGAAGGGTTAGAAAGAGTTGGCCATACAGAGTGGAGAGAAAAGAGCGCTGGTGGCAGAGGGAAGAGAAGACAGCCAGCGTGGAGGGCCTGAGATGATGTGGGCTTGGTGCTTCGAAAGGGCCAAAAGGAGGCAGATAGGGCGGGACTGTAGCAGTCAGAGGGGTTGACTGAGCAGACTGCAGTTCAGGAGAGGTCACAGGAACCCTATGCCTGAGGCCTGGGTACCATCCCTAGTGTGGCCAAAGAGAAGTGAACAGAGTGTAGGTTCCCATATTGGGGAATACCTCTGTGTTTAAAAGCATATCTCCCTCTCTGTCAAAACTTAGAGAGCTGGTGTTGGGAGATTTTCCTTAGGCTTTCTGTCTCCCATTTGTAAAGTGCAAGGTGATAGACCCCATGGGAAAGAGGGAGGGCACAGACATTACCAATCTGCTCTTAAACCAGCAGTGGGGCCCAGAGGCGATGCCCTAGAGTCAGAGGAGGCCATTCTTGGGGACACAAGATTGGACCCTAAGGTTCATGGGCGACATGCCTTGCCTTTGCTCTCCAGGAAATGGCAGTGCCCAGGCTACAGACCTACGCATCCGCCGGCAGCACTCCTCTGACAGTGTCTCCAGTATCAATAGCGCCACCAGCCACTCAAGTGTGGGCAGCAACATAGAGAGCGACTCAAAGAAAAAGAAGAGGAAAAACTGGGTGAGTGTGCATCCCTAGGCGCTCCCCCTACGACTGGACCAGTCTCGCTTGGAATAAATGTCCCCAGATAAAGCCCAGGCTGCCTCCTAACCTCAGAAACACAGACCTTTGGAGAGTAGATCCAAGGAAGTGCTTTGGGCTAGGCCTTTTACCAAAACCGATGTTGTGCTCAGCAAAACAGTGGCATTGATAAGTCCCACCTGTGGCTTTTCTCCGTCACGACACCGTGTGATGTGCCCGTCTTTCATTTCATGCAGCTGTCATTTCTCTCTCATCTTACATTGGCCACAGATTCTAGAGCTTAGTGGGTCTTTTACCCTTATTTACCATTCTGTCCTTGGTCCTGGGGATGAAACTCAGGGGCTCATGCCTGCTGGGCAAGTGCTGCCCCGCCAAGCTCGCTCCCCTTCCCTCGGCCTTTAGCAGAATTGCTCATAGTTTCCTCTTAGTTCTTTGAGCATATATCAGTAGTTATCTCATCCATTACCGTAATCTTTACTTGTTGATATATATACTTTTTTTTTTTTAATGCAAGGTCTCACTCACTTTGTAGACCTAGCTGGCATCATACTCATTATGTAGACCAGGCTAGCCCCAACTTGCAACAGTCCTGCCTCTGCCTTCCAATTGCTTGTGTTATAGGTGTTTACCACCACTGGGCTGTTGTTGTTTGTTTGTTTATGCAATTGCCTTGTATAATATCAAACCGACATTCTCACTGAGAATTTCAGAACCATGTTCAATGAGGACGTTTCATACTGTCCGTGTTGTGGGGTCAGGGCCCCGAGTTTAGGCTTGTATGACCAAATGTGGAGTCTAATGCAGTTGCTATCCATAATCCTAAACTGCTTCTTGATTTTCTGCCTGGGGTGCTTTCTCCAAGAGAGTCCCAAGTGCTTCTGCCCAGTTTTATGCCGATCGTCACAGCTTCAAGGCAGTGAGGGAGGTAGATCTGAAGTGGCCAGGCTCACAGAGCCCCTTTTTAGTTCTGACACTGTCATGTTTCATGTGGCATCCTGTCCTTTATGCCATCCATGCACATCTCCTTGTCTGTGTCATCGTGGATGGGTGGCGAGGTCTAGATAGCGACAGAGGCATTGGGGTTCCATGTTGATGGTTATTGGTAACTCACCTTGGAGGTGACCCACCATCTTCATGTTATCCTCTTATTGTTCCAGTTGTTTGCTTGTTTGTTTTCCTTTAGGCTGCTAAGAGTTCCTTTTTAGCAACCTGTTGGCTGTAATAAGAGGAGATTAGCTTATGATACCATCTCTAATATGCAGTTGGTAACTATAGTCTGGTCAGATTCTCAAAAGGATGAGAAAATTATCTCTGGAAAATACAGAGCCAGTGAGATGGCTCAGCAGTAAAGACTCTTGCTATGTGAGCCAGGCAGCCTGAGTTTGATCCCCAGAACCCACAGAAAGACAGAAAGAACTTACTCCATAAAGTTGTCCTCTGCCACCTAGGCATGCATGGTGGTGTACTCGTATCCCCCATATAATAATAATAAATTTAATATATTATATGTATATAATAGTATATTATTATTATTATTATTATTATTATTATTATTATTGGAAAGAAAAAGAAAATCCATGGCTGTTTTCTTCTAGCCAAGACTTGAAAATCTTCATGTTGCTTTTAGACAATTCTCACTTATTTATGAAGCCAGGAAGGACAGATAATAGACATTCTCAGCTGACCCTCTGAAGCTTAATTCTGTCTAAATTTTGTAGCCCCCTCTTTCACCTGGCACTTTAGTAGAGGGCTGAGGTCTCTGGCTTGTGTGGCAAAGCCTGGTTCTCTGACTTCTGTCTGCAAACAGGAGCCTTAGTAGAGGGCAGTGGGCTGGGTTTGCCCACAGGCTGAGCAAGTACCTTGTCAGATATGAAACACATCCACTGGGAGAGGCTTCATGACTCACAGGCAAGGAAATCCCTAGACTATATTCTCTGAAGGAAAAAAGGCCCCAGGAAAAGGAAATGACTCCAAAAATATCTTTTTGGGGATGAAGTATGATTATATTTGTTTGGAGCCTAGAAAAGTCCATGTTGCATGGCTCTTGGAGAATTTTGTTTAATTCTCACATTCTCATCAGAATTTCTGCGTCTGCCTTGGGGGTTGGGGAGTGGCCATACCCGTTTTCTGTTTCTCTTTTCCACGGTAGTTAATGAGTTCCATCGACAGCTATGGGATTCCCGAGTGTGACGTGAGATGGCCAGATCCTCTGCTTGTTAGATTATCTTTCTCATGGCAGCAGAGCGGGAACCCTTAAGTGGATGCAGCAGTGAGCTGCACAGACCCAAGGGCCCAATGCAGACGCCAGTCCCCCATTGCTAAGGACATAAGAAGTGCATGCTGCTGCCGCTCAGAGTAGGAGACAGTTGCAAAGGGGCAGGGAAGTGACCAGGCACGCAGGAAAGCAGGGGAAGCCATTGCAAGTGGGGAGAGAGACCCTCCCAGTGTGTTCTCCCCCTCGCTTTCATAATGGAAAATGCCTCTGACTCAGCCCATGCTGTTCAAGCGCCCCACTCCCACCAGAAGTCACTGTGTGGTGTGTACTATAAGCCATGTCACATCTGAAAAGTCCTAAGCTTTCCCTGTCACTGGCTTTCTCTGTTAAAAATTGTCTTTTTTTCCTTCCTCTTCCCTGTTTTTTGCTTGCATTTTCTCTGGCAGGTCAATGAGGTAAGCGAGACCCAGTTTAATATCAGATACCAAGCTAACCCATCCATTGACATGACTAACCTCATCTGCATCTGTCCCCACATCCAAACATCCTGCTTTATTGCTGTGTAACCTCATCTTCCCACATGCACCCGCTGAGCCAGGCTCTGTCTTGCTGTTGGCATCTATTCTGGAACAGAGAGTAGGCATGGAATGCCCCACCCCCACAGGCCCGTCCTGAGCTGTCAATGCCAAATAACTTCCCTCCCCCGAATGCACTGACTCCACGGAGCTGTCGGGTCCCTTGGCCATTGATGGGGGAAATGGGGTCCGATTAATTGCTCTTTTGCAAGCATGACTCTGCCTGGGCCTCGCCTCTGTTAGGCTGACCAGCTTGTGTATTCAGTTGCGCAGCTCCTTCAAGCAAGCTTTCGGAAAGAAGAAGTCCCCCAAGTCAGCATCCTCTCACTCAGACATCGAGGAGATGACAGATTCTTCATTGCCTTCCTCACCAAAATTGCCACACAACGGGTCCACGGGCTCCACCCCACTGCTGAGGAGTGCTCACTCAAACTCGCTGTAAGTCTATCTAATAGGCAGGACCTTTGGCCCCTAAGAGCCCACTCCTGTAGCTGGGAGTCGTGGGGCGTGGCCCTGCCCCCCCAGGCTTTGCTTTCATCAGGATGTGCCGCTGTTTATAATCAGCAGCTGCCTGTCTGAGTTCTCTTTGTCCATCTTGTTGCTTTATCCCATGCTGAGGATTGAACAAGATGAACAGCTGCAACAGAGCCTCCACCATTTGGAGACAAAGGGAGATGCTTGTGTGAGTGGTGACAGTTTTTACCGAAATTCTAGCTTCTCTGGGGTAAGGTACATAGATTGTACATTTCTTCTGTGGTTAAAATCTGGTGTTGGTTGTTTTCTCCAAAATCGAAAGGAGTTTGGTTCTCATAAAGTGATTCTTCCCAAGAGCCACCCCTTGGGGAGTTCAGGGCAGGTGGCACTGAGAGCCTCTCTTTTTGGAGGCAAGCTGGTTTGTGGAGACTGTTGGTGCTGTTAGTTGCCTAGAGAAGAGCCATCTGCCCAGGCACTATCCTCACTGGTGATTCTCTCTTTGATTTGAGTTCTCATTTCAGTTGAGTGTAGAGTAAGGCAGTCCTGTGCCTTACCTAAGAACACAGTGCTCTAGAGCCTAGAACAAAATAGCTTGGGGTGGCCAGGTATTAACTATTGGATGCAAACTCAGTATCTGAGTATCAGCTCAGGACCTGACACCGTTGGCTTTCTGTAGCACTGAGAAAGCCTCTCCCAAGAGCATTTATAGTAGGCCTAGGGTCACTGGTGAAAAACCAAATAAAAGCAGCCTGCAAAGAGAGTTGATATCAGCAAGATGGGACAGTGTGTAAGAGAGGACCCATGGCCATGGCCAGAACAGTACCAAGAAGACCAGAGAAAGGATGAGATTTGTCATGTGCACCTCGGTTTCTCTGTTGGAGATCTGTGTTAGACCCTGTACATTGAAGGGCTTCTGTCTTCACCCTTCATTCCCAGGAGGCCACGTCTACGGAGCTGATCCTAAGTCTGCATAACCCAGCAGCCTCCTGAGAGCTGTGGCCTGCACAGTCTCCCTTACCCTGTCTAGGTGCTTAGCACTGACTGCAGAAAATGCAGAGAGGCTGGCTAGCACACCAACCATGTGGAAGACGGGGTGGAGGAGACATCACTTAAATTAATCTGCATCTTTGAATGCCCCTTAGTGAGACAACAGGTCTCCATAGTGATCTTTTCCTCCTCTTTTGGGAGGAGCCCAGTGGGAAGGACCCAGGTTAGGAAGAGGCAGCCCTGAAGAGCTGGCCTGCAGTATGCCCTGACCATGCTATGTTCTCTTGATTGGGAGAAAAGATGAGCTTGAGAGTATGGGCTCCTCTCATTTGGGATGCAAAGACAAGAGAGGTCTCCACCATCCATTCCAGAGCATCTAGACTCAGCAGTCACCTGAGAAGAGATGAAAGGCGCCCACCGTCTGCTCTTAATTCCTGAACTTGAACTTGGTATACAGTGGTCTGTAAGAACAAGCCATTGAGTCTGACATTCCTTGGGGACTAAGGCCTCATATGCCTGACGTCCATCCCAGGGGGGCTATGCTTTGGGGCACACATATACCCCCACACGGAACAGTACAGTTTATTCCTCTCCCAAGTCCACCCCACCCCCCACACACCAGGGACCAGTCCTGCTTCTGTTACAGCAGTGTCCCAGATTTTTATAATTCCTTGCTGGCTTGATCCCATCTACTGTGGGATGAGCAGACAGTAATCAGAGAAGCCTAGAAAATCCAGGCAGTTTGTCCCAAGGGTTAATTCTAAGAATGCATGTGGGATGCAGCCACTTTTCATGAGATAGTCAGGGGAGGCCCCTCTTGAGTGGGGCATTCCAGCAGAGAGCTTTGTAACAGAAGGAACCACTGGTTAGTTCTGGTCAGAAACACAAGCTGCTGTGACAAACCTGTTTTGAAGCTCAGAAACTTTGCTTAGCTTTCTCCTCCTGGGTCACCCAAAACCTGGTCAGAACATCCTCATCAGCAGGTAGCTTGCCCTGACTAAGAACCTCTGCTCAGTGATGCTGTGTCTAGCCTGGTCAGGAGACAGGCATGTGTGCAAGGTCTTGTGGGCCAAGCCTGCAGGATGCACCTGGCCATTCCTACCGAACTCCACTGTCTGGAACCCAAGGCCCATTCTACTGTGCTAGGGAAGAAGCAAAAAAGGAGATGGGCTAAGTCTGCAGGGGAGCGTGGGGCAGGAGCCTGCTTGCTGTAGGATGGCTAAGGGACAGACAGCATGGCGGGATGAGGCTGGAGAGATAGGTGAGGCTGTAGCCTGTAGAGCTCTGAAATGAATATGGGCAATGGCAAGGCGCAGGGGAGTTTTAGGCAAAAGGTGAGGTAGACTGAATGGGAGTTCTGTGGGAGGCAGTGCGGGACATCAGGAGCAGGGACATCAGGAGTGGGGTGGGGTCGGGGATCACAGACGTAGCAGCGTTTTCCGGGCTCCGACTGCTCTGTCCTGAGAGCCCTTCAGTCACACTCCTCCCCACCTTTGCTGCTGCCGTGCCCTCTGCCCCATGTTCACACGCTCTCCTTCTGGGATTTATTCCTCAGTTTGAGGTGACCTTAGCCGTAAGGCCCAGCCTATCTTCCATGCATAAAGTAACACCCACCACCACCCACCCTTTGTTATTTCCATTATGCGTACTCTCCTTAGGTTTTAGTTCTTGCCCAGCTCTGTGGCGGATACCATTGGTTTAGAGACACTTGGGTGTTTGTTGCCATGGCGATGGGGGGGGGCAGGTAAGGTGTGGTGTGGGTAGTGTAGTTGTTACTTTTCTTTTTGGTGTGAGAAGAAGCAACTTAAGGAAGGAAAAGTTTCTTTTGGTTTGTAGTTTGTTTGTTTGTTATGTGAGTACACTATATCTGACACACTGGAAGAGGGCATCGGATCCCATTACAGATGGTTGTGAGCCACCATGTGGTTGTGGGGAATTGAACTCAGAACCTCTGGAGGAGCAGTCAGTGCTCTTAACCCCTGAGCCATCTCTCCAGCCCCTTGGTTTGTCATTTTAAAAGGGTACCTTTCATCACAGTGGGGAATACATGAAAGTGGGAACTTGAGGCGCTGGTCACATTGCATCCACAGTCAGAAAGTAAAGAGTGCATAGGAAGTAGGGTCTGTCAAGGCCTCAAGGCCCACCCCTCCAGTGACTCACATCCTCCAAAGAAGCTCTGACTCCTACACCATTCAGTGTTTTCCCAGACAGCCACCCCAGGTGGGAACAAAGTGTTCCAGCACAAGAGGCTGGGGGCGGGGCAGGGGGCAAGCACCTTACATTCAAACCACAACTGGTGTCAGTCTGGACCTCTGCTTGAGACAAGTGCTGTGGGACACACCCAGGATGTGTCAGCCAGCCTGGCGCTCCTGCATGCGCACACCTGGGAAAAATGGGGGCTCTCAGTTGGGTGGACTAGAGAGAAAAGCAGAGGGCCAGGAGCAACTCTGATGTGCTGACGTTCAAAGTTCAGGAAGAAGTAGCACAGTGGCTAGTGGCGTGGGAGGAAACCCAGAAGCAGAGGGAAGAACTGGGTGGCTCATCAGAGAGGCAGGGAAACTGCAGCATCAAATGAGAAAGGAGCAAGACAGTGCCTTCCAAACCACTGTCGCCACAGGGATGGGGCAGGGCCGGCCCTTAGCTCCTCTGGCCTTTTCTTACATTCCACAGCCTCCGTGGACACTGGAGATATTTGTTTTGGGTCTCATTTTCCAAAGGGTGGGCTGAGGGCAAATGCTCATTTCCAACCTTGAAAGGTTTGTAAAAATGTGCAAATGTAGGTCGGAGAGGGAGTTCAAAGATGAAGCGCAAGGCAGAGGGGTTAGGCTGGGAGTAATCCCTCCTCTGTGGGTGAAAGCAGTGACAGCTGTGGGGAGGCCGCATCTCCCACACCGCAGGCATTTAAAACTGGGTATGCCTCCAGCCCACTTCTGGAAAGACAGAGATGATAGAATAATGTGCTAGGGACTGAAAAAAAATACATCAGGTCACTTTAGGTCATGGTTTCTGGAGTAGAAAAGCCTACTTTGGTTGGGTCCAGGAGCCTGGAGTTAAGCGACCCCCTTGCTCCAGATTTCATCCCAGATTGCCATGTTTAAATGGTGTGACCTTGGGCATGATGGTGGCTCTGTGCCCCACTCTCCCCCACTTTAAAATTAGAATCATGGCAGTGTATAAGGTAATCAAAGAATATGCTTCAGACTCCTCCAGAGAACACTGCTGCATACCTACTATGTGGGACTGGGCATGACTAAGCATTCAGAATGATGCAAGAGCAGTATAGTTCTAAAGGGACCGGAGCCGAGCAGAGCCAGGGGAGAAAGAAGACACAGTGTTCTTCCCTTTGTATCTTAAGATGTTTTCTGTGGCTGTGACTGCACAGAACAGATCCAGTGTGTTATAAACTAGACGTTCATTGAGCTTACAGTTTGGGTGTATATGCCAGCCCCACTTGGCACCCTTGGTTGGCCTTCTTGCTAGATCTTGGCATGGTTGGGGTGCTGGGGAGCTTGACACCACTGGCTAGAGCAAACTTGTTCACACAGGTCTGTCTTTCTTCTCTTGCAAAGCCATTCTTCATTCATTTATTGGGCCACACTCTTGTGACTTCATCTAATGCTTCCTCAAAGTCTCATCTCCAGGCATCATTAAAGCAAAGCCTCGGGATTAAGTCTCAGAGTGAATCTGGGAGTAGACAGATATCTTACCCCTTTAATGGAGTCCCCGATAGGCAAAACTTTGCAAGGCAACCCCTGAGTTGTGTAGTCAGGAAGAACCTCTGAGAGAGCTTTCTAGAGAGGAAGGGCGGATCCTATTGCAGCACGTGGAGTGGAGTTCCCAGGAGAACACGGGAACAGACCCAAAGCTTGCAGCAAGGCGTGGAGCAGACCCCCATTCTCAGCAAGACCTGGATTAGAGCATGTCTATTAAACTAAGATGCTCTGCAATTCAGCCCTAAAATCTACAGGCCACTCTGAGCACAAAGAGCTGGGGAAAAGGTCTTGATTTTGGAGTTCCGCAGACTCAGATTCAGATTCAGAAGAGGGTAATAACATTCTGGAGAGGTGTGTGTGTGTGTGTGCGCGTGCGTGTGTTTGAATTTAAGAAGATACTGAAGTTGAGATGTTTCCTTAGCAGTTAGTAATTTTTTTAAAGATAAATTTTTTTTATGTCCGTTGATGTTTTGCCTGCATGCGTGTCTATGCATGCAAGGGTATCAGATCCTCTGGAACTGCAGTTATAGACAGTTTGTGAGCTGCCATGTGGGTGCTGGGAATTGAACCTGGGTCCTCTGGGGGTGTAGCCAGTGCTCTTAACTGCTGAACCATCTCTCTAGCCCTGTTAGTAACTTCTTTTAAAAACGGGGCCTTACTCTGTGTCCAAACAAGCTATGAACTTGTGATTCTCCTGCCTCAACTACCTAGGATTCTAGGCATGGACCTCCCACCCAACTTGCTAACTGGTAACTTTGGAAAAGTAGGAAGTGGTTTTGTTGCTTAGAAAGAGTTCTCGTTCAGGGCAGTTAAATGGCCCTGGAAAGATAAGTCCGTTGAGTGTTAGACTGTCCCTCAAGCCTCTGCATCTCTTTGAACAGTTGCTGAATGTCTTCTGAGGTGGGGCCCTCAGCCTGTTTCATGTGTAGATTTTGTTTGGTTTCTAAGCCAGCACCTGGTGTTAGGGAGCGGCTGACATGGCTGCCGTCTCCCAAGCCAAGCATGCGGTCTCTCAGGCAGTCACCAGCTCCAGTTCTCAAACCTGGACGTTTTGGTTTTTTGAGTTTTTTTCTTTCTCTCCCATCTTCAATCCAAATCATGCCCAATCACCCAACAACATCCTTTAGAAATCACAGAACTATATTTTAGTAGAACTGTCCTTTCCAAAGGCCACAACTTACCATGGCTTTTAAGGTCTTCCACCTTAGATTGGCTTGCAAGAGTTCTATAAAACCCCCAGTGGCTGAGCAAGGAGCCCGGCCTTGCTTTCTTAAAGTAGCCGCACTTTGATCTGATGAGAGACAGCTGGCTACACTGTGTGAAAATCTCTGAGAGGAAGCTCTGGCTTCAGTGTCACCTCTTTGTCTTGGATCTTTCTCTTCAAATCCACTGTCGTCTTACTGTAACAGTGAGTGTAGGAAGCAGTCAGGGCCTGAAGGACTAACAGCAGATCTTTCTAGACACTTCAAAGAGTGAGTTTTCAGAATAAAGTGTAAATCAGATTAACTGTCTACTTGTGTATTTAAGTCTTCTCTCTCTCCCTTTCTCCCCCTCTCTCCCTTTCTTCCTCTCCCTCCCCCCCCATATTTGGCCGGGGGTGGGGGTAGAGCATCCTTTGCTCTTGACTCTTAGAACCTGTCCTAGGACATGCTCCAACTCCAAAGGTAGACTCCGGTCTACCAGTTCCTACTTACCCTCTGTTAGTGCAATGCTGGGGAAAGATACGACAGAGCCCTTCTGGTGACCACTGCTCCACACAGGTAGAATAACAAATCTGTCTTTTGGATGCTGGGTATGGTACTCATGATGAGGAAGTGGTAGGGGCTAGAGGAGGAGCCAGTTGTTTATGATAGAGCTGACCACTGAGTGATGGTTGACCTCAGAGAGACAACTTTGTGGACCACTCTCTAAGAGGCCCATGTGAAGGAACTCAGCTGGTTTTGCCAGTAACATCCTCTTTCCCTAGCATTTCCGAGTGTATGGACAGTGAAGCTGAGACGGTCATGCAGCTACGAAATGAGCTGAGAGACAAGGAGATGAAGCTGACAGACATCCGCCTGGAAGCGCTCAGCTCTGCTCACCAGCTGGACCAGCTCCGAGAGGCCATGAACAGGATGCAGGTGAGTGGATGTTGAACAGAGCCCCAGGGAGCTGCAGAGTGATAGCCTGCGGTGAGGGGTGTGTGTTGGTATGCTGGCCATTGCTGCTCCCATGCCATCTCTCTTCAGAGAGTGAGTCTTCACGTCAGACCTTGTGTGGCTCCACTTTGCCTCTTCCTTCAAAGGTGGTTCCCCTAGACTGGCCTTTAGGCCTTCTGCCTGCCTTTCCTACCTTTGCCTATTCTGCCTTCCCTAGCTCCACTTTGCTGCTCAAGGACAGCTATGATGACTGGCTTTGTGTCCCTGTAGTCTGTTTCATGCTGTTCCTTCCCCCCCTAAATATCATCTGCCAATCCAAACTGAACCCCTCCTCCAAGGCTCAGCCTGGGCCTGACCCCAAACCTTTCCATGTCCCGCAGCTGGAAGAGTCAGTGGCTTCCTTTAAAGGCCTACAGACTGGTTCTTACAAGCCCCACCTGCTGTGGACCGAAGGCATTCCAGTCTTTTGTAGCAGGGTTTTACATGCCTTAGGTTCTTTATGGGCAACTATAGAATGGAAGACTCCGATGGAGTGCTAAATGAGACCTCACTGGAGAGCAGCATCCCCGGAGGAACATTCCCCGGAATGCCTGCCTCTGAGAAGCTCCTGGAAAGGAGAGCTCCGTAACTAGTGGGTGCCAGAACACGCTGTGTGCTTCTCGGAGTCACAAAGCAAACAGCTCCTTAAGGCACTGAGAAATCTGTCACACCTCAAGTTCTCAAATCTCTTTGGTTGTGAGACTCTTTTACACAGGCCACTCAGGCAGCAGACCCTGAGAAGGCAATTTCTTTAAGGATATCCCTTAAAGACCAGTTCTCCATGAAACAGGGACCAGCCTTGTCAGAGTCTTGAGTGACAGGGAAGCTGGGGCATGTTGCTGAGTCTCCCCAAGGGTGTGCCTAAGTTTGGCTGACCTAGCTACCTGGTGTCTTCCGTGAACTTCCAGATTCTTCCTCCAGAAAAGGCTCCATCTGTTCATCACATCCATCTATCAAGTCAGTTTCTCCCTTGTTCTTTGCAGAGTGAAATTGAGAAGCTGAAAGCTGAGAATGACCGACTGAAGTCTGAGTCTCAAGGCAGTGGCTGCAGCCGGGCCCCCTCCCAGGTGTCCATCTCCGCCTCCCCAAGACAGTCCTTAGGACTTTCACAGCACAGCCTGAATGCCACAGAGTCCACTAGTCTAGGTGAGTAGCTAACAGGCTGGGGACCTGTCAAGTCTACCGGCCTGGGTAAGTGGCTCGTGGGACCAGGAGCAGGCCGTGTATATCAGCCTGACTGAGTGGCTCGCAGGCTGGTGACAAGCTGAGTCTATAAGTCTGGGTGAGTGGATTGTGAGTCTCTGGGCAGGCCTAGTCTACCAACCTGGGTGAGTGACTCATGGGTCGAGGGCAGAGGGATGCCTGCACTGACACTCCAGTCTCCAGGATGAGCAGGTCCACAGATCTGATGGTGAGGTAGCAGGTGTGTGTGTACTTTGGGTGTGTGTGTGTGTCTGGGTGTGCATCTGCTACCAACATGAGCCAGGCCATGACAGTACTCCATGCTTTGCTCCAGCACCCCCAAATTCTTCAGGCCATGAACTTGGGTTTCTCCTTGCCCACCACGCTGAGTTCTGCTCAATCCATGTTAAAATGTTGGTCTGCAGGCCCAATGCCCGTGTACCTCTCAGTAGCAGGTCCTACAGAGGCCATGTCTGGGCCTTCAGCCTTCTCGCTGTTGGGGTAGACTCCAGGCTGGCACATCATCCCAGAATGCACCTTGAGTTTTCTTTGTGAGCATTTCAAGGCTGACGCTTTTATTTTATTTTTTTACCCATGATGCTACTGTTGCTGTTGTTTGGTTGAGTCTCCCTCGCACTTCCATCTGGCAAGATGCATCGTCAGCCTGCTGGCCCCCTGGTCTTCCCACCATCGGTTTTTGTGATTTCATTCTTCATCCTACCCTCTCCCCTCCCCTCCCCCACCTCCCCTGCACCCTGACACCCGGTTTGTCCTGCTGCTGTGCCCACGGCGGCAGAGGTGTCGGGAAGCAGCTTTGCTGTCCCCACGTGCCTAAGGCTGTTGATGTTTTCCATTCGCAGACATGTTGCTGGATGACACTGGTGAATGCTCGGCTCGGAAGGAAGGAGGCAGGCATGTTAAGATAGTTGTCAGCTTTCAGGAGGCAATGAAGTGGAAGGAGGTTAGTCGGATCCCTCTCCCTGCTCGCCTGTCCTTTCTCCAGGTAGAAATGGCCTAGCTTAGCAACTTAACTGGAAACCGAAGGCGATGGGAAATGCTAACACCTTTCTCGATAGCATAGTCTCCCTTACTCACGGGAGACACATTGCAAGGCCCAGGGGATGCTGGAATGGTAGAGTATACTGGACCCAGTACATGCTGTGATATGCTACATGACTGTGGGTGATAGAGCTTAATGTATAAATTAGATACTGTAAGAGATTACCAAGAGGAGCTTGGGGATGTAACACAGTAGCCAAGTGTTTACTAGCATGTAAAAGGCCCTGGGTTCCATACATAGGCCCACAGTTAAAAAAATATAGAAAGAAAAGAAACTGTAAAGATAAAATAGAATACTTAATGCAATGTTCTGAAAACACAGAAAGTGAGACCTCTGCTGAGTGGTGACCTCTGTACCCACAATCCTTGGCGGTCCCTCCTGTGCCCGCACTCCTTGACTGTCCTTTGACATAAATGGAGCAAAGAGCAATTCATTTCTTTGTTTAAAAGATTGAGAAAACTTGCTAAAAAAACCCCAGCTTCCTATTGCACTTGCTGTATTTTCAGCACTAGTAAATAAACAGGTTTTCTGGACTTACTTTTTTTCTGAAGCATGTCCCAGGCAGCTTTGCACATCTTACTGGTAAGGCAGAAGAGGAAGCTGACTAGACTTAGCCAACCTGGGACCCATTTCTGTCTCATCAGAGGCTTCAGACATAGCATTCGCCATGCTGGGAGACAGGAGGCCCTCAGCTACTGAGTCTAGGGAACACATGAGGTCTCCGAGTGGGATAGGTAGGGGTACCCCAGTCACCCATGCTAGAAGACGATGCCTCTGGTATGGTGTCTGTTCCAATGTATGTCTGCCCGGAGACTATTCTGAAGTAGGGGTGGAGAGCTGCAAGGTGGGCTGTACTTTAGTGGGTAAGTCCTATTTGATGCCCTGGATGACCTTAGCCATAAAAGTGGGGAAAAGACCACATGAGTCTCCACATGAAGACCCTTTGAAGTTTCAAAGTTATATTTCATAGTATTTCTAGCCAGCCGTGTTGGGGAACCAAACACCCATCAAAACAAAGTATCTGCAGCCAGCCTCTTTTCTGTCAGTTTTGTCACTGTGTAGCTGACTTACTAGGGGTTTTAGAGCTGGCTGGCTGGAAAGGAACCTCAAGAACCTAACTAGCAGAGGCCTGGCCTGTCAGGTTGGAATTCCTTCTAGCATTCTTCAGTGCAGGCAGGTGACACCCCTCCATATTACCGATTCTCCTTTTCATCACTCTCAGGGTCATAGTTGACATTCTTACGGGATGGCAAGCCATTTCCTCTAGTGCTGCTGTTCCTGGCCACTGTGGCATACCCAAGAGGTCACTGACCACAATACTATCCCCATCTTGCTGCTAAGAAACCCAAGACCACGAGGCACATAGTGGCGTCAGACCCTTTCATTGCTGGACTGGTTGGTGTTCTTTCCCTCTGCTGACTCGGAACGGCCGCATGCCTGAGCCCGCCACCCAGACCCACCCCTGTCCCGGCTACATCCTCACAGGCATGCCAGATATTAAAACAAACAAGCAGAATGGAATGTTTTCTCGGCATCCTTTTCATTAGCGTGATTGGTTAACCCCTGTGGGTGTAGAAGAACAAGAAGTGGGAAGTGAGAGTTATTGGCAGCTTTCCCAGGAGAAACTAATTTTCTAAATTGAACTTGTTTTAAGTTTTAATAGAAGGAAAGCAATAAATATTATGTTTATGTAGAAGAAGTGAGGCTCACCCCTTTAATCTCAGCACTTGGGAGGCAGAGGCAGGAGGTTCTCAGAAAAGAAAAAAGGAAGGAAGGAAGGAAGGGAGGAAGGAAGGAAGGAAGGAAGGAAGGAAGGAAGGAAGGAAGGAAGGAAGGAAAACCATTTTCTCTGAAGTTCTAACCACGTGACAAAGCTCATTAACACCACATGAAACAGTGGGCCTTAGAAACATTGAGAAGGCATCG
>CM052713.1:5049030-5205515 GCA_028551405.1 Uromys caudimaculatus
GGCTCTGAATCTGCAGTCAAGGATTTGGAATCCACGCCCTGTGCAAGGCATGCACTTAGCTGCTGGTTTCAGGTACGGGGGGGGGGGGGGGGCATCTTAGTCTCCCACATCCTTTGCCGTTTTACCAGAGCAGGGGCAAGGCTTAAGGCTATGGCAGGCCTTGTGTGGAAAGGAATGGGGGTTTGTTCTCCTTTGGAAGCACTGGAATGCCTAGGCCTCCGCCCAGCCTGGCCAGACAACAGCCAGCTGTTTCTCACCTGCACACGTCTCCTCACCCATAGGACTCCAGACCACACCTCTTCCTCATTGGCTGCATTGGAGTTAGCGGCAAAACAAAGTGGGATGTGCTCGACGGGGTGGTTAGACGGCTGTTCAAAGTAAGTGAAGCAAGCCAGAGCGGTGGGCTTGGGGAGGGAGGAGAGCTTTGTCCTCTGGTCCTCCAGAGCATGGAAGGGTGGTGCTATGTTCAGATGGCTGACTGGCCATTCTCTGTTGTCTGCCCTTGGCAATGGCCGGCCAGCTAGTAAACATTTGTTCACGATGGCATCCCTGAAGTTATGTCCTGTTCACTACAATTAGAATCTCTGACCTGAGGCTGAAGCCCAGGCAGTTCAGTTTTGTCCTTTGGACTGCACATACATGCCCAGCACCCCAGGCCAGCCCTTCAGTCTCTGACAGTAACATCCCACCAGTCAAGAATGCTGCCATGGTCACACCACTGGATTGGGCATTTGAAAATATCGTCTGTCCTGTATACACACACACACACACACACACACACACACACACACACACACACACACACACACACAGGGCTGTGTATACATGTGCACATGCACGCATACAAGCAACTTAAGGAAAGAAGGGTTTCTTTCTTTCTGGTTTTCTGCTTGAGAGAAGGCATGGGATCGGGACTGCAAGGCACCCACAGTCAGAAGCAGAGATAACGGATGGTACTCAGCTCACTTCGTCCTTCTCATTCAGTCCAAAACCCCAGTCTGTAGAATAGTCCTATGCACATTTAAGGAAGGTCTTATCACATTAATTAACTCATCTAGAAACTCCCCTGGACATGCCCAGTGGTTGTCTCCAGGTGACTAGCCATCACAGTCAACACCAAAGGGATACTTTGCAAAGGGGACCTTTGAATACTTTGAAGTTGCACAAGAGCTTTGCTTTCTGGCTTTGCTGGGCCAACATGGGGGATGGGAAAAAGGCTCATGTCAGTTACTTTTTTATGAACTTCTTTGCACCATTCACAGACTCTGATGCCTTTAAAATTCCAGCCAAATTTAAGAAAAGCTGCCTGGTCTTCCATGCTTGGTTCACCCAGATTAAATGTTCATGGTCTTGTTGGGGGGTGGGGAGGCTCCCCTCCTCCTAAGCAAATAAATCTGTATCTTAAGAGGCCTGGGATTTGAGGGTGTTGTTTTCAGAGTGTACCATGGCTTAATTTCAGTCCAGGTGCCATCTGAAAAAAAAAAAAGAGGGCACCTGTCAATCACCCAGTGAGAATGGGAGTCCCTAGCAGGTTCTAGCCAGCTCTCTGATGGGGTCCATGTTTTATTTTCTCCAGGAATATATCATTCATGTGGACCCAGTGAGTCAGCTGGGGCTGAATTCAGACAGTGTTCTCGGCTACAGCATTGGCGAGATCAAGCGTAGCACCACCTCAGAGACCCCCGAGCTCCTCCCTTGTGGCTATCTTGTGGGAGAGAACACCACCATCTTGGTGACCGTCAAAGGTAAGTGGGTGCTAGCTGAGGTCTGGTGGTGGCACACGCCTTTAATCTCAGCACTCGGGAGGCAGAGGCAGACAGAGCCAGGCAATCTCTCAGTTCAAAGGCAGCCTGGTCCACAGAGCAAGTTCTAGGACTGCCACGGCTACACAGAGAAACCCTGTCTGAAAACAAAACAAAACAAAAAGCATAACAAAACAAACAAACAAAAAAACAAGAACTAAAAAAGTAAGTGGCTACTTGCAAAAGCTGGGACTTCCAGTGGCCAAAGTAGGTCTTTGTTCGTAGGTTTACTCTGGGCATGTGGGTGGTGTTTGGTTGGTTGGTTGGTTGGGTTTTTTTCCTCCTCTCTTTTACCTCAGTCACTCCAAGCAAGTTCCACCATCAGGAAACAAATCGCTTCACTTTATTGCTGAAATTAGACATCAAAAGATCCCATTAGCCTTATGACCGAGGTGATGAGAGACTAATAACTCCTTAATAACTCTGCTAAAATGGCACTTTGCCAAAGCAATGAAGGATGCTTGCCAGCCAGCCTTGGGCATGAGCCCATTCTACAGATGGAGAAACTGAGGTGTACTGGAAGCTACAAGAAGGTTGCTGCAAGCAACTTTGGTATCCCTCTTGCCCAGGAGCCTCTGGAGTCTTGGCTCCTGGAAGTGTTGGGCTCCGGGGTACTGTGTGTCATGGTCTTCCAATCCTATCCCTATGTGTTCCTGGCCATCTCATAATGCAAAACACTTTCAGTATAGTTTCAAAAAAACCTGTAGTTCTTAATAGTTCTAAGACTATTTAAAAATCCAAAGCTTGAGTCTCATCTGAGATCCAAGGCAAACTGTGAACTATTATAAAAAAAAAAAAATGTAGAAACAAGTTATAAAAAAAAAAAACTGCACAAAATTAGCATTCTCATTCTGGAATGGAGGTGTGGGCTTAAAGCAAGGAAGGTTTGGACAACAAAAGACCGAAAATACTACAGCTGCACATCAAGTGGCTTAGGCCAGTGGCGGAATCGCCTGAGCTCCGAAGCGCTTGGCTAGCCCTGCCCTTCCAGCTCTCCTGCCTTGGCATGTACAGTCTCTCTCTCTCGAATCAGCTCCATTCCATGCCGAAGCTTTTCTTGGTGGATGTTTCATGTTCCTGGTCTCTTTAACATCCTAGGGTCCCCACCTCAGCTTAAGCTCCTTCATAGCTTCATGCAGCGGCTTCTCAGGGATTCTCCTTGCAGAGATTCTGACCTTGTCATACATTGCCTAGCCTCAGCAACTCTCTACAGCCACAAGATCAAACTCCATAACCCCCTCAACCTGACATCTTGCATGCCTGCAAATCCAGTACAAAACGGATAGTGTTTCCAAGTTCTGCGGCCAGCCTGGATGGACCCTTGCCCTTTGAACTGCAGTTAGAATAGATTCTTGGTGTCTGACTGTGTAGTCACTTCCCAGGCAGTTGTTTGTGAGCAGGAAAGCCCCTCTCTAGTTCCTTCCCTATTGTGCTGTGGAGCCTTACACTTCCAGGAACCAAGGCCTCAGAGGCTCCTGAAGCTGGGCAAGAGGGATGGAGACCCAAGGCCTTCCCCCACAAACCACATTTTCCTAACCTCCTGCCCAACCTGTTTTTCACTGCAGACCCAGATAAGAGTGGTGAGCAGGACCCATGCCACAACTGGAGTGCTCTCCTGCCTTGAAATCGCCTCTACCAAACACATTAGTCCATGTCTTTGTTAAGGTTTTATTGCTGTGAAGAGACGCTATGACCAAGGCAACTCTTATAAAGGAAAACATTTAATTGGGACTGGCTTACAGTTCAGAGGTTCAGTCCGTTATCATCATGGTGGAAATATGGCAGCATCCAGGCAGGCATGGTGCTAGAGAGGTAGCTGAGAGTCCTACATCTAGATCGGCAGGCAGCAGGAAGAGGGAATGACAGTGAACCTGGCTTGAGCTGAAACCTCAGAGCCTACTCTGAGTGACACACTTCCTCCAACAAGGCCACGCCTCCTAATAGTACCACTCCCTACTATGGGAGCCAATGTCAAACGTCCACAGTCCATCTTTTCTCCTCCCTCCACATAGTCCTGGTCTCTACACAGCCCTGGCTATCCTGGAACTCACCATGTAGACCAAGCTGGCCCGGAACTCACAGACATGTGCCTGCTTCTGCCTCCTGAGTGCTAGGATTCGAGGCGTGTACCACCATGCCCTGCAGTCCTTCACCGTTACATTCAGTTTTCCAGGACACGGACAGAAGGCAGCCAGAGTCTTTGCCAGAACATAGCAAGAATGATCACTTGCCCTGTTCCCGATGGCCTCAGGCCTCCCCCAGCCCCAGGCATCATGAACCTTGATTTTGTTCAGATTTCTCTACACATTCTGGTTTCCCGAATTCCCACCAGAATGGCTCCTTAATCTCTGCTTGCAGTTTCTCGGTCTTTTCTGTCCTAAAGTTCCCAGCACTTCCACACTCCTTCTGCAAACCCATTCAAGATGCCTGAGCTCTGAGAAGTGAGGGTATCACACCGATGGCCCTTCTTCATAGTACCAAGTTTCTGAATGAGTTACTTTCCTAGTTGCTGTGACAAACACTTGGCAGAGATGACAAAAGGAAGGAAGAGTGCATCCTGACTATCGTCTGAAGGGATAGAGTCCACAGCCCACTGGCAGATAAAAGGATGGGTGGGTCTGACAGGAAGAATCCTTCCATAGGAGAAGCAGGATGAGGCACGAGGCATGCAGGAACAAGAACTGGGTAGCCAGAACTCCCAAGGAAGGGAGCCATTTACAACTGGGACTCAAAGCACATGGCATCATGGGGCCCACACGCTGTCACCTCCCTGTTTCACAGTGAGCACTACAAACAGCAAGGGGTAAAGCTGTGTGCGTGGAATGAGTGACAAGATGGCCCACCCCTAGAGGACAGAGGCACTCCATAGAGCCTGGCCTGTGGCTGCCATCAGTTTTAGCGTTCACAAGGATCAGCTCGGTTTTTACATTTCACTGATGAGCACTAAATTCCCATTGGGTTTTGCCAAAGGGGTCCCATTTGGAGTAGCAATTCACACCAGTGAGACCAGGACAAGGCCTGACTTTGCGTACCCTTTTTATTTTATTTTGGTGTGTGTGTGTGTTGGGTGTATGCACATGACACAGTGCCTGTGGAAGTCGGAGGACAATTCTTTTTTTTAATTCCCACCATCTTTTTTTTTAAATCCCTGGGATTGGACTGAGAATCTCACTCAGGCATGGTGGCAAATGCCTTTTTGTGTAGAGCCATTTTGCTGGCCCACAAATTTGCATATTCTGAAGTGAATCCTCTGAAAATTTCAATGCAAAACACCCAAACAGCTACATACATGCAAAGTGCTCTCTCTATTGTTTGTCCTTCTGTGGTCCTTCTTGTTGAGGTCCTTGTTATTAAATTTAGACAAGTGTCCCTCCATTGTACACCTGGTGAGACACGTGGGGATCTTTGTCATGGTCCTTGGGAGTGGTCATTGCTATAGGGGTTACCTTGGTTAGGAGGGGGCTAGAAACAAACCCATAAATGCTTTAGGGGTATCTTTGCCCTGCGTGTAAGGAACGTGTGCTGTTGGATGACACAGGAACACCTCCTGGTTTAACCACTTACACAGAGTGGCTTTGTTGAAGGGAGTTTTTGAGTAGAATTACTGTCTACTTTGATTTTTAAGACAGGGTCTCTTATTAGGTTGGGATTTGCCAAGAAGGCTGGGCTGGTTGACCAGTGAGCCCCAGGAATCCTGTCTCCACCTCCCTAGCATTGACCCCCTTATTTTTATGTGGGTTTTAGGGCTTGAACTTGTGTCCCCATGCCTTCAAGGCAAGCCTCTTTACTGACTGAGAGCATCTTTTTAAAACCAACAAGTAGCTAATGAGGTTGTCCCAGATAGAAAGGGGAAAAGAGAAGCTTCCATTTGTAGCTGGTAGCAGTCAAAGGCCTCAGCGTGTAGCATTTCAGTCTAAGCCTGCCAGTCCGTATTCCCATTCTAGCATCCTGGTTTCACCTTGTTTCCTGCCCTGTCTTCTCGGCACACCTATGTGTGGGCAACTTGGTGCCTGGCAGGAAGGAGAGAGAAGTGGGAAGAAGCAACCTAGGTTCGTAGCAGACATGAACAGGCAAGACTCAGGCATCAACTGAGGTAGACACTACAAGGCTAGTAAGTACTAACAGGCAGATGGAGTCCAGAGTTCAGGGACCCCAAAACAGGAGTTGCTGGCGACCAGGAGGGTGGCTTCCTACAGCAGCAATGTTGAGTGCTCAGCCTCCAGTGTGAAGACTCATGACGTCATGAAGAGGGATGTTGTCTTGCAGAGGAGTGATGCCTCCTCGCTCAACCTCAAGTTCTCCCCATCTGTCCCAAACAGGGCTCACAGAAAACAGCCTAGACTCTCTGGTGTTTGAGTCCCTGATCCCCAAGCCCATCCTGCAGCGCTATGTATCCCTGCTGACAGAGCACCGGCGGATCATCCTCTCAGGCCCCAGTGGCACTGGGAAAACCTACCTGGCCAACCGGCTCTCTGAGTACGTGGTACTTCGGGAAGGACGGGAGTTGACAGATGGCATCATTGCGACCTTTAACGTGGACCACAAGTCCAGCAAGGTGAGGAGGTCACCCTGAGCCCACTGCACGTTGGGCTCTTTAAATGCTGCTATCATTATGAGCATTTTCAAGCTCGACATTCTAGAGATCCAGGAAAGGAGCTCAGAACAGGGCTTGCAGAAATGAACAATTCGAGTCAGATTCTCCCAGCCAGGACTATCTGGGGCAAGTCAATCCTGTCCACTCACAGAGATAGCTCTTTCAGATATGTCCAGTTCACCAAGAGCATAACATGTGCCTACTGGGCAATATTATTTTTTCCCCAAATAAAACCTTTTATGAGACAACAATACCACCAATAACAATCATGGCAGACTGGCGTTGATGATGTCTATCCCATGAGCAGCAAACTGTCCTCACAGAGTCCTTCAAGCCTTAGTAGTCTTTGTCTCCATGTTACAGGACTAACAACAGCAGCTTGAAGGACATTTGTCATATGTTGGACACAACTTAGACCAACGAAGTGTTGGTACTGGGACTCCGGTGGAGGTCTCAGAGGCCTGTGTGTAGCCAGCTCCATCGCCCCACATAGTGAACAGTGGAGACATAGAGTCTGATCTGGCCCTGGCTGGGGGTCTGCAAAGGGTTGTTGCCATGTCCTTCCTTCGTTCATTCGTTCATGCATTCATTCATCCACTCATCCTCCCTGATAGAGTGACAGCCGTGATTTCTAGCTGTTGGGTGTTGCACAGCACACCTGGAGCATCAAAGGTGAATTGGAAAAGGGCTCCTCTGCCTTATGAGTCATCTCACACACCTGAGAAGATTAGATCTCATGCCTGTTACTTATGTCCATTGTTATTGGCCCTGTTTACCGGTTCCTCGTGTGCTTTGATGTAGGGAAGGGGAGAGAGAAGCTCTCATCTCTGTCTACAGCTTAGGTGGGTGAGTGAAGGAAGGAAGGCCACGTGGTGAGCGACTGGCAAACGGTGCCCAAGCGGATCCCATTTCCGCTAAGCCATGCACTACAGGGCTGGGTAAGAGGGATAAAAGTTCCAGATGAGAAGAAACCAGGAGATCTGCCTGTGGTGAGCAGTGGCTGACAGAAGGAGGAACCTGGAGCATTTTCATGAACCAGCTGCATTTTGACTGGAAAGGGAAGCCTGGGGAGGCATGCACTTGTACGAGGTGGAAGAACCATTGCCCACCGAGTAACCGGGTGGTTTCTCACAGCCATCAGACTCTGATCCAGCCTACTGTTTACCCCTGGGGCAGTCTCAGGCTAGTGCCAGGCTCTATGCCTTAACTTCTATAAAAAGGAGCTAATCACGGTCCGTCCATCACAGAATTACCACCCTGCCTAAGTCCCCATGTGTGTCCTAGTGATGTCATCAGACTCCCCTCAGGAGGCTCTGGAGAGCCATCTTCCCTGCTGCACCATCCTTTGTGTCTTTTCCTGGTCTGTGGCCCTGACCCAGGCACAATGGGCTGTCCCAGGCTCCAACCAAGACAGCCATCAAGGTTCAGCTGCAGTGGGTCATTCACAGGTCCCTGGGCACATAGACTCACTTGCCCCTGCATGCTTTCTCACCTTTCAGAGCCCTACCCAGCAGCACTTAGGTGTGGCTGGGACCTCTGCTGCTCCAATGACTTGTGCAGAGCTAGCTCCCAGGAGGATGCTCTGGAGATAGGTAAAGATGAGACACCTGCCTCAGAAGCCTACGGGGAAACTAGCATAATACCAGAAATGATAGTTTCCTGAAGACATGGTCGAGTGGGAATTAAAAACTGGACCTATAGGCTGGGATGTCCCAGAATCCACATTTTAAAAAAATAAAAAGTTGGGTATGATGGCCTGCTTATAATCCTGGGGTTCATCAGACAGACAGCCTAGTCCGCTTGGTAAGAGAAAGAGAGACCCTGTCTCAAAACACAGGGTTGATGGTACCTGCCTGAGGAACAACACTCAAGTTTGTCCTCTGGCCTGCACACACGGGTACATACATGCAGATGCATACATACGCCTATGTGCATATGCACAGAGGGGAAAAAGCCTTGAGCAGACATTTTATAAGTGCCAGGAGGCAGGACCACCACGGGCCTTCCATGCCCCATGCTCACGGCGTCCCTGGTGCACCACACCAATGCCCTGTGACAGACAGGGTCTCAGGCTGTGTCCAGAGTGTGACTTCAGAAGGGAGACCTTCTTCCTGCCTTGGCCTTGGCCAGTGGAGGCCTGGAGCACATGGGTCGTCCCGCTCCAAGCTCCTTCTGCTGGCCTCCATAGGAACTGCGCCAGTATCTGTCCAACCTGGCTGACCAGTGCAACAGTGAGAACAACGCTGTAGATATGCCTCTAGTCATCATCTTGGACAACCTGCACCACGTGAGCTCTCTGGGCGAGATCTTCAATGGGCTGCTTAACTGCAAATACCACAAATGGTAAAGGGGGGTTCTAGACCTCAGGGGTGGCAGGTGGCAGGGGAGCACGCTATGAACCAGGCTAGAGTGACAATGAAGGGCTGGATACACAGCCGGGGTGGGGGGTGGGGTGGCCATAGTCTGTCGGCCTGTCAGCCCTTGCTCTCCAGCTCACCCTAACTCTGGGCTTCTCACATTGTGTCCCCCACAGCCCTTACATCATCGGCACAATGAACCAGGCTACCTCTTCCACCCCCAACCTGCAGCTTCACCATAACTTCAGGTGAGGTACCCTGCCCCTCATCCAGGCACATGGAGAGGGCAGAACGGTGGGTGCTCAGCCCTCCCAGGGCATCTGGTGTGGGCTAGGCTTTCTGTTGGGCGTTCTTTCCAGCCTAAGTCATTTAGTTCTCACGGCAACCTTATGTGTTTACACATAGGGCCGTTTACCTTTCATGTTTACAATGAAGAAACAGAGGCTGGGGGAGCCTAACTTAAGAGCCATGCACCAATCAGAACAGAACCCTGGCCCCTGTGACTCTCAGTCACTGGGTCAGTATCAGGAGGCAGCTGTGGCCATATGTCCCTGCCTCTATTCAGCACAAGCAGCGATGGCCTGTGCCTTTGAATGTCCCCATGTAGCAGGTCTGTGGATCTGCCACTTCCATCCACTGTGAATCCTTCATGGCTGGGCTCTCCTCCAGGGGTAGTCCATCTTCATGCAAGATGGTCACCCAGCTTGCCCTGGCTTCACTCAGCACCCTCACTGCTCCCTGTGCCTCTAGGTAGGGGACAGACTTCATCACCTTAGCCTGGACCCTGTACACGGTTCCACTGGCCACCACGCAGGCCTCCCTCGAGGGTGTACTGAATGCAGCCTCCACCGTTCATTCCCAGACACTGTGGTGTTTGAGGCTTACCAGGCTTGTTGGGCATCTGTACTGGCTGGTTGTGTGTCAACTTGACACTAGCTGAAGATATCACAGAAAAAGGAGCTTCAGGTGAGAAAATGCCTCCATGAGATCCAGCAGTCAGGCATTTTCTCACTTAGTGATCAAGGGCCGAGGGCCCCTTGTGAGTAGTAGCATCCCTGGGCTGGTAGTCTTGGGCTCTATAAGAAAGCAGACTGAGCAAGCCAGGAGAAGCAAGCCAGTAAGCAGCATTCCTCCATGGCCTCTGCATCAGCTTCTGATCCCTGACCTGCTTGAGTTCCAGTCCTGACTTCCTTTGGTGATGAACAGCAGCATGGAAGTGTAAGCCGAATAAACCCTTTCCTCCCCAACTTGCTTCTTGGTCATGATGTTTGTGCAGGAATAGAAACCCTGACTAAGACAGTGTCCTTGGGATTGAAAGGCATTCCTTGGCTCTCCCAGGTGGGTGCTTTGTGCCAACCACACGGAGCCCGTGAAGGGTTTCCTTGGCCGCTTCCTGAGGAGGAAGCTCATGGAAACGGAGATCAGCGGGCGGGTGCGCAATGCAGAGCTGGTGAAAATCATCAACTGGATCCCGAAGGTGTGGCATCACCTCAACCGCTTCCTGGAGGCCCACAGCTCCTCGGATGTCACCATTGGTAGGCTGGAGGCCAGACAGGCTGGTGGGAGGATGGATAGGTAGTGGTCTCCCAAGAACCCTGGGACCCAGCAGAGATGTCATGCTGTCCTCAGAGATAAAGAAGGGCAGAGGGATACCCCAAGCCATCAGCCCCACCACTACTCAGAGAATCCAATATCCCTTCAACGAGGGAAGCTCACACAGGAAGTCCACCCTGCCCCATTTCAGTTGTGATGCATCTCACTGTGGTCCCCAGGTCCCCGGCTCTTCCTGTCATGTCCCATTGACGTGGATGGTTCTAGAGTGTGGTTCACTGACCTGTGGAACTACTCCATAATCCCCTACCTCCTGGAAGCTGTCAGAGAAGGACTCCAGGTGAGAAGCATGCTCCTTTTGACTTCCTCAGACTTGCGTGCCCTGTGCTCGTGACCCTGTGTGGTCTTCTTTGTGGTGCACGACGGAAACAGCAGCTGGTCATAAGTCCTGGCTCAGCTGCTATTAGCAGTGTGACTCCAGGCAAAGTGTTTCACTGCCTCTGCCTTATTGATGGGGAGAAAATGGCATTACTCTGCCACAAAGAGTTGCAAGGATTAAATAAAACCATGGCCATAAAGCCTCCAGCATAGGAGTATAAAAGAAATCAAACTAGATACGTGCATTTGATTTGCTCATCTGTTTTAGTGGTTCAAGTCGTAGATTAGGCCTAAGATCTGGGCCGAGTTTTATTGTTACAGTATTTCAAGAGGAGAAAATTGAGGCCCAAAGATCATAAAAGCAAAGCCTCAACTAGGCATAGTGGTGCACTCCTAAAATCCTACACTTGGGAAGAGAGGTAGGTCCTGAGTTCAAGGTTATAGTGGTAGAGTACTTACCTAGCACAGGCAAGACCCTGGGCGCTAAAGGGAATCTTCATCTTCTGAACTTCACCCCAGGTACTTAAACCCCAAGCCCAGGCCTTTGCCTCTCTAGCCCACAGGTGGTTCTGGGGGCTCTTCTGGCTGCACATACCTTGTGTCCAGCAGCATCTGGGGAGCACCCACTGCTGTCACTCAGTGTAGGAGTTACTAGGGATGGATTGTTTCATGCAGCTTGGGATGGTTTGATGGTTGTCTGGAGGAGCTCCTGCTGCCCCTTTACTCACCACCACGATAGATTCTCCACTTGTGTCCTCTTTGCCACAAGCTGACCTTCTGATAACCAAAGGGGAGTGACCTGAGCCACTTGAGAGAAGCCAGAGGCCACTGAGCAGAGCTACCCAAGGTGTCCAAGAAGGCACAGACCATTCTTGAGCTGGCCCCTTGGTCCCCAGTGACTAGTGGTACCAAGGCCCCTCACATTTGGAGCTAAACTGAAAGGGAGGCTTCAGGCATAGCTGAGGAGGACGCCTAGGCTTCCTTTGCTCAGGGAGCCATTGCAGAAGGGACTTTTCCTCTTCTTCCAACCAAGAGCAGGGCCACAGGTGGGAGGGGCTTCAAAGTGACTGCTGCTGAACAGCCTGCCTGTGGCAGGGCCCCAGTGGATGATGGCTTCTTAGAGGTCATCTGAAGTACATGTCCTCAGTGTAGAAGCAGTGAAGGGAGACAGCTGAGTTAGGATTACCTAGTGCCACCCTGTCCCAAATCTCCAAGCTCTGCCTTGTAAATTAGTACAGGAGGTAGCTCTGAAGCCTGCTGATTCATAAGGAATGGCTGTGTTCTCCCTGCTGGGGTTAAGATGGAAGTTTGAGGATCTGCCAGGCATTAACCGAGGGCCTGGCACTCCTGCAGCCCTGAGAGTATACAGGAAAGGAAACCGAGGCCAGGCAAAACTTTGACCTTAATGCAGTTCCCTCAGCAGAGCACCATGATTGAGGGAAGGCTGGAGTCTAGAACCATGGGACAGCTATGGCTACTTTGTGACAATGAGGCCCTCCTAGGGTCTCCTGTAACTTAGCCAGGGAACAAAGTTTTGGTTGGGTTTGCTGGGTTTTTGTTGTTTTAAGAGCAGTCTCTCATATAGCCTAAGCTGGCCTTGAATTTACTATGTAGCCCACGCTAACCTTGAGTTCCTGATCTTCCTGCTTCAGACTCCTGTATGCAGGTAATGTAGACAAGCGCTAACACACTTGGCAGTGATTGCTTTTTTGTTTGTTTGTTTTGGGGGGTGTTGGGTTTTTTTTTTGTTTTTTGCTTGTTTATTTTGTTGTTGTTTGATACAGAGTCTATCTGTGTAGACAAGCCTGGCCTTGAACTCACAGCCTTTGCCTCCTGAGTTCTGGGATTAAAGGTGTGCACTACTATGCCTGGTTTAGTGTTAGGTTTTATGGCGGAGTCCTACGTGTGATTTCACTTGATCAGAGGAGTCTTTTATTTTAAAAAAGCTCATTTCAGTTCCCTTCTCTCCTTGGCTTCCTCTGAGGGAAAGCTGAGTGTGCCGGGCACTGTTTGGGGTCCCTTGCCTCTCGCCTGCACAGTGGCCACGAGGGGAGCACACTGCCATTTAGAACATGGGTGCCCTTCCTTGACCAAGGCTATGAGCCGAGGAGAGGTGGAGACTTCAGAATAGGTTCCAAAGGGGGTTGTCACATGTTAGGAGGGAGAAAGAGGGCTGCCCATGGCGGACTGGGAAGGAACACAGGGAAGTCACTCTGCAGGCAATCCTTGCCTAGGGGAAACATGGCATCGCCCCCTAGTGGACACCATGCAGTTCTGCATGTTCAGGCTGTTGCCTCTTTTTCTGGAATGTGTGTACGTGAGTCTCCTCTGTGTGTGTGCATGTGTGTAAGTAAATGCCTAGAAGTGCTTCCTAAATGTGAATGTTGGTGCTCCCATGCACATCCAGGATCCCTGTGCTTCCTGTGTGGTCAGGAGGCTCACAGCAGTCCGAATCTTGGTTTCTAGTGTCTTAGCATCACCCATAATTCCTACTGACCCAGTAATACCAACGGCTTCCTCTCCCCTGGGGAAAGTGATTGTCCACCTGCCCAGATGCCCCTCTGATGCTCTCTAGAGTCTGCAGAAGAGCCCCAAAGTTGCACCACACTTCCTTTGCTTGTGTTAGGCTGACTCACGCCACATGGCCTTGGCCACATCCTGTGGAATGTAGGGAGGCTTGTAAAAAACGTTTTCTGTTCTTACAGCTAATGTTTGCTGCACCTACAAATGCTTATCTTATGACTCAGTCCGAAGTCTCATTCCCCGCCGTCAGCAGAAACACTTGCCAATGTGTGTGGTATCCGCAGAGCGGAGCAACTCAGAAGACCTGGTGTTGGGGTGGACTGGGGATGTTAAGGGCAGGAACCATAGATGGACACTCAGAGACCTTTCCTCGGTTACCAAGGTCCTCTGACATCCTGCGTAGTCCCCTGTGCCAGCTTTGGCTTTCCCATCTGTAAATGGGAAAAAGTCTGACCTATGGGACAATTTTACTGGTCTGGTTTCTGGAAACCCAGATGTTCTCTGAACCTACAGTGTAAGGGCTAAGGACGAACAGCAAGTGTGTAGGAACCACTAGGATTCAGGAGTGCTAAGAGCATGCTCAGCCTCAGCCTTAGTGCTTCCAAAGCCTCGGGGGTCTTCTTGGAGAGGCAGTCTTACTCCTTCAGACAGCCTGTAAGGAGAGACTTCTGAATTTGCTCCTTCAGCGTGACTATCCCCAGCTGCTTCTGTGTCCTCTTCACCCTGATCCACACATGGGTTCACACCTGCCTCTCTCCCGATTCGTTCCTGCTCATACTGAACTGCTTTAGGCTGCTGGACTGAATTCAAGGACCAAGATTACCATTGCCCCATATGAAGGGAGCTGGAGCAATAAACTAGGCTAGAGGCTAGCCTGGGATATGGGGAGACAATGACCTGGCATCTGACAAGATAATATCGTAGGAGGTGCTAGGGTAAAGTGAAGGAGGAAGCCACTAATACAGAGAGATGGGCTTGTCTAAGATGGAGTAGAGTAGAGTGGGTGGCACCCTGGATAGAAATCAGATTCTAAGACCTGGGGTAACTGAGGTGACTCGGGAGAGGGGCCCCAGCAGAGAGAATGATGAACTTAGGCCAGGCTGACTCGCTGAGGTCTGATGAACAGCCTGCTCTCAGGCTCCAGTAATATCGTTTCTGCTGATTCGACGTGGTCCCATGGGTGAGTAAGAGGGAAAGGAAGAAGAAGAAGGAAGAAGAAAGTCTGAGTCCTGGGTTCGAATCCAGATCTGCCCATCAGATAAGAAAGGGTACCTGTTCAGTAGCCTGGCTCTTTCCAGTTGAGAAACTGTGACTTTCAAAGGTGTGGTTCTATTGGGCCAGAGCTGGACCCAGTTATGTACTGGTCTCAGTACTATTTACCTCTCTATTTCCCCTCTGCAGCTTTCCAAGAGTGTGGAAGAAGCTCACACATGGGGGGAGGGGCAGGGGGTGTCTGGAATTTTCCATCTGTGTACCCTGAAGTCACTGTAGAAGTACCTCTTTACAACCCAGACAACCCTGCCCTGCCCTGTGTGTGAGCATGCCTTACCATGTCTGCTTTGATGCCAGTGGCCAGTGGGTAGTAGACTTGATCTGTGATGGCTCTTCTCCTTCCTGAGGCTCCCCCATCTGTAAGCCATGGGGGCAATGCTTCTGTTAGAGTCATCATGCTGTTCACTGCTGGCGCCTGGCACCCAGAATGCTATGAGGCATGGCAGGCAAAGGAAGCAGATACACTAGACCTAGCAGCACAGTGGTCAGAGCCTCACTGTGAGAAGTGACCCAGCTTAGGTTCCCATTCTTTAAAGAATACATATATCTCACGAAGCTGTCGGGAACGGTCATTAAAACTATTGCAGGGTCAGGGCCTCAAGGCTTGAGAAGAGAACCCTCGGAGCAGGGTATGTTGGCCTTATAAAACTAAGTGATGGTATAGTTTACTCTTTGGGGACTACGTCGGTTACTCTCTCAGGCAAGTCTGAGAATTCTGAACCAGCAAAGGTCTCATCACTGTTGCCCATGCGCAGTGTCCCCTCTTAATGTTGTGCTGACTAAGAGATGAGCGTGCCCACAGAAGTACTCCGAGAGTCAGATAATACCTGAAAAATGGGGGCTCAGGGCCCGGGAGATAGCTCAGCTGTTCATGTACTTGTCACACAAGCAGCAAGGAAGAGGACGACAGATCAGATCGCCAGAACCCATGTAAACTCCCAGCGGCTGTGGGGCCCCACTTGCGTTCCATGCTCAGAATGCAGAAATGAGAGCCTCGAGCAAGGTACACTAGCTGAATCACGTATGGGGCTCTAGGCTCAGCTGACCGACTGCCTCAATGACTATAGTTCGGAAGACACTGAGTAAGACTCCTAACATTGACCTCGGGGCCTCCGCACGCACACTTGCACGTGTGTAGACATGCACACACACAGCACACATATGCATGAAAAGAATACAAGTTTATTTCATCGTCAGCCCCTGGCCTTGCCATGATGCTGCCCAGAACCCAGTCTCTGAGTGGGCTTGACCAGTGGGAAGGTTAGTAGGGATTGGCTCTTTCCAACCCGACATTCAGCCGCCTCAGGGTGGGAGTGTGAAACCATCAGTGGTGGGAATATTCCCACCATGGAAACAGGCACAGTTTCCCATCGGACTGTTGCTTTCCCTCCCTGGAGGGTATTTATCAAGTTGAACCAGTGATGCCAAGAGGCAAATGCTGTGCACAGCGACAGAGCTGAGAGTGAGCCCAAGTCGGTGAGTGACTGAGCGCCTAACCCATAGGCTGTATTTATCCTGGATGACGTCCCTGGTTCAGAATGCTATTCGTAATGCTGGTTTAGGAGGTTTTCCACCAAGGTACAGAACTGGGGCAACAAGAGAGTCTTGGCCTGCTTCCAGACTCTACCTGTTTTACCTGTTTGCAGCTCTATGGAAGGCGGGCCCCCTGGGAGGACCCGGCCAAGTGGGTAATGGACACCTACCCATGGGCTGCCAGCCCACAGCAGCATGAGTGGCCCCCCCTCCTGCAGCTCCGGCCTGAGGACGTGGGCTTCGATGGCTACTCCCTGCCTCGGGAGGGGTCAACAAGCAAGCAGGTGCCCCCCAGCGACACTGAAGGAGATCCACTGGTGAGTTGACTGCACCAAAGGAAGTGGCAGCCATGGGCTGGGTGTGACACAAAGCTCTCGGGGTGTGGGGATCGACAAAACCTTGCTGTGGAAGGCTAGACCCACTCGTTAATAGGGGTGACCCTCTCCAGTGTTCTCTTCCATGGTGTTAATTTTCCACAAAGGCCTTCACCCACAAAGCTTTTCCTGTATAAGGTTAAAAGTTGGATTTTTTTCGCCCCCTTTGAATGTCCTGACACATGTTCTCTGCCCCACTGTTTGTCCTCTGATTTGAGATGGTACCATTGTCATACATTGTCCTAGAGAGTGCTAGGAGGAGGCGAGAGGGCAAGGGACTTAATCACCAAAGCCAGACAACGAGCGGTTTTTAAGAGCAGGACACACGAGCAGAAGACATGACAGCCCCACCCCAGGCTAGTGGGATGAGACTGAGCCATGTTTTGCTAGGGGACAAGAGAAACTAAAATAAAATAAAAATAAATTAAATAAAATAAAGAGGAAGGAAGACAGACAGACAGACCTTGGGTAGCAATGATAAAGCCCCAATCAATTCTAGACTCATGCAAAGTCCTGCTACCAAGTTATACCTCACTCAACAAAAAGCCATAGGAGCTTTGCAGAGGAAGCAAATGTGCCCACAGGTATGGCTGTCAACCTGCCTGAAACCAGCCCCCCACTTCAATGGCAGAACAGAGAGTATGGAAGAGAATGCTCTTAGGTGGGCAGCAGGGATGGAAGGTAGCCATGTCACCTGTTCTAGGGCCAGCAGGTGACCTCAGTTCTCTGAGCCCTGCCAGTAGGTGCTGCAGCACAGTCACACTGTGTTGAGCTGTAAATAGGAGCCGATTAAAATAATTCAATGATGCTATTCTGTCCATGGTCTGAAGGAATACCGGGTCCAGCATTTCTCAAGGCCAACGTCATGGGGGTCTTACTGAGGCTACCAAGTTCATTGTGTCATGTCTTATGTAAAAGTAGCAGTTGGGAAATCCTTCAGTTTCAGAAGCATTTGGATCAAACTTGGGAAGGTACACAGCCCTCTCAGAACAAACCAGGCCCTTGAAGGGATGCTGTCACAAGTGTCCCTGTATTTAGTCAGATGCTCAGTGCATCTCCTGAGCCTCTGCCTAGGACCACACATCTCTATCATAGTGGCTGACTTCCTTACTGTTTCCTCCCCCATGAGAACGAGTTCTTCCTGAGAGCTAGACTGACTGGATTTTATCTCAGAACCATACACTGTGGACTCTGGGGGTATTCGATAGTAACCCTCCCTGCTGCAGAGAATTAACCGCTGTCTTGCAGCCTCGCCTCTTCCGTGGTTCTGACTGTGCAGATAAAGAGCAACTGATAGACCTACCAGCCTGGTACCTGGGGAGATTCTGCACAGCATCTGGAAGGCAGATGGCTTCGTACTCTGCTATGACAGCCTTCTCCTTAGCCCAGAGAGACCCTTCCTCCTAACCTACTTGTTATACAAAATACAAAATAACAATTTTTAGTTATAAGCAAAATCAATACAGCAAGAGCACAGATGCCTGTGCCTTAGATGTCCAGGCTGCCCGAGTTCCACTAGCAATAGCTGTGGGGGTGGCACTGGTAGGGATTTTCCACTTTATTCATAATTTGGCACATATATTAACCCACACCTCAACATGATGGGCAAGGCTATGTATATATTGACTTAAGTTTGACCAGTAAGGAAATGCCACAGGAAAGGACTAAGTAACCTTTCAAGACCATGCAGCTGGGAAGCAGGGAAGCTGGAATTTGAACCCAGTACTCTGTGCTCTCGTCTGCAGCCTCTCTGGTGAGCTCTGAGCCCTGAGGCGAGTCTGGAGCACATGGCAGGGGACCCAATGAGGCCAGGTGGGCTTCCAGTGAACCGGCAGGCACTCCCACCTCTCTGCTCTCTCCACAGATGAACATGTTGATGAGGTTGCAGGAGGCGGCCAACTACTCCAGCCCCCAGAGCTATGACAGCGACTCCAACAGCAACAGCCACCATGACGACATCCTGGACTCGTCCCTGGAGTCCACTCTGTGACCAAGACCCCCTACTCTTCCTCACTCCATCCCCCCCACATCCTCCACTTCATTCTGAAGATGACTTCCTGAGCCAGCCCTGGCTGCACAGCCTTGAAGCCAGAGCAGAGGAGCAGGAGCAGGAGACCCTCACCCCTGCCAAGGCTCTGCCCTTGCCTGAGCAGCCCAGGACCTCTTCCTCCAACAGTGACAACTGTACTAGCCTCTGTTCTACCCTCATTCTCGTTCTTTTGCCTTGTTGCCGTGACCTCCGTGAGACACTGAAAATACTTCATGGGAAAGGATCCTCACCGTTGAAATATAAAGAGTTTAAATGGAAATTTTAAATGTAGGATTCCACTTGGTGCCCTGAACCCCAACAGCATCCCTCCACACGCTACCCCCAGACAGAAAAGACTAAACCCGACTTGGAAACACAGACAGCAGGGCTTACCCCAGCACAGACCCGCCAGCTTGGGTCTGGCCACCAGCACCCCAGAGCCATGCCACCCACCCTTCACGGAAGAATTGGTGCTAACGAGGGCGCCTGCTTGGAGCGCCACCCAGGGACACCAGTACATCATATGTCTCTGTTTTCCACATGGTGCTCTCCTTCCCGAGAGGTATTCTGTCTGTTCCAAAGCACCCCTTCCCCTGTTTCCGGTCCATCATCCCGGATGATCTGTGAGAGCAAGTGAAGATGAAAGAATGTGAGCGAGCGGATGGGGCTAGCAACACAGGAAAGCACGCCCGTTTCCTTCATCTGTCTAAATGGTCAGGTTTCTGTCCGCAAACACTGTGTACTGTGCGAGTAGTTCTTTGGAGAACTATCGACCCCTGCCTGTGTCTGCCTTTCTTCCTGGTTGATTGTGAAGGCCCCTTTCCCCCACCCCCACTCCCTTGACCAGAGTTAGTCCTTCGGTGAAAGCAAGAGCTAAGTAGAATTTGCCTCCTCCCTCGCTTGGGTTTTCAGTGTCCATTGTCACAGTTCTGGGCCCTCAACACCTTCTTCTGGGGCTGTGTGGGTATTTGTATCCTTGCAGATAGAGGAGGACCAGTTCCTTCTCATCTCTGAGAGCTGAGAACCCCACATCATCACCTCAGGCACCCCAGACCCCAGTTGCAGGAGGAGTTGACGATGCCTCCTTACCAAAACTGGCACTTTCCTCAGAACCAAGGTGACACAGCTTAGCCAGGGAGGGGTGGCCACCCTTCCCAGAATCCTGGCCGTGCCTCCGTCCTGATGAGCCTTGCCTGACCTCTCCGGTGCTGACCGCCCCCATGCAATGCCTTACTGGTTTTGTACTGACCGTGTCCATTCACATGAGTGTTGTGCCTGCCTGGGGTTGTGTGTGTGCGTGTGTGTGTGCGTGTGTCTTCCCCATCGAAGTAAACAGGGCTATAAGTCATCTATCCATGAAGAGAACACAAGTTGCCGACCTTTCATCCGAAAGAGTCATCTGTGTGGATGTATGATTGTGGAGAGAGAGAGAGAGAGATCTATGTTTTTTAGGCTCCTATCAGTCTCCAGCCAACAAACTCACTGGACAGTGACCCCACAAGTCCATGCAACCTTGCAAACTCGTACTTTAGAGAGACATGCCCCAGTGTGCCATGGTTTCAGCACACTGGTGTCCTCACCGAACGGACATCTTTGAGCTCTTTGTGTTTTATAGAACCTTTCCTGGCCCCACTGAGGGTGTCTCTGTTAATGATCAGGGTTTTCAGCTCATCTTTGCTATTCTATTCTTGAACGTTTGTCTCTTGGGGTTTTTTGGTTTGTTTGTTTTTTTTTCCATACCCTAAGAGCTTGATCCAAAACTGCTCACTTTCCTTGGAATGGCACTGGTTTTCTTCCTCATTGAAAGAAACAAGAATGTGTCCTGTTAACTGGTAAATAGAAATATTTCCACCCCCTACTGTAATCCCAGACCCAGCCTGCCTTTGCTAGTAGTATGGATGTGAGTGTGTCTTCTATTGTTTTGTTTGTAATAAAAGTTTTAAACCACACGTCTAGTCTGTGACCAGGGCGGACCCCTGAGCCTTCCAGTGCCCCTGAAGGGTAGCCCTCCTCAGTCTGTCCCCCAGCAACGGCCGTAGTACACTCTCATACTGTGAATTTGGGAGGTAGGAAAATCGAGCCCCTCCTCGACATAGTTTTCTCAGTCACCTTAGGAGTACACCCCACCAACATTGCTTAGAACTGTTTAATGACACCCTCTCCCCAATCTCCACACCCAGACTTTCTCTCCCACCACATCCAGGATCACCACAGCAACCTGTGTACCCACTGCTGCCTGACTTAGTTTTGTAGCCCCTGAGTGCCTCCTGGCTCAGCCACCTTCCTGAAGCACTGGGAAGCGGGGCTGTCTGAAAGGCACACTTCTGACTGGGTTTTCATTTTCCTTTCCTGTTACTCGACCTTGGACTCATTTAGAGCTCTGTCTGAAATGCTTCCATTTTGCCTTTTTCTACAGATAGGCTAATTTTGAAATGTAAGAAATCCTATGCAATGCTGATGCTGAGGTACCAGTGGGAGCCAAAAGTTTTCTTCCCAGGAGGCCAGGAATTCCACAGAAGTCCTTTTCACTTAAGGTTGAGGGTGGGGTGGGAGTGTGACAAGGGCAAGACTTGCCCGGATCTTCCTCTGACCTTGGGGATATTTTAAATTGTATTGTTTAATGCTCGACTTTAAAATTCTGTATGCTCAACTCCGACATGGCAAATCTACTTCAAAAGCAAAACAATCCAACTTTGCGGAGATCGAATGGGAGGTTTGCTGTTTTGACCTGCTTGTCTTGAGCCGAGCGGTTTATGAAACATGTTCTATAAGATGTACATTTTTTTCATTGTAACATAGAAATTGTAAATAATCGATGAAACTGCTGCATTTTGATGACTTTTTTCTAGCCATTTTTAAAGAGAAAACTAGGAATTGAGTATTTTGTGTACGATATGTTCCCACCCACCCTCTCATCCCTCCCCCTCCCTATTTAATTCTCATTTGTCATCAGGTTTTTGGGTTTGAGAACAATCCGCTGGAGATCTGCCCCATGTCATAGAGAATAAAGCTGATGATTGTACCAGTCTTAAATTATTCATGATTCAATAAACTTAATGCTTATTTATTCAGATTGGTGGTTTGGCTTCTCCATGTTCTTACGAGACCCATCTCATGTTGAGTTCATGCCAGGAGGAAGTTGTTCTTCCCCAGAGGCTGTGAACCTGAGGAATTCCAAACCTGTTTCAGAGCCACCCTTGCTGGGAAGTCGGCAGGAGTACCTCTGTCCATTTCTCATGGAAGTCACCGCTGCTCACCGGAGCTTGTTGGAGACACAGCCACCGCTCTGCCACCCATTAGGAGTCAGAGCACCGTCCACAAATGCTGCTCTCACACGTCTACCTGGCCCTCCAAATAGTCTTATTTGTTGTTCAAGATTACATGAGTTTTGTTTGGAATTTTGCCTTTTGGGTTTTGTGGGGTATTTTGTTTTGTTTTGTTTGCTTGTTTGTTTGTTTTCAAATATGGTCTTATGTATCCCATGCTGATCTCAAATTTACTACTTAGCCAGGGGTAACCTTGAACTCCTAATGCTCCTGCCTGCATCCTCCTGGATGCCACAGTTACGAGAATGCATGGCTGTACTTGACCCTGGATGCAACCCAGGGCTTCCTACATGTTATGCCAGCGTGCTTTCCTGGAGCCCCAGCTGCAAGTTTATTTTTTTTTTCCATTGTGCATTCTTGACAGGCATGGCATTCATTACAGGCACGGGTGCAGAGATCAAATCAGGGTCTTCTCTCCTCAGGCACTGCAAATCCAAGCTGCTTTCTGAAATGCGGTTTTCCTCGGAAGCTACTTTCACTGTGGTGTGTTATGCAGTGCTAGGGCTCACTCAGTACCTGCCAGCCGAGCCTCCTCTAGCTCCCTTCTCTAGCTTTGGGTGATCCCTAGCCTTTCACTGTTAAGATCAGCTTGAGCTTCTATATGTGAGATCAGACATTATATGCCCGAATCTCTTTCACTGTGGTCACAAATTGCAGAGTTCATTCTTCTGCTTGTCTTACATGGGGTCTCACTATATGACTCTGGGCTGGCCTGGAACTTACTATGTAGCTCAGGTTGGCACTAAACTCAGAGATCTGCCTGCCTCTTGTGTTGTGCACCACCACGTCCCACCATTTTACTCTTTTTTAGTGATGAATAGCATTCAGCTGTCTATATACAATTTCTCCCCATCCGCTCACCTGTCAGCTAGCATCTTGGTTGACTCCATAGCATAGCTGCCTAGAATGTCAGGTAACATGAATTGCACATATCTCCGATAGATTCTTATTTCCTTCTGACATAAACCTAGTAGTGGGATTTCTAGATCCTACAGTCAGTCTGCCATGTTTCTTGTTTATTTTATATGAAGTGTGTTTGCCTGCATGTATGATCTGTGCAGCATATGCATGCAGTGCCATCAGCATCCAGAGGAGGGCATTAGATCCCCTAGAACTGGAGTTACAGACGGTGTGAGCCACCGTGTGGGTGCTGAGAATCATAGCAAGGTCCTCTGCAAGGGTAGCAAGCACTGGCTGGAGATGTGGTGGCACATGCCTTTAATACCAGTACTTGGGAAAGTGGAGGCAGGCCTTGATCTCTGAGTTCAAGGCCAGCCTGGTCTACATAGAGAGTTTCAGGACAGCTCTGTAGAGAGAACCTGTCTCAGAAAGGGGGAAGGGGGCAGCAAGTACCCTTAGCCACTGAGCCATGTCTCCAGCCCATCTGGATGTTCTGAGAAACCTCTGTAGTGTTCTCATAGCTGTACCATATACATCCCCACTGACATCATATGAACTCCCCCGTCTCCACATCTTCATCAGCATTTTATTATTTTGTCCTAGTGATAGTATCTATGCTAGCTGGGGTCCTGGGTGTTGCTGGAGCTCCCTGGACAACTCATCCAGAGCCCAGGAACCTTCCTACTTACCATAGAAAAAGGTTTTGCTGGGTATCAAAAACTCACTGTCGCAAGCGTTCTTCAAAATTCCACATCATTTGCAAAATAACCCCAGAGTGGGTATTTTTCCTTTCACTTTACACCTGTGATTTAAGAGAGAGAGAGAGAGAGAGAGAGAGAGAGAGAGAGAGAGAGAGAGAGAGAAATTGTTAAAACACTACAGCTAAAGGCAGGAGAATGGAAACTCAGCCATCTTTTGTAGTACCAGAGAAATGTTAGTGGTCCCCCCCACCCCAAAACAGACAGGAACCAACCTGCTACAACTCACAGCAGGGTCTTTATTCTATTTGAGGTAGCTCGGGCCCGTCCAATGCACCGCCATCATGCTGGCCGGTTTTGGTGGTGGGGGAGCCCCAAATGTTCACTGGGGCAAGGCTTTATAGTAAGCAGCAAGTAGTAATTATGTGTGCAAGCATCTAACTGGAAAACTACTGTGGCCTTTAGCATAATTGGCTGGTGCTGAGAGTCATATCACCTGCTCCCCTCTGCATTGGTGGTCGTTAGGCAGGGGGCAGGCTTATAATCTGGGGGTACAGGTTTGTGGGGGAATAACTTGAAGACTCTGGTCTTGTTGAAGGTGTAACCTAGAGATGCTGGTCTTGCTGGGGATTAGCCTAGAGACTGGGGCTAGGCTTGGGTTTTGTTGGGGGACAACTAGGAAACTAATGCTAGGGACCAGCCTGTTAGTTTACCTGAATTCAAACTTAGGTCAGGTTCTCTAAAATGGAGTCTGAACTTAAAAGATTTAGCCTCTCACTTTCAGCTTCAAATCCTGCCTGGCCAGGGGCCCAGTGATCTAGGGAGCCTTGGTCCACATTACCATGACATCATTAGCAGACAGGCATCAGAAGGTGATGTGCCATCTTAGCACTCACCCTTACAGAGTATAGAGGTTTAAAGAGTCCAGTGGTTCACAGTGAAGCTGATCCTACACAGCACGGCTGGTTCCAGTATTGATGACTTCAAATTTCCAGCTCATAATGAATGATGGCCTGGCCAGGGAAGATGGAGAATCCAGATGTTTAGCATGGGCAGAGTCAATGAGTGTCCAAAGAAAAGGAGGTGGAGGGAAGAGAAGTGATTAGGAGGGTCTGGCTGATACCAACGATATGGTGTGTGCCAAGTGCTGTCTCCTACTGATGCATGCTGCTTCCTGGTGTGTCCTGGGAAATGGGATTGGCACACACAAAGCACATGATGGGCTGGATGACTCTAAAGAAGTCACCATGTGCCCAGCACCTCTGACATACATTATTATTAGATAATATAATTATCATATTATTAGACAATATAATATAATTAGATAATATAGTGTATTATATATTATATAATTATATTCTTATATATTATATGATATATTTAAAATATATTATATAATTATCAATATACTGATATAAATATGTTATATAAACATGTTATATATTATAATAATGTTATTATATATTATGTTAAATTATGCTATATTATATTATTACCTCACCTTATAGGTGTGAAGTAGCCTAAGCAATGTTAAGTAACTTACTGTACAGCAGAAATGGAATTCCTTTTTTAAAAAAATTTACTATTTTTATTTAATTTCATCTGTAGGAGGTTTTTTCCTGCATGATTATCTGTGAACTACCTGTGAAGTATAAACTCCATATATACTCCATAGAGGCCAGAATAGAGTATCAAATCTTCTGGATCTGGAGTTACAGACAGTTGTGAGCTGCCATGTGGAGGCTGGGAATTGAACCTAGGACCTCTGTAAGAGCAGCCAGTGCTCTTAACCATTAAGCCATCTTCTCAGCCCTCAGGAATGGAATTCTTATTGACTCTACAGTTCACTCTTTCCCATGTGCTGTGCTATAATCTGCTAATCTCGGATGTCGGTGGGGGAGGGGAGGGCCACACATCCTTCTAACACTATCACAAATCATCCCCCAACTTACCAGCTTAAAGCAACATTTCCTCACAGTTCAGCAGCCAGGGCTGGGTGCTCTCTCCCACCACACTGCTGCCTGCATGTCTTAAATACACAAGGAATACTTAAAAGCAAGAATTGTAGGAAGTATGATGTTAAATGGTGTACTGACTGGTTTTGTGTGTCAACTTGACACAAGCTGGAGTTATCACAGAGAAAGGAGTGTCAGTTGAGAAAATGCCTCCATGAGATCCAGCAGTAAGGCAGTTTCTCAATTAGTGATCAAGGGGGGAGGGCCCCTTGTGGGTGGTACCATCTGTGGGCTGGTAGTCTTGGGTTCTATAAGAGAGCCAGCTGAGCAAGCCAGGAGAAGCAAGCAAGCCAGTAAGGAACACCACTCCATGGCCTCTGCATGAGCTCCTGCTTCCTGCCCTGCTTGAGTTCAGGTCCTGACTTCCTCTGGTGATGAACAGCAGTGTGGAAGTGTAAGCTGAATAAACCCTTTCGTCCCAACTTGCTTCTTGGTCATGATGTTTGTGCAGGAATAGAAACCCTGACTAAGACAGATGGTAAAATGTTGAATGTTTCACTTTCAGAATAGGGGGCAGGTAAAAATGCCTCCTCTCCACTTGGCAGGGTAGACAGACTGTAGTTGTCTGAGTTAGGGTTTTCCTGCTGTGGACAGAAACCATGACCAAGGCAACTTTTATAAGGGCGACCCCCGTAAGGCAGGAGCATGGCAATGTCCAGGCAGATGTGGGGCTGGAGGAGCTGAGAGTTCCACCTCTCGTTCTGAAGGCAGCTAGGAGAAGACTGGCTTCCAGGCAGCTAGGGTGAGGCTCTTAAGCCCACGCCCACAGTGACACACCTACTCCAACAAGGCTATACCTCCTAATGGTGCTATTCCCTGGGCCAAGCATATAAAAACCATCACACTAGTTGATGCAGAAAGACACAAGAAAAATGACTGAAGAGGAAGGGGGGGGGTGTTTAGTCACTGATCGCCCATGTACTCAGACACTCCAACAGAATTGACAGGTAAATTATTAGAAATATGTTTAATACATTTGGGGATGTAAGAGGCCCCTGAAGACTCCTGTGTGGAAGGGTTGGTCCTGGAGGCCGTTCAGGCTCTAGGAAGTGATTGGACTGTGAAGGCTCTGACTTAGTTGACAGATCAATCCACTGGTTCATTCAAACTGGGGAAGGTGGTGGCTGCAGAAGAGATGAAAAGTGGGGTCTGACTGGAGGAAAACCCTCTCAGTGAGGGTGTCTCTTTGAAGGGCATATCCTGGCCCTCCTTTTCTGTGTCTACCTCTAGACCACCATGTGATGAGCTGACCTTCCTCGGGCTCCCTCACCCTGCTACCCTCTCAAGCCTGCCACAATGCTGCCAACTCTCCATGTCTGAAAGCTTTCTTCAGTCTTATTTCTTTCAGAAAGTTTGTCACAGCATTTAAAAAAAAAATGTGTTAAAAAAATTTTTAAAAGACCAACTTGAAGACAAAAAATGTTAAAGCCTTATAAATAAATGCAACGGAAGATGAACAGGGTTTTTCAAGAGTTCTAGAAAGCACACACTGAGAAACTAATGAAAACCCAAAGAAGCAGAGGAAAACAATTGTTTGTTTGTTTGTTTGTTTTTATTTTTTATTTTTGATACTTTATTTACATTTCCAATGTTTCCCCTTTTCTGGGTCTCCTCTTTGGAAACCCTGTTTGTTTATTTTTGATTCCTTCAGACGGCATCTCTCTGTGTACTCTTGGCTGTCCTGGAACTCACTCTGTAGACCAGGCTGGTCTTGAACTCAGACATCTTCCTGCCTCTGCCTCTCAAGTGCTGGGATTAAAGGCTTGTGCTACTACTACCCAGCCGAGTTTAAAATGTTTTGACAAGAAGTCATTTTCTGCAAGTTAAACTCCTGATCTGGTGCAATCCCATGAAGTGTGGTTTTATAGAATGAATGAAGCAATCCTAAGTCTTACAGGACTCTTCAAAAGCCAAGAAAAGCAAAGAGTAGAAGAATGTCCTTGCCAGATAGCAAGACTAAGGTCAAAGAGACAATGTGTTGTCCGTGCTCAAATGGACAAATGGATGGACAAATGGTTGGGTATGGTGGCACATGCACTCAGGAGGGAGAGGCAGGCAGATCTCTCAGTTTAAGGCCATCCCTGTCTACAGAATAAATTCCAGGACAGCTGGGGCTAAACAGAGGAACCCTTTCTCAAAAAAACAAAAACAAAACAAAAAAATGAGCAAATAATTTGAAGGACTAGAAGGTTAGAATAGATAACCCCAACAAACCCAACACATGTTCTCTTTATTGTGAAGAACTGTAAATAATGTCAGCGACTACAGGACCTGAGGAGAAAAAGATACAGGCAAGAACAATGCTGGTGACAGTCACTGGCTCCCATTGTAAAGCCTTTAAAGGCTTAATGTGCTCACCAGCTTAGGAGGACTTCTTATACCGAGGCTGTCCTCTGGGTAGTTGTCAGTCATCAAGCCATTAGTCATTGGCTTGTGCCCAACAGACAGAGTATGAGTGCCTGGGGACAGAAAAGCAGAAGGACCGGGCATACCCCTCTACCACTGCAGTACCCACCTGGGGCACTGGGTGCTCAAGGGTCTTCGAATTCACAGTGATGGTCCCGGCGATTTGTGTGACACAGTAGAGAAGGCAGAATAGGCAATGCCAGGCTTCTCCACTGAGTTTAAAGCTTCACCTGTCACCTCACAGGACTGCTGGTTTCAGCAGCCCAGCATGCTGGAACGGAGTCACAAGGTTGCAGGGTCAACGATACTGGTTCTGACAAGGTGGTGCGGCTGCTGCACAAAGGGGCCGGGAGCCGGACGCTGGCAACACGGACTCTGGCTGGCTGTCCATGTTTGTTGATGGCTGTGAATGGAACTTTGCGAGGATCACAGTCCCATAGGGGCAGGAGCGGGGCGGGGGCGGGGCCAGGGGCAGTCAAAGGTCCCTTCCAGACGGAAGGTCCGGACCAGCCTTCCGGTTAAGCACAAACTGTCAGCGATAACTTCATGCCACCCCCTTAAGCCTCAACTGCCTGCCTGCCTTCAAGTATGGCAGAGCTAACCACATCTGTGTCACAGCCTTGAGGACTCTGACACCCTCTCTCGGTCCTTCTTGCCCTCACGACTCTGATTCCTTGGCCTATATAGTCTCTGTAGGTGTCCCAGGATGTTGCTTTAAGGCCTCCAAGGGCCAAATTGGGCCCCACAGGAAAGGTTGCAGACAGGTGTCTATGAGGCATATGATTTGAAGGTGGCAGAAATGGGCTGTACTGCATTGCCACTGGGGTCCATGCAAGGGCTGGAAAAGCCCTGACAAGGTAGCGGCAGATAGAACCACGCTGTGACTGGCAGGTTGGCCCTGGTTTTTCTGAAGCTTAGCTTATCAGGAGGGGTGAGGTCAGAGGGCAAAGAACAAGCTTGCATTGCTGGCCCCTGCACTGCTTGCCGTGTAGAGGCACCCAGTCTCCTCCCACTGCTATCCCTGGGTGTCTCTAACAAGAGCCCACTAGCTCCATCATTCCTGGCTGGTCACCACTGGCCTAGGAAATAGAGTAGGGATCCCAGACTTCAGCCCAGTGATGAACTAGAATGTTCTGGGAGAGACGGGCATGGTAGTAAACACCTGTAGTCAGGAAAGGAGGAGTGTGAGTGAGGCCCAGCCCAGCCTGGGATGCGTAGAGAACATATTGGGAGTGGAGGTGGGGAGACACACCCATGTTGCTGGAGATCTCCCAGCTCCACTTAGGGGCTGCCCTGTCTACTACCTCCTAGCGACCAGCAGAGGGCAGCAAAGCCCAAGCAAAGTTAATCCAGTCTGCCACTGCTCTTTTCCTCCTGCCTTCTTTCCCCTCCCCCTTCTCCCTCTCTCTGAATTCTTCTATCATCCGCCCCACCCCGTCTCTCCTCTCTGTGAGTCTTTCCGTGACCTCGCTCTTCTCTTTTCTCTCTCCAGGCATTGTCCATGGGTCTCCCCTTCCTGTGTGCCCCATCCCCCATTCCCACCAGGGGAATGTAGCGGTGTATATAAAGATCAGGAGCCGAACTAATGGGCACTCAGCATCTTAAGCCACACCCTACCCTCTGTGGCTGCAGTAAGGTGAGACTGAGTAAGAAAGGACGTTGGCAAGGTGTCCCCAGTCAGGACTAGAGAAAGGATTTGTTCCTGGTTCCAAAAACCCAGAGTCTGACTCCCATGTCAAACATACTCTACTAGCTTCCACGGCAGTACTCATTGCCAGGGCCCCTTTGAGCGGTTGAGACTGGAGGCATTACTACACTAAAGAGGGAAGACTGGTGTTCAAAAAGGGAAGAAAATTACACTAGCAAGTCCTGAGGCAAGACAAGATCCCAGGTGTCCTGAGGACCGTGGGGACAGTTAGGTATAGAGGCTACAGAATTGCTGGCACCCAGCTCCCCTGCTTGTAGGCTGAGTCCCTGAGCAGACATGAGCCTTGGCTAGCTCTTTAGTAAGGTCAGGAGAAGCCACCTCCTCCAATAGATGTATAAGTGTCCCCTGTAGCACGCACCATTCCTCTTTCTAACAACTTGATTGTGTGCAGGAGTCCACCCCTCCCAGTGATGACCCTGGGCCTAGTCTGTCTTCTTGGCATCATCCTGAAGGTGGAGCAGACAGACAGATGGGGAGGGGCTGTCACCCATGCTCACCCTGAGTTGCTGACATTCGCCACAGGATTACAGCCTCCCTCCGGACTTGAAGAGAAAGACTATCCTACTAGGACTGCACCTGAGCAGGTCCTCTCCCTGAGCAAGACATCACCATGGAGACCTCTTGAAATTTGCTGGTGTCAATATCCAGTGTGAAGTAAGCCTGGGACCAATGGGAGCCATTGGCTTTTCTGTTGACCACAGAGACCACAGCCAAGGCTGGTGACTGTAGCCAGGAGTGGTAGTGTGTGCTGGCTGTGACTTGAAAAACCTGGGACCTACAGTCAGCCACCAGGGCTTAAACCCTAGGTCAGCTTGGTGCTAAACCTGTGAGTGTATGGATAAGCTACTTTACATTTCAGAGGCTACACTCTAGGGGATGGGGTTATGGGCTTATGTAACTTACATGAAGCTCGGATTTGATCCAAAGCACCCATAAAACAGGGCATTGTGGTACATACCTCTTATCCCAGGACTTAGAAAGTAGAGGCAGACGGATCACAAGTTCAATGCCATTGTTGGCTAAATAGTGAATTTGAGGCCAGTATGGGATATGTAAAAACCTGCTTCAAAAATAAAATAAAAATGTCGCTGAGATCTTCCAGGCTGGAATGCACGTGCTTTGTGATGATGTCATCGTTGGAGTGATGATGTCATCACTGGAGGTGTGGTTCTAGACGAGACACTGTTATAAACTTGTGGCCTTCAGAGACTCATTCCCTGCACTGGGGAACTCTTTCATGACTGGCCTTGTACAGCATCCTTGACTAGTCCTTGCTCTGTATCCCTAAGTGAGTCCTGGTCCTGCCTGTGTAGCCATGGCAGTGGAGGAGCTTGGCAGGTGCCCACTTCCATAGCAGCCTTGACACTGGGTCCCATAGTTAGCATCCTTCCTCCTTCTCTCTGGCAAATGTTGAAAGAAGTTGGGAGCAGGGGTGGGGTGGGAGAGTGGGGCAGCCTGTTTTAACACTGCCATCTGCACTGGACTCTGCTAACTGAACTGATGTATAAGCCCTGGTTACATGTTCTTATCTATTGAGCTGGGGAGGGCTAAACATTCACAGCACTGAACAGATGTCTATTCCTGAAGTCAAGGCACAGATCTATCATAACGGAGTGGCCGCACACTGCCACGCAGCCTGAGTTCTTTCTCGCCTAGACCCACGGGTTGTAGCTCAGCAGGAGTGTTACCACAGCGACTGTAGCATTCAGCTGGTGCCTCTCTTCTGCAGCATGGCCTGGGTTCATCTTCACCTTACCACAGTAAAATGCCCGGGCTATAGACATCTCTTCTTGTTTGAAGCAGAGCAGGTAGAATGATCATGTGAAACAGGAAATAGGGCATGAAGAAGTGAGGCCCTGCTCTGGGGATGGGAGGGGAGTGGGCCAAATAGCAGGCCGCTTCCTGGGCGATACTCTAGTAAGGACACCAAGTCTGAGAGCAGAGTGGGCTGATAGAGCAAGATCAGAACTGGGAAAATGATTGAAGGTTTTTTTTAAAGATTTATTTATTTTATGTATATGAGTATAGTGTAGCTGTCTTCAGACACACCAGAAGAGGGCATCAGATCCCATTACAGATGGTTGTGAGCCACCATGTGGTTGCTGGGAATTGAACTCAAGACCTTTAGAAGAGCAGTTGGTACTCTTAACTGCTGAGCCATCTCTATAGCCCATGATTGAGGTTTTTAAATGCAGGGTGAAGTATCACTGATGCCTGCCTACCCAGAGGCCACTGTACTCTTCTATCAAAACCCCAGTTTGGTTCAGGCAGAGAACAGGCCGTGGGCTGAGCTGACTCTAATAATTCCTTCATTTATCCGTTCAGGCACAGCGTGGATCCAGTGAGAAATGGGGAATGTCTGCTGAAGATTCTGGGAAGAGTTTCCATTCCAGATTCACATCTGGGAAAGAAGCTTCTTTTGCTGTGGTCCTTGTTGCCTCTGGCTTTGGATGCCACCTGTGAAGTCATGACTGGAGCTACAGTGGCCAATGGCCTCCAGGACCAGCATGCTCAGAGTGAAGTGCCATGGGGGTAATACGTTTTTACCACGTAAGCCATTGCTGGCAAAGTCTGCATTGGTAAATACCCCAGGGCAGCCACCTTTCCCGATGGCTCTGGGGCCATGTGTGTTGTTATTGGATGTCTTCTCTTTTGATGGTTCTGAGCTGGGCTTCTGAGAGTATGATACACTATGTCATTTAGTGCCCATGAAGTAAAGAATGTAGAGGTATAGAGACTAAACATGGCCTGGGCCATAGTCCCTCTCTCATTGGTGCCCAGTTTCCACAGGGAAGAGAGGTCCAGTATCCCAGAGCAGTTATGAGCCGAGAAATGAGTAGTGGCCCTCTATGGCGCCACAAAGCATAGGCAGGTGGGTAGAAGAAAAGCGAACAACAACCTCCTCCTCACAAAAGGGATTACAGGTTGGAGGAGGTAAGGGGCTTATTAACAGAGATATTAACACCTAGGACGGACACACAGATAAACAGCAACAGGACAGGGTCATTTGAGTCCAATTAAACAGTCTGACTCTTTTTTTCATCTCTCTTGGATGTGTGCTAATGTTCACCTCTTTTGTTCAAAGACTTATTTTATGTATACGAGTACACTGTAGCTGTCTTCAGACACACCAGAAGAGGGCATCAGACCCCATTACAGATGGCTATGAGCCACAGGAATTGAACTCAGGACCTCTGAAAGAGCATTCAGTGCTCTTAAGTGCTGAGCCATCTCTCCAGTCCTAATGTTCACTCTTAATCATGGAGGAGTAACGAATGCAAAATGATTATGTTGGGCAGGGTGCGTGCAGCCATAAGTGGCTGCAAAGATGCTGACCAACATCTTTTCTCATATCACATTTGCCTCTTGGATGATGTTTTAACTTAAAAATTGGTCCAAAATTTAAAAAGGTTGATTTTTAATTCTTCTTCATCATCATCATTATCAACAACAACATTGTTATGTGTGTGTGTGTGATATGTGTGTGGGCGGAGTGTAGAGCTCAGAGGACAATTTTGTGAAGTCTTTTATGCAATGTGCTGGTCAGGGTTTTTTTTTTTTTTTTTTTCCCAACTTGACCCAAGCTAGGGTTGTATTAGAAGAGGGTGCCCCAGCAAAGAAATGCCTCCATAATATTGGCCTGTAGGCAAGTGTTTAGGGCATTTTCTCAATTGATAATTGATGTGGGAGGGCCCAGCCAACTGTGGGTGGAGCCACCCCTGGGCAGGTGGTCCTGGATCATATAAGAAATCAGGTGAAACAAGCCATGGGAGCAAGAGAGTAAGCAGCATCCCTCCATGGCCTGTGCATCAACCTCCAGGTTCCTGGCATGACTCCCTTTGGGATAGACTGTAACCTGTAAGCCAGGTATCTCCTACCTCCCCCAAGTTGCTTTTGGTCATGGTCTTCATCACAGCGATAGAAATGTAAGTAAGGTCCGGGCAATCAAACTTGGATTGTCAAGAGTCTTTATGAGCCACCTCCTCTGCCCCAAAGTCAAAACCAGTTTGGACTAACTCCCTTGTGTACCTCTTCTCAAGCGTGGGTGTTTAAACAGGCAGTACCTTCTCTGATTTCGGAAGCAGAGCATGCACAGAGTAGGTCTGCAACAAAAACAATGTGTAGACGACACTCCCACTGAACATCAGGCAGAAGGCAGAAGGAAGAAGCTGTTTTTTGGTATTTTGGGGTTTTGTTATTGTTGTTGTTTTCCCCTAAGCATTTGCTCTCTCCCACAGGCAATAGCCTCTCGGAGCTGGCATAGCTGAGCAATGATTAAGAGCTGCTGTCACCTCTGGAGCAGGACTGCTTGGGTTTGAAGCACTGCTCCATCACTTATGTCACTTGCTGTGTGACATTCAGCAAGTTCCCCAACCCTTTGTGTCTCAGTTTCCCTACCTGTACATGTAAACTGAAGAAGGTTTCTACGAGGCATAGCCTAGAAATCGAATGTATCACTCCTGGCAAGCTTTGGCTAAATGTTACCACTGTCTCTACCTGCAACCCTGTATTCAGTGAGACAGTCCCAGCTTTGTAACTCAGTCCCCACTTGGGAATGTTCTGTGCCTATCTCAGTTTGTTGCCTTCTCTCTTCTCTCTCAGGGAACTCTGCAGTTCCTCTCCCCAGCAGCAAAGCAGCTGCCATCTTCATCAGATCAGCTGTGCCTGCTTGTAAGAGTTCGACAGCTTATGGACTGTCGACATTCCCACAGAGAGGGGTGGGTGCCATTACACCTCCATCTGAGATTCCAGCTGCATCTCCCAGGCACTGATAACCAATGCTGTCCTAACTGGGCCTGGTCTTAAGTCTATGGAGATGCCGGAATACATTGCTGGGGAGCTTAAATGGGACCCATCTATTCAGCTATGGGGAAGCCATCATAGGCTGGGTGAAGACCTTCCAGCATGGCCACTTTGGGGTCACCATATTCTTGCCCCCCCCCACTGTGCTCTGTGAGTAAGCCTAATATTGAGTCCCAGAGTGGTTTGCTTGAATCTGTATCTTTGGTTTGTCACTAGGCCTGTATGAGAAGGGAGTAGGTCTTCCCAGGGAAGGAATTCCCACAACACTCTCCAATACTCTGACACCCCATCAATGTCTGTCCCTGAGTCCCTCCAAGACCTAAGTCCTCTGAAGGTTTACTACCTAGCTAAACCCATTCCTGTCTTTGTTCTTGTTCTGTTTGCCTGTGTAGTGACCACTCCGAGTCTGTCCCTGAGTCCCTCCAAGACCTAAGTCCTCTGAAGGTTTACTACCTAGCTAAACCCATTCCTGTCTTTGTTCTTGTTCTGTTTGCCTGTGTAGTGACCACTCCGAGTGGTGACCACCCCGTGTGGCTGCCTGTGGCTGTGAGCATGCATGGGGTGCACGAGATGGGACTGTGAACCAGACAGCATGCACATACACACCTGTGCTCATGCACAGCACGCACGTACATACCTGTGCGTTTGACCAGTGCTCACTGAAGCCTGCTGGGTGCCTGCTGGACCATCTACTCAGCCATCCTCATCTTCTCCACTCCACTCTGTCTTACCAATCGGTCGTCACCAGCTATGTCTTCAGATTTAAGGAAGGCAAAGCCAAGCCAGGCACCTTCCAGTCCGTTTCATCACCCTGCCCCTCTCACAGCCAGTTTGCTAAAAAAACTTTGTCTGTGGGGCTGGAGAGATGGCTCAGTGGTTAAGAGCACTGACTGCACTTCCAAATTCCCAGCAGCCACATGGTGGCTCACAACCATCTGTAATGGGATCTGATGCCCTCTCCTAATGTGTCTGAGGACAGTGATGGTGTACTCACATACATAAAATCAATGAAATCTTAAAAATAAATAAATAAAAACATGTCTGCATTGAATTTCAGAATTGTCTTTATTATAACCAATGGTAAGAAATACATTTTACAGAACAATCCCATGTGTGCATGTACACACACATGCATAGCCACTTTCTCACCTGCAGTGTGTAAGCACACACTCACACAAGCACAGACACATCAGTGCACTGCACACACTACAACCCACTGGACATTTATAAGCCATGTCACTTGATAACACAATGAGGTTTTCCCCATTATATGTGTAGGGTACTTGGCCAGCCTGTAAATCTGTGTGTCACATGTGTACAATGCCTGTGGAGGCCAGAAGAGGGTGTTGGATTCTCCTGATTGGAGTTATAGATAGTTATGAGCCACTGTGTGGATACTGGGAATTTAACCTGGGTCCTCTGGAAGAACTGTCAGTGCTCTTAACCTCTGAGCCGTCTCTCCAGTCTCAATGAAACCACAAAAACAAAATCTCATTCATCTCAGGCTGGCCTCAGAGTTGCTGTGTGTCTTAAGATAATATGAGCACACACCACCACAACTGAATATATAGCTTCAGAGCCTCCTGCTCCAGCCTCCCCTGGGATTGCAAGCATGCCCCACCACACCCATTCTATACTGGGGATCAAGCCCAGAGTTTTGTGTATGCTAGGCCAGCATTCTACCAAGTAAGCTGTATCCTCAGACCACAATTCTGTGTAATACTTTGTCCTTTAGAAAAAGAAAAAAAGAAAAGAATTAGTTAATTTTTTATTCTTTTTCTTATATTAATTTTAGTACTAAACAAATTCAATTATATGTGAATATATTAATTGGTATATTTATATATAGCTAAAAATAATACAATAAACCCAATCAAAGGATAATACAATAAATCCACCCCACCCCTGCCTGCAATTCCTTGCCTACTCCTCTAGGGGCAAGATTGGGGCCAGGTATCTCTTTTGTGCATGCTTGCCAGGCATTAGGTCAGCTCACACCTACAAGGTGTATGCTAATTTGAGAATGTTTCGTATTTTGTTCTGTGTAGAGTAGATTTTCACATATGGTGTGGGCTTGTGGTGGGAGCTACAGATTTAAGGGCCATCCCAGTGCCCCTTTCTAACAGGAATATTTTCTTTCCATTCCTCTGAAATCTCCTTACCAAGAGTTCAGCTCAGCTTTCCTGTGTATTCAGGTTTGTTTCTGGGGCATTTCTCCTCTGATCAATACCATATCATACAACTCAAAAGGGCCTTGTAAGGTCCCCAGTAAATTTGTCCTGACTCGACATGGTAAAGTAGGGCACCTCCACATGCAGAGCTCTTTGCTCTGAAGGAAGAGTTTACGGCAGAGCACCCTGACCCTCTCCTGCTCTCTCACAGAACCAGCTCTCCCCCATAAAGCATGGAGAGGGCCTGAGGGCCCCAGGTCCTTGCCATACCAAGAGAAAAAGTGCTGTGTGTGCAGAGAGCTGGGAAGAATCTGAACAGCCAGGCCTTGGCCGATGAGCAGCCAATGAGAGCCTTTGGTCCAGTCACACCCGCTTCAAGCTACAAGGCGGTTCACTTGTCACACCAGCTTTGGCTCTTCACTCTTGAAGGCTCCCATATCATGTGAAACTTACATTAGGTACATATGTGTTTGGTAACTGGGCATGTTAGTCACAACCCTTGTGAGATCTGGGTGAGAAGAAGCCACCTTCCCACCCCAGCCTCCTATCTATCCTAATTGTCCCTCTTCTCACCTTCATGGCCATCTGAGAAACTGCAGGAGAGCTGACCTTGCCCTGCTCCCTAAGATGCCCTTTGATCTGTTCCTGTGATGATGGACTCTCTGGTACCCGATGTGATGCTAATCTGGGTATGTCCGAGAGAGCATTTCTAGAGATTTAAATGTGGACAGTATCATTTCATAGACTATATATATATATATATATATATATATATATATATAGAGAGAGAGAGAGAGAGAGAGAGAGAGAGAGAGTTGGAGGGAGGTAGAGAGGAAGAGAGGAGAGGTTAGGAGAGGAGGAGAGGAGGGGAGAGGAGAGGAGAGGAGGGGAGGGGAGGGGAGGGGAGAGGAGAGGAGAGTGAGCTGAGCCCTAGCACTGGTCTCTTTGCTTCCTGACTGCAGACACAATGCTAGTGGCTGTCTCTTGCTCCTTTCCCATGCCTTCTCTGCTATGGTGGCTGATTTCTCAAACCATGAGCCATAATAACCCCTTCCTTCTTTCCTTTAGCAGTTTTTATCAGGTTTCTGTGGCAGCAATAGGACAGGTAATGAGTATATTCTCCTATCCCTTTAGTTGGCATCTTCTCTGGCCTGCCCTGGCCAGGTACTTCCATTCCTCGGTTTTCTCTGTCTTTAGGAACCGTGGGACTAATACACAAATGATTCACAGAGCAGAGAAGCAAAGTAAGTCACAGTCCTGTGAGGGAGCGTGTAGCATCCTCCTGTCTGCCCTGCTCTGCTCCCAAGGGCAGTCAAGAGTCCCTCTGGAGTTCTCTCTTTCCTCCTCCTGCGCTGCCTCCCACTCCCCTCCCTACAGCTCTGTGTAGACCCCTGACTGAGAAGTGCATGTCCCCTCCCTCCTTCCTGCTCCCACTGTGCATTGGCTGGAAGAGGGCAGTCATTGAGGACCATGAGGTGGGAACTGGGTACTGAGGAAGATGAAGAGGCCTGAGGCATTCCATGATGATGCTGGCTTGAAGCCACCACTCCGATGCTGCATCTATTCATACAGAATAGAGGTGGGCAGACCTTCACAAACATTACTTTTTTCTTTCACTCAGATCCAGGATTTATTTAACTCAGCCTATGCATCTTTAGGCTCTTTCACCAAAAAGCCCATGTCCAGTTTTGTGTTTGCTCTCTGCTGCCACTTTCACCCCCCCCCCCCACCTCCTGCGTTCATTCTGACACCCGCTGATTCCGTTTTTTTTAACGCCTCATTTCCCCCACATCCCTACCCGAGTTCCCATCATTTCTAACCAGTGTCAGCTGTCATTCACATCTAACGTTCCCTACAAGTCTTCACCTTCAGAGACCTGGAGCACTTTCCTATTACACAGAACAAATCCAGGCTCCTCTCAGATCTATGACTTGGACTCTTCTGGAGTTTGGCTATCACTCGGTCTCCTGGTGCCTTCCCAGTATCTCCCACCCCTTTCAGATTCTGCATCAAGCAGTGTGGACAGGACATGTGCCCTCTGGCCTCTGCAGATGTTACTGAATAAAATGTCTTCTTCCTAAAGATGCTTCCCCACTGCCCCTGCATTTCCCTTTTAACCCTTCTCACTCTTCAAGTCTACACCACTTGTTCATGCGCGTGGCTGCTCTGTCTCTCCCACACTGAGCTATAGGCTCCCTGTCAACAAGGCTGCTGATAACCTTGGGTGTCCCTCTCCTTCCTCAGCATCTTGAACTAACTGCTTAGTGAGAGATACATGGGCTTAGTGTGAAAGATCCTTTGTTGAAGTTCCTTTAGCTGCTGACAGGCTGTGCTATCAATCCACCTATCTGAGCCTGTTTGGAATATGGACACTGAGGTCTACTCTGATTATCCCATGAGGCTGTACTACTACTACTACTAACAACAACAACAACAACAGCAACAACAACAACAACAACAACAACCAACTGTGATGCAGACAGAGTGGGAAGAAGACACCCAGAGGCCAGCTGCCCCGTGGCCTGTCTGCAGTGGGAGGTATTCTGAAGTATGTGATCGTGAGATGGGAGAGAGAGAGAGAGAGAGAGAGAGAGAGAGAGAGAGAGAGAGAGAAAGAGAGAGAGAGAGAGAAAGAAGAGGAACAGTTGGGGCACTATGAAGAGAGGTGGAACTGGAGCCTCAAGGGTGGAGAGGAAGAGTCCGATGTGAGGCCATGAAGTCCTGGCCTGTGTTGCCACTGAGGGCCATATCTGGGTCTGGTGCCATGCAGCAGGGAGTATCTGTGTCAATGTCTGTGACCCATGTTACAGCAGGGGGTATCTGTGTCAATGTCCATGGCCCATGTCACCACCAAAGGCCATGTGGAAGTTCCTGGCCTGGACTACAGCCTGGACCCATGTTGAAGACTGCACAGAGCTGACTGCAGCACTCAAAAGAGCCTCCCTGTTCTCCGGCACCTTGCCTGGGCAGCACAATAGAGCTGGCCCTGCTGTCATGGGTGAGGGTGCGCTGGCTCCGAAGACGTGAGAGCAGGAGAGCCGGCCCTGCCCCTTGCCTGCTGAAATGGAAACTTCTGGTTTCTTTGGAAAGTCAGTCACGTCAAATGACGTTTTGCTGAGGTGCACAGGTGAAGGGACATTTTGTTAGAGCAGACACATGGAAGAGTATTTTTCTGAAGCAGACACAGGTGAAGGGATGCTTTGCTGTAGCAAACACATGAAAGGACTCAGAAACAGAAGGAATATAAATATGACCCTACAGACAGTGGGAGCGTGAACATCGGTTTACTTTGCCTCAATATTCTTCATTAAAGACACACATGTTTTGGTTCATCTTACATTGTATTGCTGAGCTCTGCTTGTGGTGATGCCATAGAGAGAAACTCACCAAAGAACTGCTCTTGAGGTTCCTGTGGCTTCTTGTCACTTCCACGGCCTCAGGCTGGTTGGTGAGCGCTGTGGTTTCTTCAGGATTACACTGCCTTTGATGGCTTGTGTGTGGTGTCTTCCTGCCGAGAGGAAGTGCAGCTGCTGATTCCTATTTCATGTTTGCTATCGGACTGAACTGCTGTTATTCTAACAATGAAGATTGGACTCGCTCCCAAAGAACTGTTTTTAAACAGGTTCACAAACCCCATTTCCTATCAACCTTTCTTTTCCACTACCTCTGGTGGGTGGTGGGCTAGAAGGGAGGTTAAAGCCTTTAAGAACCCTTATTAAAAATAGGCTGTGAAAATATATGCCTACAGCCTGCTGCAGCTTTGGGTGAGCTAGCCAGAGCAGTGCTGGAAAGCTATGGGTGCAGGAAAGCTGGCAGACTGACCAACCCAGCTACCATCTAGGCCCAGATCCAGGGCTTTGAGTTGGTCCACCTCAGCATCTACCCTATTGATGACCTGCTGGAGCATGTGAGGGGGCTGGTCCTACAGATCCAAAGCTGCAGGATCTCCATGACACAGGGCAACCAAAGAATATCTGAGAGAAGTCCTGGTGAGGATCAAGTATTGACTGAATAGCAGAACACAGAGACTTCGAACTAGACCAGTGACTCACTGCAATGAACATTTGCAGGTAAAGATTCATGGACAGAAGTCTATACCCTGAGACTCCCTGTGACACGCTGCAGCTTCCAATACAAGAATTTTGTGTGTGTGGGTTTTTTTTTTTCTTTTGTGGGGAAGGTTGCAAGAACAGAAGGCAGATATGAAGGACCAGGAAGATAAGCAAGATTGGGATACACGGTATGAAATTCACAAAGAGCCAATAAAAAGTTTTCTTAAATTAGCAAACACTAAGGGATTACTAATCTTCTGTGAAGGCAAAGAGAACATTCAGGACTTTGCTTACCCATGTACAGGAGACCTGCTCTCCTAGACCGAGTTAACTGGATGTGGTTGCTCACACCTGCAACCTCAGCATTGAGGAGGCTGAGATAAGAAGATTATGAGTTTGAGGCTAGCCCCAGCTACACAGGTAGTTCTAGGTTAGCCTGGGCTACACAGAAGAAACCTATCTAAAAGAAAGAGGGTAAATGATAATAATCTCTACGCTGAGGCCTACTCGGTGACCATACCTTTTGATCGCTCCTGTAACTATGGCTTGAGAGTTTATTTTATTTACTTACTTATTTTGGGCATACAAACCTCTGCATGACTGACCGTTGGTGTGGGGTTGGTAGAAAAGGTATGCAAAGTATAGAGGTGTCCTGGATGTTCACAGGGGTAGAGGGCGTCCTGGCCATGCACACTGGATATTCTGGCTGTTTATATGGGAAGGAGGTTAGCTGTAAATAATCCCTTTGAATCACGGTCGAAACAGAGTCCTAAAACAAGATGCTTGTGCCAAAAGAACGTGCTTTTCTCCCTTCCTTTTAAAATAAAGCCATCAATTTAAGCTCAAGGCAACCCTTTTCCTTTGGGAGATTGTAAAGTTGCAAACCTGTGCAGTCTCTGCCAGGAAATCTATTTCCATATTTAATCAATATCAACTTTCCACATTTGGACTAAAGACACTTTTTTGTTTGTTTGTTTGTTTTTAAAGGAGATATTATAGGAACATAGGATTCCCACCCATTCCCTTAAAACAATCACTCACGAGGTGCGGCACCATAGAGCACCTGTGGAGGTCAGAGGACAGCTTGCAGGAGTCAGTTCTCTCTTTCCACCATGTGGGTCCCAGGGAATCAACTTTGATCTTGAGGTTTGATGGTGAGCATTTCACCTTGGGATCCATCTTGCTGGCTCCCCAATGTTGTAGCTTTTTACAGAGAGAACAGATATGTACCCAAGGAATCCCTGTGAAGATCTCGGTTGGTGGATGGGGGTTGGGTCATTTGGTTTCTTTACCCTTAGAAGCAAGAGCATGTGTAGCCACCAGCCGGCTCACCTTTGGGGTGACTGGGGAAGCTAGTCGGCCTCAGCTGCTTATTCTGTTGTACCACCGCAGGAGCGGTAGAGGTGACCAGTGCCCTGCATTAGCACCACAGGGTGGCGTGGCTGTGCACTCTGACCTCCACAGCTGTCCTGCAAAGACTATGATAAACCATTGATTATATTTCCCATCTGAGAGAAGAGTCAGTTAGAAAGGTTTTAGGTAGGACCCCCTTGTTCCAATTCACTGTCAGTTCTCTACTTCAATCAGTAGTGAAAGCACCTAAGTCACCACCTCACGGCCACCGGGAAGCGAGCGCCCTTCTCTGCATTTCTGAGAACAGTGTTCCCCATCCATATGAAGCTAAATCACTCTTGAACACTTCAGCAATTGTTCCACAAGGACTTCCTCCCTGCTCTCATTATTCAGTGGCAGGGAGATGGGTGAGCCAGAGAAAACCAGGCTGATTTACAAACTCAACTTCTCATCTATAAAATGGGATTGAAGAGAGCCAGCGTGCGAATCATAGATAATGATGTGTGCAAAATACTATGTTCCTTAAACAAAATAATAATGTCAGTTTTTCTTTGTGGCTGTGATGTGTGAGTCTGGGAAGGACAGGGAATCGATAAAGAGGAGGTCTTTATTAAGATGAGGTTATTTTTTATAACACAGGCAAGTCTTAGGGAGGCTGGCTGATGACAGTGGGACATTTGGCAGCCAGTGAGAGTCAGGAGTGGCACTCACTCACATTGCTGACTTTTGAGCAAGAGAGAAGAGGCATTTAGGGTTAGGGAGAGGTCTCTTTGCTTTGTTTGAGTGCTGGAGGCAACTAGAAGGTGTTAATTACATCTCACCTACTCACAGGCCTAACAGGAAGCAACTTGAGAGAGGGAAGTTTATTTTGATGCATACTTGGGGGACACAAGGCCACTGTGGCAGAGAAGGCAAGGCTACAGGAGGCAGTAGCTCCTGCCTCAGTAGATCAAATAGTAGAGGGGTGCTCTGCTCTGCTTCTTCGTTCTCAGCTTCTTACTCAGCCCCAGAACCCGGACATGGGTGATGCCACCCACATTCAGAACAGATCGTCCCTCCCTCTCAGTCACTCCTCTCTGGAGTGTCCTCTAGAAAGGCTCAGAAGTGTATCTCCTAGGTCACTCTACAATCCCGTCAGGTGAACAAAGACAGTAAGTTTCAGGGAGACCCAGGGTGGTTGTTCGGAGATTGTTGGCCATCTATGTCTGGGGCTGAGGACGGAGAGCTCTGAGTGGGAAGATGGGAGAACATCATCACCAAGATCTGACTGAAGCCAGAGAGAAGAGGAGGCCACTACCTAATAGCTCACAAGGAAAGAGGCAACAAGGACTGAGAAGAGACACCCGGGACAAGGGAGGTCAGGAGTCAAGGCTAAGACCAGGTACCCTGGCCAGGGAGTGACATAGACAGTGGGTAATGGGCCTGGGGGCCCTGGAGGGGCTAGTCCCCAAGGCCCTTTCCCATTTACGCTGTGGAATTTTCCAGAGGCTCTATGCGTGATGTTTTCTGACAGCAGCTAATGGGATGTATGTTTGCCATGAAAACATAGCTGACTTAAATAGGGGTATCGTGGCAAAGACCTGTAACCCAAACACTGGGAGGCAGAGGAAGGAGGATGGAAGCCAGCCTGGGCTACAGAGTGAGACCTTATTTCAAAACAAAAATAATCACAGCACTCAGGAGGCCAAGGCAAAGCATCTCATGCATTTGAGGCTAGCCCAGTCTATATAACGAGATCCTGACTCAAAACAAAATATAAAACTGCTTCCCCCTTATCTTTCTTTTTGTTTTAAAGATTTATTTTATGTATGTTTTACTGTATACTGGTTTGCCTGCATGTGCACTATGGTGCCTTCAGAGCCAGAAGAGAGCAGAAAGGAGTATCCCCTGAAACTGGAGTTACATATCATTGTGAGAGAGCTGCCTTGTGGGTTCTGGGAACCAAATCTGGGTCCTCTGCCTGTGAGAACCACTGCCATCTCTGTAACCCCTGCTTTACTACCTTAACTAATCCTTCCAGTTGTCTCAAGGGCTTCTAACTCCCAGGCCTAAGGTTTGGATTCCTGTGTGTCTGTCCCTTTATTTTCATGTACACACTGGGCACATAGCAAGCTCCTAATGTGTATGGGGCGGATCAATGACACCAGGTTGAGACCTTTGAAGCTGGCTTGGTCCCCTTGTGGTGCTCAGTCATTAGAGACACTGAAGCAACATAAAATAAGCCACCTGCATTCCTTAGTAAGTGGGGCTCTGTGCATGCAGGAGGAGTACACAGTTTCATAAGACCTCTGGAGTATTTCCTTTTTCTTTTCTGGACTTTTTATTTTTAGCACTTATTATTAGCAATTAGATCATAGTATGATTTGTTAATATTTTAAAAATAATTCTGTCTCCTGTAATGCTACTTGCTTCAATTCTATGCAGTCTTATGATAATATTATTTGCAGTCATAATTTTGATATTGCTTGGGATGCTTATTCTTGGCTATCAATTTGGCTACATCTGAAATGAACTATAATCCAAGAATAGAGGACGTACCTGTGAGATTCGGGGGTGGGGTTAAAGTGGGTGGCTCCATTCCCAGTCCTGACCTTTGGATCGGAAGTTGAGGCTGGAAGACACACCTTTAATCTGGGCCGCACCTTCTGCCGGACGCCCACGTAAGGACATGGAGGAAAGCTTTTGCTCTTTGCCTATTTGCTCACACCTTGCTAGCAAGTCCGTTCCTTCGCTGGCATTGAAGAACTTCCTTCTTCAGGATTCCTGCATCTACTAAAAACCAGCTGAGACATCCAGCCTGGTGGATGGAGCAACTTCTGGATTCTTGAATTTTCTGTTCATAGCCACCCATTATTGAATTAGCTACAAAACAGTCTGTAAGTCATTATATATTATATATATATAATATATACATATATGTTCTATAACATATATGTACATGTATATATGTAAACATACATATATGTGTGTGTGTATATATATATTACAGAATGAAGATAATAGATACCCTAATACATTGCCGAATTTAAAATTTTTTGCATTTATCACGTGTGTGTGTGTGTGTGTGTGTGTGTGTGTGTGTGTGTGTGTGTGTGTGTGTACATGGTGTGCATGCAGAGGAAGACTTGCAGGAGTTGGTTCTCCCCCTCTCCTGAGTGGCTCCCAGGGGTGGAACTGAGGTTGCTTGGCCTGGCAGAGAGCACCGTTTACTCACTGAGCCATTTCACGAGCTTGATATTGCAGAATCTTCATTTATTTCAATGTGTAAGTAATTTTCAAGTTACTTCATTTTTTATTTTTAAAGAGAGAATCTTATTCAGCTCAGGCTAGCCTTAAACTTACTATGTAGCCAAAGCTATCCTTGAACTCTGAGCCTCCTGCCTCCACCTCTGGAGTACTGGTATCATAGGCAGGTGCCACCAAACCTGGCTTCCAAATTATGTTCTGAAATTTAAAAAATCATTATGGCAAAAACTATATAATAGCTGCCATCTAACAATCTTTATTTTATTTTTTAAGACAGGCTTTTACTCGTTAGCTCTGGCTGGACTCGGGCTCACTGTGCACTTAGGCCGATCTCCAACTTTGGCTGTCTTTCTGCCGTAGCCTCCCATGCTGGGATCACACTGGCACTGCCTGACACTGCCCTGCCAGGCTTCATGTTAAACATGTATTTCACTTTCTCTCTCTCTTTCATATGTGTGGTATATATGTGTGCACATGTGTATGGAGACCTGAGGTCACAATGCCTGCCATTTTTCTTCGATCTCTGTTCACTTTTATTTACTTACTATTTATTTATTTATTTATTTATTTTCGTTTTTTTTTTTTCCGAGACAAATTTTCTCTGTGTAGCTTTGTCTATCCTGGAACTCACTCTGTAGACCAGGCTGGTCTTGAACTCAGACATCTGTCTCCTCTCCCTCCCAAGTGCTGGGATTAAAGACATGCACCACCGCCACCCAGGAGCTTTATTTTTTGAGACAGGCTCTATCACTAGACCTAAAGCTCCTGGATATATTTTGGCTGGCTGGCCAACAAGCTTCAGGGGTCTAAGTGTCTCCACTGCCCCAAGGCTGGGGTTACAGGCATAGCCTATGTCTGATATTTTATGTGGGTGTTTGCTCATATGATAGGTGCGTTACCAATTGAGCTATCTTTAAAGCTCGGTGTCAACCAAATCTAGGTTTACAATCAAGTCGTGTCAGTTACACCTATGCCATGCAGCAGCTCTTTAGAAGTTTTCAGTGTTGTGAAACTGGAATGTGATGGACTGGTCGAAGGGTTCACACACTGCTTTACAAACCTCATACGATGCAGTCCTAGCATCTGTCACTTTGTCCTGGCTGTGATTTAGCATTGCCCTCAAGGTTTATTGGTGCTGAAGCAGGTGACAGAACTCCCTTTTAAAGGGCGAGTAATATTCCATTGCTCTATGTACCGTACTGTTTAGCAGTGCTTGCGCCGATGAGCACCTGAGCTGCTACCTTGGCTGCCGTGTATTGCTGTGTTTTGTGGTGTGAGCATGGGGTGTTCCCGGGCCCTTGAACTCCAGCCACTAAACCCTACTCACAACTGGCCTAAGTTAAAACTGTCAGTTAGAACTGACATGGAGGAAGAAGTCAGCCATTTTTGGCCAAGCTCTAATTTCTGAATGTGTGGGCCCCTTTCTGGAGGAACTTGTTTAGAACACTGTCCACATGTTGAGGAGAAAGACCTGGGAGACTTCTTGAATTAGAATCATTATTAAAACTAGCACTATTTCTTTTCTCCAAGTACTCAGTATAAACTAACCTGGTCACAAGGTCGGGAGAGGTCAGCATGGGGGTTTGTTATTGAAGAAGAGGGAGATTGGGCACACATTTCAGTGACCAAACAGAGCGCCTCACTGAAGCTTGGTAACTTCTCTGACTATGGGGATTTAGTTAGGCGTTCACAAAGAACTGTGAGCGAGGTGCATGGGGCACAGCCTCCTCTCTCACAGGACACGAAATCCTCTGGGATTCCTCTCTTAGGCAATGAATGGCTAAGAAGCAGGGTTGCAGGACGGAGGCTGTTGCTTCAGAAAGCTTGCAGACCCTGGAGCCTGGAACTCATATCTGGGCTCACCGGCTTTGACTGTGGACGGACATTCCAGTTAGAATCAGGCTATTTGCAGAAGGGTCGAGACTAGCTCTCAAGCCTTCCTGAATGTTAGCAAAAGTTCCCCCTTCCAGGGGAACATGCAAACCACTGCAGACCTAAACAACATTACTATTCTGCACTGGCCTCTTGCGGCCTATCACTTTGGTCTGGGAGAATGGGAGGTTAGTTGAGAGCCCAGCTTCTTGGTACCCTCTTAATAGATATGTCAGTTGTCAATTAGCATATAGGGCTATGTTATAATAGTTTGCCTTCTGGGTATCCACAAGACCAATCCCATTTCTTTCAGCCATCACATTTGTGAATTAGTCATCAAATCCATTCTACTTTTTATTTGGCATTTGTCCATTTGATACATATATACATATATAAAAAGTCTGTACATGGTAAAAAATACAAAATAAGCATTTCCTTATAAATTATGAAGTTACACAGCTACCTTTTAAAATTTAAAGACCATTGCAGAGAAAAATAATGACAGGGACACAACCAGCCCTTCAATATGGTCATTCACAATAACTTCAGTATAAAATATCCATACAAAATATAGATACACAGTAGAGCAGAGCTCATGAAAGCTGCACAGACAGCAAAGCTGGGTGAAACGCGTTAGAGAGCCAGACAAGCCCACACCCCAGTGCCAGGAGTGGGCACTCTGCAAAAGACTCCCCTTGAAGTAGCAAAAGGACGCATAGCAGAGCGCTGGGTGCACATGTTTTACGTGTAGAGAAAGTTTAAATGTTTCAGAGTAGAATAGAAATAGAGACACGCTCTTCTCTACAGAGAGAAATCACTTCCTCCCCCCAAAGGAGCGTCAAGAAATGAGAATCTCCCAGTGCTTTCCCCTTAGACACCATAGCAGGTAGCACGGCTGTGTCCTCTCTCTACTCTCACAGTGAGAAGCCAGGATGGCCGACTGATACTCCCTGCAGAAAGGTAACCATCCAGGAAGGTAGGGGTCAGAGGCTTGGTATTTGACAGGACCTGACTCACAGTAAGCACTGGCAGTGGGACTAGTGACACCCCTCCGCACACACACCCTGCACATGGTGTCTAAAATATTTGCAATAAATAGATGCAATGTTGCCCTTGTGGGAAGGGCTGTTTAGAGGTGGCAGCACGGAGCAAGGAAATGTCTCTGAGATAACAGAAAGGGTGGTGCCAACCCTGAGAAGGTGGTGGATCTGTTGGGAGAAGCGGCAGGGTCCAGGATCCTGTACAGAGGTGGCCACGTGGGCGTTTCCAATGGCAACAGCCCCAGAGCCGCTGGAGGGGCTCCTAGGACACAGTGATCTCCTCATCTTCCTCGCCCTCCTCATCCTCATCAGAATCAGAGAAGTCTGAGGGTTTACCCGGGCTGCTCGAGTGTGCTGGTGAGGCGGGCAGTGGCCCTTCCAGCAGGTGTCGAGGATCTGCCGGCATATGGTAGGCCAGGCGGGCACCCGGACTGTCTTCCTCCTCATCCCCAGGGCCCTTCTGGCCTACATCACTGAGGTCTGGATGAGGGTTTAGTTTTGTGGGAAGGGTCTGCTCTCGGCAGCCCCCGCTAGACAGGAGCTCTCTCTCTTTGGAGTTCCGCCACTTCATGCGTCGATTCTGGAACCAGATTTTCACCTGTGAGGGAAGAAGCAGAAAACTAGTTAGTGTCTGCTCACAATGAGGGGGTAGTGGAGTTGGTGGTTGGAGCAACCCTCAGGAGCCAGGCTTGGGAAACACAGAGGAGGGCGCTGTCTTTCCTGCCCTCAAGGTGATTTCTGTGGAGTTATTCCCCACCCAACCTTGTAGGCCCTCTTAACTCCTGCTCCTCTCAGCTGCCTACCTGCCCGTCCAGGCATGTTTGATCGAATTCGTGCATTCATCCAGTCATCCCCATAGCCATGACCCACCCATCCATTCATCTATCCAATTCATGTGTTCACGTACCTATTCATGTAAGCATTCACCTACCCCATACATGCATACACCTATCCACGCACACATCCATCTGTGCATATCCATCTATCCATCCATATATCTATTCATGTGCCCTTATATTCATCCATCCTCTCCTTCAGCACCCGACTCAGCAGGGCGGGAGGGGGAGTAAGATGGAAAGGGGAGGAGAGGGAGGGGGTGAAACAGGAGGCTGCTCTGGGGAAACTTCAAATAACTTGGCACCCTCCCATGCTTACTCCCTCGCTAGGCCTGGGTTTCCCCAGCTGCTCCGCCAGCCTAAGAGGCATCAGAGAGCTCTTGCAGTTGATTGGCATGGGCTAGAGTACCGCGTGAGGGTGGGGCGGTGGAGGCCGCGCGCACCTGCGAGTCCTTCAAGCCCAGCTTGGAGGCCAGCTTTTTCCGGTCTGGCTTGCTGATGTACTTCTGCTTCTGGAACGTCTTCTCCAGGGCTTTTCGCTGCACGTCAGAGAACACGGCTCTGCGCAGCATGCCTCGCCGAGGCTTGCCGCGAGCCGCCAGCGGCCAGGAGAAGGTCCCGGGGATAGGCACGACGCTGGAGGAAGCTGCGGGGTGAGGGAAGTAGAGAAGGAGCCAGGTGTCTTGCAGAGCCGAGCATCGGCCTCTCCCAGGCTGTTTCCTCTAGCTTTCACCCTCCTTTTTTCCCCTCGGGTCCCTTCATCTCTTTAAAGCACTCCTTTTTCTCCCGGTAGAGAATAGACCGAGAACTTACAACCTGCCTGAATGAAAGACGCTCTCTGCACAAATAACTTTCCTTTTCAACCGTGCAAACTCGGATTAGGAAAAACCACGAAAACAGCAGCCACAACTGCCTGTTGCTTTGCTCCTACTTCCATTCAATGGTCTTACAGAAACAATCCGCACCAACCAGCTCAAATAGCAACAGAATAAAGTAAATAACGGAAATAAAAATAATCCCACAGGGACCACTCAACACACCGCCACGTCCCCCCCCCCAAGACCCACGGACTCCCAATCACCTTGGTGCCGTCCGTACCTTTTAAAACATGGTACTTTGCCGGTTTGGCAGACAGGGAAAAATCCACTTTGGTTTAAAAAAAAAATCCAGTCATTCATCGTTTAAAAAATAATACATATGATTTTTCTGCCTCCCCCACAACGTAAAGAAATCGGCTTGAATACAAGGAAAGTGGCGTCTAATTAGCACATTGACCGCTTCCCACTGGGAATTGGCGCTATAAAAAGGGGGAGAGTTTCGCTTTAGGGAGAGAAAAAGAAAAACAAAAAGAAACAGAGACGCTAACGAAGCGTGAATGGTAATTGTGTAGTAATGAACTAACCGCAAAAGGCTATGGACAAGCAGCGAGAGCCATATATTACCGGGACAAAAGAGATTTACACTCAGGCCAAACACAACTGCAGGCCGAGACCATGGGGAGAGCGGTGATGGCAGAGGCTTCTCTACCCGCAGTCTTTCACATTAAATGGACACGAAAAGCTATTTATAAAGCTCGGGTTGTTTTTGTTAGACCATTGAGACCCGGGAGAAAGGAGCAAATTCCATTGTGGGCAAAAGCCTGAATGGTGGTGGTGGAGGGTTTCTTCTCTCCCTTAAAAAAAAATGCGTAGCTAGTTTCTTTTGCTGATGTCGGGAGTGCTGTCCTGGTCCTGCCCTGCCCCCACCCACTGCACCCAGGCTCTGGTCCCTTCTTGTCTAGGGGGCTTTCCTGCTTTTTAAGCAGCTGCAAAGTGTTCGAGGCAAAGCTTGAACACTCGTAATTCTCAGGATGAAAACTCTTGGGGGTGCTTCGCCTGTAGACCGGGACCCAGAGCTGGATTCTTCCAACTGTTTCTTCTTTTACCAAAAGAGCCCACAGGCAAGACATGGGGTTGGGAAATCAAATTAGCAAGAGAAGGTTGGGGTCGCGGGAGGATCTAGGCTTCCTACGCCTAGGCAACCCCAAGCATCCCACACAAGAGGGTACCCCATGTGGTCTTGTGGAAAAAAAAAAAAAAAAGCAGCCCTGAATGAATGTTAACGGGAAATTAGCTGCGGCTGGTAGGTGTTTTTCGGCGGCGTGGAGGGGCGAGGGCTGGTCTGCGTGTGGCTGCCCGGAGGAGCTGGCCAATTGGTCACGGTGCTGAGACCTTTGTGGCGAATGGTGGCCAAGTGCACCAACTCTGTGGGAAACGGCGGCGTGAAGGGATGCCAACAGCTCCTCGCCGGGAAGGGAACCGCCTCAAATGCGGACCATGACAATTCTTGCTAATTTGTAGAGCAGGGAATTGGTGCGTAGTGTCAAGCAGTCACTGCTTGTGCTAAATGAGGTATCAAATTGGCGCGACGGATTCCTGAATGTTGTACGCCTCGCAACCTCTGAACCAGAGCGTAACCCCGAGGGGTGGACGGAGAAATACGACTTTGGGGTAGGGAGCGACGGGCCTGGACTGGGGCGGGCTGTCTCGCCCGGAGCGGAAAAAACACGAAAGAGACCTACCTGGAAAATATGAGGATCTGATGAAGGGTTGGAACGAGCCTTCGAAGTATGGAAAGGCGAAGGTCTTGGGAGGAGGGCTCTGCATCAAAGCCGGAGAAGTTTCTAGTAGGGCGAGGGAGGAGAGAGAATTTGGTCATGTGCTTGATCACTGGGTGGTACGTCACATACACCATCTAACACTGCAGCAGGTATCAGAGGCATCTTTTAAAACATATTCACTGAGTAAAATAAACTTGAGTAGCGTCGTCTCATGTGTGCTCCCATCCCATCACCGTTCCAGAGTCTTAGGGAAATAGGGAGGGGTGGGGTGAGATGTTGCAGATCTATCCATAACAGTACAAACCAACACAATAAACGTACGAGTTGGGTTTAAAGCAAAAAAGTCTCTTTCCTGGTCTTGAGGGCGGGAACGCAGGCGCTAAAGCGCGTGCGCTGAGACGCCTGACTAGGGAACTGCACTCAATGGTCCCGGGGCTCAAGTTCATTTTGAGGATACCCGTAAGGCCTGAGACTTTTCTTCCCCTAAATCTTCAGTACCTAAGTTTCATAATCAGTGACCTGACCCACGGGGTCTGAGTTCCTGCATGGAACTGTGAATTAACAAGCGCGGAAGAATTTGTGAAGGACTGAGTGGACGTACGTCGAGGGCATGGCTGTTACTTACCTCTTCTGGGCGCGGAGGAAAGGATGGCATTCACCCCAAACTTCAGAAACGTGGGCTCGCTGGCAGGGGAGAGGGCGGTCTGTGGAGAACTGCCCCGTCGGCTCCCGGGCCCAGGAGAGCCCAGGTCTGAGGTCCCCGAGTCGGCGAGGGCTGCGGGGGCCTCCTGCCTGGGTGGTGACAGGCTGGCAGCGGGTATGTTGCGGGGCAGGTAGGTGGGAGGCCGGCTGATGCGGATCAAATCTTCTACTAGGAAACTAGAGTGGCCGGAAAATGCGGATTGAAGGGACTGGGGCAGTGTTATGGTGGGCGTGGGTCGCAGGAGGCTAGGGTATCCCGCTGGGGGCGTAAGAAGGCCCGGGAACATCATGGTCTGAGCGGGGCTGGTGCAGTAGCCCCTTTCCTTTGGCCGGAGGGCAAGCGCCTGGCTTCCCGCCCCTCCCGCGGTGCCCTCTTCGGCTCAGTATCCTGGAAACTGTCCTACTTGGGCGTCTGCGAGTCTTCTGTGGCTCTCCGGTCTCGGAGATGGTTTTATAGTGGCCCGCCCGCTCCAGCGCTTTGAAAACTGACAGCTCTGACAATGAAGTTCAACAAAGTTCTCCACTCGGGCTTCATTCGCGGGAGGCTCCAGGCTCTCTGATTGGTTCAGAGATGCAATTTATGATTGGATTAGTCTTCATAAGCATGGCCCTCACAATGGGGCGGCAACAAAGGCCGGCGCGCATCAACGCTGTGCATCGACGGCCTCTCTGCTATACAGTGAGCCCCCAAAGCGCTCTCTCGCTGGAGGTTTTTGTTCTGAAGCAACACCCGGGCTAATTAAATGCCTATTTAGAAGTTTCAGATGACATCTTGCCTCATAGAAAAGGAATTATTTAAAGAACGCACTAAATTTATTTGCGGCCCCCTGCTGAGCCTAGAAAATAAATCAATAAATATTCATAGAACTACATCTCCAGGCTATCGGTAAAATAACTCTCCCTTGTGTGTGAGGGGCCGTGTGGAAAATTTCAAGCCCTTAAGCATGAAAACATACTGGTCTCCAGCTATTTCTCACTCAATGGGACGCGTAGAGCAGATGCGAGGGATGGGTTAGAAGTCCCTCTCTCACACCCAGGGAGACTTGGAAATAGAAACTCCGGTGCCATCCGACGACAGTCTCTCAGGTTTGGGAAGATTTGAGGGGTGTTGTTTTGTGTTTTCGGAGAATAGTTGAATTCCAAAGTTGGTGGGAAAACTATTTACTTCTAATTCCCAATAACCTGGAAAGAGGGAGGAATAGAGGGAGGGAGAGAGGGAGAAGAGAAGAGAGCGAGAGCGAGAGAGCGAGAGCGAGAGAGCGAGAGCGAGGGAGAGAGAGAGAGAGAGAGAGAGAGAGAGAGAGAGAGAGAGAGAGAGAAAGAGCGCTATCAGGGTCTTTTTCCCAACCCTTAGGAGCATTGCAGTTCACCATCCTAACTCTTTAAGCTAGACCCCTTGAAAGTTCGAACTCAACAACTCCGGGTATTTCGAGGTGCTTAACTCCTGCACATTTATTTGTGCCAGCTTCTGGGTTCACTGCGAGGGAGAAATGTGTAAAAACTACGAGGAAGAACTAAGTTCACCCAGGGAAAAGGTCTCCTAAGTTTGGTGTCTCCAAGAAGCATCCTGGAGAGCCTCCCTTGGTTTCCCTGGGTCTGGGCTGAGGTGGCTCTGAGCCTTCACTGTCCGGTTTCTGGCTCGGCGAGATGACAGATGTGTTAAATATCCCATTCATTTCTTTAGTGCGATTGAACCCTCCCCAAAGAGAAGTGTGCAGCCTTGCCAGGCCGCCCTGATCCTATTAGCCATGAACTAACTGTCACTTTCAGCTGGTTTTCCTTTTTACTTTTTAACACAAAGCTTTCTCAAAAAAAAAAAAAAAATCTTATTAACCAGCCTATTTCTTTCGATGGTTTTGTTCAGGGCGTTTTGTGTTGATGATCGCCATGTCGCTGCTTTAACCATTCATCAAAGTGCGTCTGCGATTTATATCACATTAAACCAGAAACGGAGCACACCAAAGCTCTCCCTTGGTTCAAATTAAAAAGTTATTTAGGGCCAGACTCTGGGGGTGAATTCATGCTTGAAGATTGGTGAAACTACAGAGTTTCTGAATCCAGGACTCTTCCTGTATCAGGAGGAATAGCTGTCTAGAAAGACTGGATCAAATAAGGGGCCATTTAAATATAGACACGGCCGGCAGGATCCTGTACATGCAAGATCTGTTGAGGAGTCTTGAAAGTTCCTCTTTTTAAGAGTTCTTCAGCAACATAGACTAAAAAACTCCTCTTCTCCTCCTTCTTTCCCCCTTTTCTTCATTTCCCGTTTTTTCCTTTCCAATCTCCTCTCCTCCTCCCCTCCCACCCCTTCTTATTTCCTACCCCTTTCCTTTACCGGAGGTCCCCCCACCCCCCATCCGCATAGCCGAGGCAGCTCAGAAATTCTGAAGATCCTTGTGACTACAGGTGCCGGAATTCCTATCCTTCAGGCACTTCCTCCTCTTCGGATGATCGGACTTCATTTTCTACCTGCAGAATTCGCAAGGTTTCTGCCAAGGAAGAAAGAACCAGAGATCAGCCTGGGTCTTCCCAGGTCCCGCTTCCCGAGGTTACTTCCGCTGAGGTGTGGTTTTTGCAGCCCAGGCAGGCTAGCTACCCAACTCATCCTCAGGCAGTTTTGCTTCTCCATAATCCAAACGTAACTAAAGCTCTGCGTTTACGAGGTCACTGTGACTTGCTATAAGGTAGGTCTATCCTTTGCTGATCCACATAGACCTCTTAAGAGTTCCTCTGGTGGCAAAGAGCGAAAGGGAGGAGTGGCGGGGTGGGGGAGCAAGGCTGGCGGCCATTGAAAGAGCAAAATTAAATCCTAAGGAAGAAAAAAAAATCAGGAACGGATCTTACTTTAAAGTGATTTCTGAACGCGCCTTTTCAAACTCGTGGCCACCGAGGGCCACGCTCATGGTGGCCGCTCCTAAGTCCTGTGACTAATGCCATTTGACCTGAGCTCAAGGGGTTTTATGAGTCCTGACACTCACTGTAACATCGTTATCTTCAAGTTTATTTGGGAGAAAACATTCCCATTCTTAAACTGCAGTTGAGTTTTCTGCCTTTTTCTCTTTCCAGGGAAGAAGGTGCACATCTTTAATCCCAGCACCCAACAGGTAGAGGCAAGAGGATCTCTGGGAGTTCAAGAACAGCCTAGTCTACGCAGTGGGTTCCAGGCTGGCCAAGTCTGCAAAGTAAGACCCTGTCTCAAAAAGCAAAACCAAAGAAAGAAGAGGAGTGCGAGGTGAGGATCGGGCTTGGGGTCAGGCCCTACTCCGCTTTGCAGAGACAAGCTGCTGCAGATTCAGCTCTAGCCCCGGGCCTGCGGAAGTCCCTTTCTGCTAGGCAAATGCCTTTGAGACATGCTGGCTATCAACAGACCGGACTAAGGAAGCTTGGGCTACGTAGCCCGGAGCTTCACAGCTCTCAGGAAAAGAAAGCGGTGCCAACTTCGGGGTTGCAGGATGCTAAGAGCGCCTTTTGCAAGCTGCAGACCCCACAGGCTTAGGTCCTCTGTACCGGAGCATGGAGTAAGTGCACTAGGAGAGGCAGGCAGTTCCCTGGGTGGGAGGCTGCCGGGAGTTGCACCTCCCTAACCCCAGGCTTCTCCGGGTTGGGAGGTGAGAAGAGACTGCTGCCTGGCCTAGCAACGGAGGAGTGCTCCAGGCGCAGCAGAAAGCTCTTCTACAGCCCCAGCCTCTATTAAGATAACTCTAAGGGGCTCACCTTTAGAATAGGCCGAAGGAGCTGCCCCAGCCGTTTCTAGCACCCCCCTTTCCTTTCACACTCGCTCCCCTCTTTTTCCTTGAAAATCCTCCTATTGTGCCAATCAAGCAGATGGTTTCTAGAAAATATAGCTTGGCCTCGCTGACCGAAACTAATTTTAACTAGCTTTCCAGGCCTGCAACGTTTGTTTTGCTCTTACAAAATAGCTCCCAAAACAGCTGGCAAGGGTGAATTAAACCCATTAAAGACACGTTTATAAGAAATTATATTCACATAGATTGCCTGAACCCGCTTGTGCAGCCTAAGAGAGAAGAGTGTTATTTAAATGAAAATGTCGCCAAAGGCTCCCCTCCTTCTCGTGGCCTGAAAGTCTCAAAACATTTTACTAAATAGATTAACTTGACCATTGTCTCCCATCACATTGATCAGCTTCATTAAGTGAATAGCTGAACAAATATATTACGCATGCATGAAAAGCTCTTTTCCCAAGGCCCCTATTGTACCCTCAGTCCTGACAGGTGGTTAACTGTGTGTTGTGTTTTTTTGTGAGTTTTTGTGTTTTCTTTTCTTTTTCCTTTTAATTTTTTTTTAATTCAAAGAAAAAGGCTCTCTGTAGGGCAGCCTAGTGCAATGGTACTGGCTTGGTAGCCCCCCGGGCCCCTCCCTTCCAGGGGTGCAAAGCCCCAGAATGCTAGGCAGTGTATCAGAGTCCCCTGGAAATGAACAAAATTAAACCTTAGTGAGTGCAAGCTTCAGGGTCTTTCTAGATCAGCTCTCCTAACCACCTTATCTGAGGGATTAAGTTTACACTCTTAATCTTGAAGATAAACTACCTTCTCTTTTCCTTGATTACATAATTCTAGTGTTAAATTTAAAAAAGAGAGGCTCTCTCTCTCTCTCTCTCTCTTTCTCTCTCTCTCTCTCTCTCTCTCTCTCTCTCTCTCTCTCTCTCTCTCTCTCTCTGTGTGTGTGTGTGTGTGTAAATCAGAGGACATGGCAGGAGTTGGTTCTGCCCTTCTACCAGATGGGTGGGTCCTGAGAATTGAACTTAGGTTATCTGGCTTAGAGGCAAGTGCCCTTGTGCCCTGAGCCATCAAAGCAGCCCAGTTCTAGCCTTTTAACTCATATTTGCATCCAATTCACTTATAGTGTGTCTGTAAAGAAAGTCCTCCTCGCCTGGGCCTCAGTGGATTCATGGGTGAAATAAACGGTTGCTTCATATAGCTCTTTCAAAATCCATTCAGCTCTGAGCTTCTTGGAATGGGAAACACTCCTGCTGTTTCCACAGCTGGCTCTGGGGCCCCAGAAGCATGAGCCTTGGGCCTAGAATGAATACCAGAAAGCAGTGTTTCAGGAAGAGGGAAGCTAGACCTCTTGGGAGCCTGTAGACTAGCCCTCCCCACCCCCAGGTCTCAGAGATCCCCAAACCCTCAGTTTCTATCCTGACCCTTTCAGCTCTTCCTCCATGAGGAGGTACTGGCTGGACACCAATGGAAGAAAGGAGGGCCCCTCCCTAGCCACCCCCTTGTCATGGGCCTCAGTTGCTTCAATCACACGGCAGCTTCATTCTTTCCAAGTCTCCCTCCCCTCCCTCCTCCTTTCTCATCCCAAGGGCGACCTATTGATTTTCTGTCTCTTCCTCATTCTGATAAGAGAAGCTTGGGTGAAGGTGAAGTTGCCTGGGTGAGAAGGCTGCCTTTCCCCACCCAAATGGCTGCTCTTGTCTGTAGACAGGAGAGAGACAGATATCTGTTCACCCTTCTCTGATCTCCTAGGACTCAGGGATGTGGGCCAGCTGCTTCTTTTGTATCCCAGCAGAGGTCATCCTGGGGGAACTGGTGTCTTGGGTACAGATCCTGGAGACGACTCCCCCCTTCCTGGAAGACAGTTTTGTTCATGCTGCATATAAGAAGTCTATGTCCCATGTTGTGGGGCCTACAACAGCCTGGCTCTTGGCCAGTTGCCATGTTCTGGGATTTGAGGTGTGGCTTAGCAGTTAAGAGAGCTTGCTTCTCTTGCAGAGGACCCGAGTTCTGTTCCCAGCACCCACATCAGTTGGCTCACAACTGCCTGTAACTCCAGCTCCAGGGCAATCTGATGTTCTCTTCCAGCCTTCTCAGGCTCCTACACAAGCAGGGCATACACACATAAACACACAGACACATTTTTTAAATTCTTTTTATTTTTAAAAGTTACTTTTGTCCAACATTTAAGAGCCTTCAAGGGGACACGTGTGTGTCTCTGACCTGAAACTCTCTTTGGAACCAGTTCTTGTTTTCTTCCTTCCTTCCTCCTTTTCTTTAATATTCAACAAGGAAAATATAGAAGGAAGCCCTGGGTGTGACTACACACTCCCATAAGAGCTGTACTGGAGACACACTGGGGCCTGGAGAACTGAGAACTGGGAGCTAGCCTGGACTACAGAAAGAATTCCTATTTAAAAAACAAACAACAAACAAGAAAAGCCATGGTCCTAAAGGAAAACTCAATACGATTAGTTCTTTAATTACTATTAGGAGTCAGCAAAAGGAACAAGGCAATAGAATGACTCCTGGAGAGAGACTATTATCGCCACAGACCAGCGACTCACCCAGCCTTCATTGGAGAAGCTTGCAGTAGGTAGGAGTTCATATAAAGACCCACGGCTGTACAAGGTGCAGAAAATGAGAGACTGGAGCATTCCGTCTGAAATGACATGTCTTCCTCAAACCCCCTCCCTCGAGGCTCTGGGGTCTATGTGCATGGGGAGGCAGGAAAGCTGGAAGAGCCGGGTGATGGATGGCTCCAAGGAAACAGACACAAATGGACTCAGGAATTTTTTGTTGTTTCTGTCTTTTCTTGGATATTTTTTGTCCTATTGGTCCTTTGCTTGTTTTGGTTTTTGTGTTTTGTGAGTTTCTTGTGCTTCTTGGTTTTCGTTTTTCCCATTGTTTCTGAAAGATAAAATGAATATAAGGGTTGGGTGGGTAGATGGAGGGAGTCGGGGGAGGGAAAAACATTATCAAAATCCAGTGTATGAACAAATCCTTTCACAAACGGAACAGAGACAGCATAAAAAGAGTGACCAACAACAGCCCTCCCTGCCGCCCCAGAAGTAAAAGGATTGGGAGTCAGAGAGACCCTCGTAGAATCAGGAGAAGCCAGAGAGTGGCACTCAACTCATTTCTCATGGGAAACTTCTTTTGCGAAGCAGGAGTGTTGTCTGGTCCAGACTCCAGTGGGAGGATTAAAAGCAAGGTCACTGGTTCTTCATATTGTAATGAAACGTAGCTTTCTAATTACTGTCTTCCTCGCAGGTGCCCATGGAAGGAGATCACTGGGCGGAAGTGTAAACATTCTTATTCTATCATGTCTTATCCTAGGATCCATTCTGGCAATCTGGTCTTTTAGCTGTAGAGATAAAACCATGGATGTCAGCGGTTGTTACCTACACATGCGCTGGCTTCCTATCTCCATCTTTGAGGTTTGCTGAGTTAGCGATGATCGGTCCTTCCCACTTCCTACCTCTGTCTCCTTGAGATGCATCCTGTCCCCAGCACCCATGCCTGTGTGTGAACTTTACTTCCTCTGTGTGCAGAAACCATTTAGCCATTCCACTGTGCTGCTCTTAGACTGCATGGCTCACCTCACTTGACACTTGTCATGGAGGGTCTTTGTTTCTCCTTTTGTTCTAAAGGACAGCTTTGCTGGATAGAGTCGTCCTGGTTGTAGTTATTTTATTTCGAGGCATGGAATGTTCAGCCTTCCTGGCCTTTGATACTTCTGCTGACAGGTACGTCTGCTGTTATTCTGGCTGGTTTGTCTTTGCAAGTAACTCAATGTATCTCCTGCAGCTGCAGGCATTCTTTCTGTTCTATACTCTTGGCTCTTTAATGATAAGACAGGGAGAGGTGGGCTGGGGAAGTGGCTCAGCAGTTAAAAGCAGTTAACTGCTCTTCCAGAAGACATGAGTTTCATCCTCAGTACCCATGTCAAGCAGCTCACAGCCATCTGAATCTCCAGTTTCAGGTGGATATGACTCCCCTGGCTTCCAGGCACCTGTACTCACATGCACACACACACACACACACACACACACACACACACACACACACACACACCACGCATGCACCATTTGGAGAGGTTATTTTGTGGTTATGTCTATTTTAGGTTCTAAATACGGTAGGACTTGGATGCTGTCCTAGTTTACTTTGCTGTCGTGATAAACACTATGACCAAAACCAACTTGGGGCAGAGATTTCTTTCAGCTTGTAGGTCACAGTCCATCATAGAAGAAAATCAAGACTGGAACTGAAGCAGAGGCCATGGGTCATGGACAAATGCTGCTTACAAGCTTCCTGTCTGCTATTTCCTTATACAGCCCAGGCCCACCTGCTTATGATCAGCCCTCCCACATCAATCACCAAACAAGACAAATTATCTCAGACATTGCCACGGGCCAACTTGACTGGGGCAGTTTTATAAGTGAGGGTTGCCCTTCCCTGGATGACTCTTAGGTCAAGTCAAGTTGACAATAGAAACTAACCACTACATTCCTCTCTCCAGATTTGGGGAACCCACCATTGTTTCTCCACTGAGGACGCTTTCCATGCTTTTCCCTGTAACTAAATTTCTTCTTCTACATCACAGATTTGTTGGCTTGGCTTCTAGGCCTTTGCTGGAAGCCTCGTTTGTGGTCAGGGCATCTTGAAGCTTTTCTTTCTATCTAAATGAAACCCTGTCTTCAATTGCTGGTGGTCTTTCTTCAAGCTGGTGGTCTACACATCAATAATGTTGAGTTTTTAATTCAGTTGTTGCTTTTGGTTTCCCAGGTCTCTAGGTTTTACTAGAATACCTCTTCTTTGCTGATATTTCTCTTACAAGCTGTAGCATTTTTCATCCAGGCCCTTTAAGACAGAGTCTTACTAGTAGTCAAATCTGACCTCCTGCCTTGGTGTCCCATGTGTGGGGACTTCAGGCAGGCTCCACAGTGCCCAGATTATCCATACCTAGAACTGACTCCTCCATTTCATCCATTGGTTCAGTTGAATCCTGTGCTCATATATTTTTCACAACCTCCTTCACTAAGGGCTCAACCTCACCTCTAGCCCATCACCCACCAGAGGTAGTGGAAAGGAAAGTTTATTAGGATACGGGGGACGTGGACCTGTTTAGAAATAGTTCTTTGGGGCGATTCCAATCTTCATTGTTTTCAGTTTGGTCCACTAGCAAACACCAAACACGAATCAGCAGCTGCAGTGTAGTCCACTTGGCAGATGTCACCCAGGAACCAGCAGCTGCAGTGCAGTCCACTTGGGAGATACCACACACAAATCAACAAGGCAGTCCAATCCACAAGAAACTACGAGGCTCACCAATCGCCCTGAGTCTGAGGAAGTGGCAAGGAGCCTTAGGAATCTCACAAGTTCTTTGGTGAGTTTCTCTCTATGAAGTTACCATAAGTGAAGCTCAGTATGGTAGTGTAAGGCTAACCAAATCATGCGCACGTGTCGTCAGCAGAGAATAGCAAGGTGGAGTAAAGCAAACCAGTGCTTGAGCTCCCGCTGTCTGTGGGGCCACATTTATATTCCTTCTAAACATCGTGTCCTTTCATGTGTTTGCTATAGCAAAACATCCTTTCACCTGTGTCCGCTTCAGAAAACATTCTTTTACCTGTGTCTGCTTTAACAAAACATTCTTTTACCTGTCTGCCCCAGGAAGCCATCATTATAACCCAAGTCTCCAAAGCAACCAGAAATGCCCACTTTAGAATCCTCTCTAAGATCGTTAGTCATTTTAAAATCTAGACTTTTGACTTCTTTGTCTGATGTTCCAGCTTCTCAGTATCCTTGGGTTCAGCTATAGAAGAGCTGTTTAGGGGAGCCACGTTGCTTTCCTTTCCACGTTTCTCCCTTCTAAATGGTAGGTTGCACATCGATTGAGATGGATATCTGTTCCGAAATATTTGGGGGGTCTTCTTAGTTGGGTAGCCTTTTCTTGAGTGCTCGCTCTCCGGGATCATTCAGTGAGAAGGAGGTAGATTGTTACAGTCCTACCCTCTGTAGTTGTGGCCTGGCTTGCCCTCCCCACTGGGGAAGGGTGGGTTGGAGTCACCCTGCTTCTCTCTAAGCAGCCTCTCCTTCCCCCCCATGCCTTTCATCTGCCATGCTGTTCCTCTCTCTGTCTCTTTGGACTGTAGTCTAGTCTGTTCTTTATTGCTCTAACTTATTGATGGAGTCACACATCAGAAGCTTCTAATGTGCCACCTTGCCCTGGCAGCTTCCAGCTAAAGTGACAGCAATGCTGACCATGTACCTGTCCCTTCTCTTCACACTCCTGCCACTCAGCCCAGGGGCTTCTCCAACTCGTCAGGTGCTCTTTTCACAGGCTGTCTTTACATTTGTTCTGCCCTCTGCTTTCTTCTCTTCCTTCAAACCAGAGCTGAAATGCTGTGCTCTCACCACTCACTTTCTGTCGACTTGTGGGTTTTCATACTGATATTATTTATGCATAAGCAATTCATCTATCTATATATGCGATCTATATAGTGTTGTGGTTGTACTGTGTCCATAACTAAGCCCAGATGTTTAGTCTTTGTATTCCTTAGTTTCATCAACTGCATTGTCTAAAATGTGCCTAATAAAAGTTACTCAAGTCGGGCAGTGGTGGCACATACTTTTAATCCTGGTACTGAGGAGGCAGAGGCAGGCATCATCACTGAGTTTGAGGCCAGCCTGATCTACAGAATGAGTTCCAGGACAGCCAGGGCTACACAGAGAAACCCTGTCTCAAAAAACCCAAAAAACAAAAAGTGAAAACTTACTGAAAAAGACTCTGAAGGGCTGGTGGCACGCTGCCAAGCCTGACAGTTTGAACTCTATCTTAGAACCCACATGGCAGAGTGAGAGGTCTAACTCTTTTTTTTTTTTTTCTCCGAGACAGGGTTTCTCTGTGTAGCCCTGGCTGTCCTGGAACTCACTCTGTAGATCAGGCTGGCCTCGAACTCAGAAATCCGCCTGCCTCTGCCTCCCAAGTGCTGGGATTAAAGGTGTGTGCCACCACTGCCCGGCTGAGGTCTAACTCTTACAAACTGTCCTCTGACCTCTACACATGTGTCATGACAGACAGACAGACAGACAGACAGACACACGCACACACACGGAAAGTGGCTAGACTGTCTAGATCCATAAGAATGAGTCTGTCCCTTGGAGAAGTGTCTTTTGAAAGCCTTTTGTCCGTTTATTTATTATTGAGCAACAGTACATGTGTACAGAAGACTACTTTCAGGAGTCTTTTCTTCCCTTCCGCAATGGTTATGAGGATCAAACTCAGGCTGTCGGGCTTAGGAAGTGGTGTTTTGTCATTGAGCCATCTTGTGTCCCCCAGATTAAATGTCTCCATTTTAATTTCCTTTCCAGGATCAGTGAGGAACAACAGCAGCAATGACTGAGCTGGATTTCTGAGAAAACTCTATACCTGTCACTACATATTATTCATGTAGTATTTGAAATCATCTTCAAAACAGCCTTAGGAGGTGGATACCAGTACTATGCACAGTCACCCACAGGGAAGGGCATAGAAACTCAGAATACTAGAGTTATAAGGGCTTTATACTGTGTCAACTTCCTACATAGTTCCAAGTAGAGTGGCCACAAAAGAGACAGAAATACTTGAAGGGTGAAAGAAAGGTGTCTTCTGCTTGGGTAGTGAACTATCTTGGTGACAGGAGGTAGCAGTGGGCCTGCTGGCCCTCCCTCCTCCCCAGCCTTCTGGCTCCTGGGCCAGGGTGTATGGTTAGCTCCATGAGGAAGGACTGGGCCTTCTGCAAGTGATTCACCCCAGTGACGTCGGAGGTACCAAGGACTGACGTGAATTTCAGCCTGTCCCGCAGGAGGACTCCTGCTGTGTCTGTTATTCTAGATCTCTCTCTACTTTATGCCCATTGTATCTTCCTGTTGCCCTTTGGCCCTCCGGCTCTAGCAGGTGACTGTCCTCTGGAGACTTCTTAGCCAAGTCTCATAATCGTATGCATACGATTTAGTCCTAGCAATGATGCTCCAACTACATCTGTATGTGATATCCATGAAAGATGAATGTATGTGGTTGACTGCTTCTACTGCCTTGCCTTGATCTTTGCTTAGTTCACCCTGCTCAGCACATTTGCTCTGGAGCACACTATCATGAGACTCAGTAGCCCTAGCTATCCCTTCTTTGCACGATGGCACCCAAGGCAGAAGGTAAGAACGGTGGCAAAGGGAGCTTCCTTCCCACCTGAATCTGGAAGGGAAATTCTTAATGCCTTGTCTTGCAGGGATTAAGAGTCAATACACTCTTAAGCTAACTGGACAAGGTAGAACTAGCTTTTAAATACAAAAGTTCGAGCAATGGAATGCTGGGTCTTCCGATAATGACGGAAACGTCCACTGAGCATGTGCAGAGTCCAAGGTACGCGTCTCAGTGCATAGGTGTTTGCCCACCTCTTCTCCACTCTGGTCTCAGCAGTGGCAACCTTTGCAGCACCTGCTTTGTCACAGAAATAGGCACTGGGTGTTTGAGATGGTGTACTGTAGGATGGTAATCAACACCGTGTGTTTCTGCGGACCGCATGTGAGCACCCCTTCCTCACAATGCTGTCACCAAAACCTACAGATGCCCTCAACTGAGCCCTAAGGGCTAACCTAAGAACCATTATAGTCGAGGGGATCACACTTAACATTTGGGACAGTTCTGGTTCTGAGCAGGCAGGTGACCCAGGAAGGTTCCAAGAACAAGATGGTGAAGACTACAGGTCAGTCTGGGAATTTAGGGAGTTGGGGTCACTTGGGGTAACCTGGGAAGTTTGACCACCAGCAGAAGGTGACAGCCTTAAGGGAGGGATGGAGGCTGGTGAACTCAGGCTCCCTAGATGTTGCCTTTGAGGGCAGGGCTGAGGAGGGGAAAACTCCTGTGGTCCCTACAGGTGAAGGAAGGAGGCGGAGGGAAACGACTTGTCTTTATAATTATTTGAAAATTCCATACAAGTACACGGTGTGTCTTAATCACATTGAGCCCCACCCCGTGTCCATTCCAACCTCATGCCCTCCATTAAAAGCTTTTTATTTATTATTATTGAAACCACCGAGTGTAGTTAGTACTGTCCATTTGCCCATGGATGTGGCATCATCCACTGAGACATAGACAACTGTCTTAGTTAGGATTGCATGGCTGTGAAGAGTCACCATGACCAAGGCAACTCTTATAAAGGCAAACATTTAATTGGGGCTGGCTTACACTTTCAGAGGTTCAGTCCGTTACCGTTATAGCGGGAAGCGTGGCAGCATGCAGGCAGGCATGGCGCTGGAGACTTGATTCCACAGGGAGGCTCTCTCTTCCCCACTGGGCGGAGCTTGAGCACAAGTAGCCCTCAAAGCCTGCCTATGCAGTGACACACTTCCTCTAACAAGGCCACACCTACGCCAACAAGGCCATACCTCCTAATAGTGCTGCTTACCATAGGCCAAGCATATTCAAACCACCACAATAACTTACTAACAGCCATTCCCCCAAAGGACTCTCCCTCCTGCAGCAGCTAGCAACTGCCAGACCTTCTCTGCTAGCAGTGAGGCCTCTGGGGCCTCTCCCAGTCGCTACCTGGTTTGCTTTTGCTCAGATAGCCAGCACTGCTGTGCATTTGCGTGGGTGCCAGCCGTGTTACATTCAGATGGCAGTACTTCACAGCGCTCCTCCATCCTCTGACGCTTTCATTCTTTCTGGTCCTTTTCCTCCTGAGCCGAGAGCAGGAGGTTAATATGAATGTGCCATAAATGGACATGCTGTCAAACATTTTTCTAAGTTTTTGTGTTTTCATCCATAGTTTGAAGGTTTTTGTTGTTGTTGTTTTATGGTGGTGTAATGGTTAGTGCAGATACACAGTACTGTTCATGGTGCTGAGAATAGGCCACTGTGGATGCCAGCCGCAGAGTGAGGGATTGGGACTGGCTGTTTCTCCGGAGAGCCTGTCATTGCAGCGTATGTAATGGTGAGCCGGTGCTGAAGGAGGGAGCAGTGAACAGACACAGCGAAGAACAGGAGGAGTAAAAACAGCAAAACAACTCTTGGGAGCCAGTATACCTGAAACCTAGAAAGCACCTCATTTTAGACAGTTGTTCAAAGACAGCAAGGCCAAAATTTCAGTAAAGGGAATTCCCTTCTTTTCTCTTTCTTTCTTTCTTTTTCTTTTTTTTTTGTTTAAGATTTAAAATGTAAAAATATACAGCATTCTGCTTGCAGGCCAGAAGAGGGCACCAGATCTCATTATAGATGGTTGTGAGCCACCACATGGTTGCTGGGAATTGAACTCAGGACCTTTGGAAGAGCAGCCAGTGCTCTTAACCTCTGAGCCATCTTTCCAGTTCAGGAATTACCCTCTTAAGTAGATCCGCTGTTTGCTGGAAGCCTCTTCTATTTCTAAATGGTCAAGTTAATTTATTTTTTAAACTTACTAGACAGGGTCTCCTGGATCCCTGGCTTGAACTTGCTGTGTAGCCAAGGATGAACTTGACACTTTGATCCTCCTGCCTCCAGCTTCTGAGTGTTTAGATTACAGGTCAATGTCATCTCAACTGTTTTATACAGTGCTGGGATAGGATCTAGAGCTTCAGGCATGCTGGGCAAGCATGCTACCAACCGAGCTACATCCTCAGACCCTAAATAGTTAACTGCCTATGCGAGAGAAGTCCCCTGTGTTGACAGAAAGGAAAGGACAGGGACAAAGTGGCGCTGCTGTCTGCCTTGGTCAGAGAAGCCTGCGTTTGCCATAGAGCAATGGGTAAAGCAGAGACTCTGCTAAGTACGACCTGCACACACAGACATCACAGCAGGAGGGGGAATCATTGGGAAGAAGGACCAGCAGGGGTGAGAGGGGGATAAAGGAGGGTCCTGGGACTGATATGATTGCAGTACACCGTGTAATACATTGTATATCTGTATGAAATTGTCAAAGTAATTAAAAGTTAATAAAATATACAACAAATGTAAAGGGCATCAGCCAAACTCATAACTCCCCAGCGTGTGTGTGCGTGTGTGTGTCTGTGTGTGTGTGTTTGTGTGCACAAGCACACGCTCATTAGGAGAGTGCATTCATGTGTTTCATTTCTTAGTACTTACTTTGCTTTACCTCCTTTCTTAAAAGTGGCTAGCATCAGGCTGGGCATGGTGGCATACACCTTTAATCCTAGCACTGGGGAGGCAGAGGCATGTGAATCTCAGTGAGTTCGAGGCTAGCCTGGTCTATATAGACTGTTCCAGAATAGCCAGGGCTATGCAGAGAAACCCTGTCTCAAAACAAAACAACACCAAAACAAAAACAAAAAACAAAAAAAGCAGCTAGCATGTACTACTACCTAGCTAAAATTGCTTCAATGCTTTTCAAATTCAGCATCTTCCAGGGCCATGTCTGGAAAAGGCATTCATCTCTATATGGGGGTCATGACATGCTCTCACCTGCTCACTGTGCCTGGCAGCTTCAGTGCCTGGAGGAGGTTCATGGCTTCTCCAGTTTACTTCCAGGCTGACCCTGCCATCACAGTGGCAGCCGCAGAAGGAGCTCGTATGTAACTCCTGACTCTTACCTCAACAGAACCAAATCTACACAGACTTGGTGTTGATGCTGTGTTCTCTCATTCCCATTTTCTCTCATGCAGCTCACAGGTCCATAGTTTATTTGTCTGGCCCCATTCAACTACTTTGCACTTGTTATATGCTATAAACCGCATCAAGCATGAAGGGCTGCTCACACGCTGCCTGTTAATCTAATTACCAGGGGAGGGGCTTCAGAAAATGTCTGCTCATCTAGACAGGACACCTGGTGGACTGTTTCCCCAAGCTTCTAGACACACAGTTTTGAGAGTCTTTCCCCCACTATGTGGAGCAAAGGAAAGAATTCAGTGGTTGTCAACATGAGTTTAGCACAAAGGTAAGGCTTAAAAAAGGTTCATTCTGATGGAGTTTCAGGTCACATGAGCTTGGGGAAACCTGTTTTGCTACGTGTTTGTGTGTGTGTGTGTGTGTGTGTGTGTGTGTGTGTGTGTGTGTGTGTGTGTGTGTGTGTTTGAAAAGATTCTTAAGACGCTAGGGAGGGAGTTGAAGCGGAAGGCAAGCTGTCTGTTAAAGGGTGGCTACCTCAGGGTCCTTGCTGCCAAGAGGCCCTTGGCCACTGTATGAAAGGGCAGCTTTGAATGTGCAGTCCGGGCCAGGCTGGATTTTACACTGTTTTTGAGACCTTGATTTCTACAAACAAAATAAAATACCTTGTCGAATAGATCCCATTGAGCAGGATGATGGGTTAAGAGTGGGGGTATGAGGTGGCAGCGTGGGGGCTTGTTATCAAGCAGAGGTTGTCCCTTGTTCCTGCAGCCTGTGAAAGGGAGGACGCCAGAGTCTGATGGCTGGGGTAGCATTGATGTAGGGTAACGGGGTAATCGGATTGAAAGGGAGCCATGGTATGTGTGTCAGTTCACATCTCGTCAAAGGAATAATGCGAGGTGCTACCTAGGTTCCGTTAGCAAGTACCCAGGCCTCATTGGATTCAAATATAAATTAATTCTCACAGCAGCGTGGCTTGATTAGTCTATTTGCATAATAGTAGCGACTCTGCAGAGTAGTTACTCTTTATTTTCTTCTGCTGGGATTTGGACAAGAAAAGGTTTTAAATCATTTGAGACAAGAATGTGTGGATGGCAGAGAAGTAAAGCCCCTCCCTTTGTGGCTCGCAGAGCTGTTTTCTGGATCCAGAAGGGCTGGCATTGGAGAGAGGCTTGTCCATTCCAGTGTGACTTTTGGAGGCAGGGACGACAACACTTTCCCTCTCAGGTTGTTCGTGGCCTGAGTTCTTGGCTCCCATGGTTCAGGAAGGAGCAGAGCCTCCCCTAATGAGGCATCCCTTTTGGTTCAGGCAATGCAGTAGTTTCAGATATGCATGGCTCCTGTTCTGAGGTGCTTAGTTCTCTGGGTGTTTGTGAAGAGAATTCCAGATCTGTTGCCAGTATGGATAAAGAAGTTTGACTTTATAAAACTCACAGTTGGTGACCTGGTTTGATCCAGTACCCTTAGTCGGTGAGAACTGCTGAGCACAGCCCAGTTCTGTTCAAGTATAATGGGAACTCAGCACCTTTAGTCCTTAAGTGTGTGCTGAGTATAGCCTCGTTCTGCTGGGGTGTAATGAGGCACGTCATGTACAGCACTACCCTCTGAGCCACACTGCCCACATCTCCCTCAGACCATCTGTGCCTACTTTTGAGTACCCCATCCCTATCAGGCCTGTGGACTGTTGATATTCTCTCCCAGGAGGAGGGGTTGCAGTTCAACCACTCCTCCCAGCCATTTATACGTAACTCTGCCCTAATTGCATACAGCTTGGGTTATAAGGGAGGTAGTTCTCAACCTTCCTAATGCTGTAACTCTTTAATACAGTTCCTCATGTTGTGGTGACGGCCCCCAACTATAAAATTGTTTTGTGGCTACTTCATAACTGTAATTTTGCTACTGTTTTGAATCATAATGTAAACACCTGATATGCAGGATATCTGATATGCAGCCCCCAAAGGGATCGTGACCCACAGATAGAAAGCCACTGTACTAGAGCATAATTCTGGGGACTACGGGGCTGGGCTGCTACTTGGAAACCGTCTTTCATACTGCATAAAAACTTTCCAGTGTGACTGCTTTGGTGCCACCTGGCTCCTGCCAATAACCCCTCATGTGTGCTTTGTAAGGAAGCCCAACGAATTCACTGGCTTTCCTGCCAATAGCCAGGCCTAGATAGAAAAGCATGGAGAGCAAGGTGGTTTGTTATCATTAAGTGTGGAGTGAGAGTAGACCTTGTTGACGTCTCCCCAGGGAAGGAACTTCATTATCAGCTTGCTAATGGATCTGAGTCTTATTTTAAGCAAGGGCATCCTAAACACAGGATGGATGGAAGATGGCTAAACTTCGTGAGGTTCAGACTTAAACGTTTTTTAAAAATATTTAAATAGTTTTTAGGGCTGGAGAGATGGCTCAGCAGTTAAGAGCATTGTCTGCTCTTCAGATATCCTGAGTTCAGTTCCTAGCAACCACATAGTAGCTCACAATCATCTGTAACGGGATCCAATGCCTTCTTCTGGCATGAAGGTGCCCATGCAGATAGAGCACTCATATGTATAAAATAAATAAATAAAATCTTAGAAAGTGGTTTTCAAGTGCAAAAAGTTAATTTTGTTCTTTGACAGTCACACACACACACACACACACACACACACACACTCTGGTCACTCCTCCACTTCCTCTCACCTCCTTCCCACCCCTATTGCCCCGCCCCCACCAATCCCTTTGTCAGATACATGACCATTGGATTGGTACTATCCTTTGAAGCCTGGTGAGGTCATCAATGGCCACACTTTTGAAGGCAATGGCCCCTTTCTCTCCCTGAAGTTATCAGTAGGAAACGGTTCAGCAGTGATGGGGAGAGACCACTGTGTGCTTCTTCCTTCCTTTCCTGCCTGTTGACAGCCCCTTCTTGTGCAGACCCAGCACCGTCGCCCATGGCTGCTGTGAGTTTGTGATGGCGTTGACTGGGTTTTGGAAGGAAGCTGGCAGTTCGTAGTTCTTCTTTCTCTCTCCCACCTCTTATACTCTTTGCAACCTTCCTTCTGCAATGTTTCCTGAGCCTTAGTGGGGGTGATATAAATGTCTTGTTGAGGGCTGAGCACTCAACAATCCCGTATTTTTGCCACACTGTAGAGCCAAGAGTCTTTGCATTCATCCTTGTTCACTGATTAAGGCCAAGGGTAGCATTTGTCTATGTGTATAAGAGTAAATATTTATAAGGCAGTTTGAAGCTGTGTCAGTTTAGTTAAAAAACTATTTTTTCCTCTAGGGCCTGTGACCTCTACTGTGATGGTTCAAGTGACAATGACTCAGATATTTGAAGGCTTGATCCTCAGTTGGCAAAAGTGTTTGGGAAGGATTAGGAGGTGTGGCCTGGTTGGAGGAGATGAGTTACTGGAAGTGGATGTTGAGGTTTCAAAAGACTTCCGTGATTTCTAGTGTCTCTCTCTACCTTATGGTTATGTTTCAAGGTGTGAATGCTCAGCTACTACTCCAACGCTGTGCCTGCCTGCTGCCATTCTCCCCACTGTGATGGCCATGGACTCACCCTCTGAAACTGCCAGCTTCCTTTCAAGATTCAGTCAGTGCAATCACAAACTCACAGCAGCCATGGGCGACTGTGCTGGATCTGCACAAGAAGGGGCTGTCAGCAGGCAGGCACGGAAGGACGAGGTACACAGTGTAAGTTGCCTTGGTTATGATGTCTTATTACAGCAATAGAAAAGAAATTATGGCGCCCACCATGAATTTCTGACCAGGTTTACAGTACCAGGCATGGATCCCCTCCTGTGAAGTAGGTCTTAAATCCAAGCAGAGAACATTGGTTACATCCATAACGATTGTGCCATTATCACACAAATGGGCTCTCTTGCCTTGCAGGTTGGCATTGTAGTTCATAGGATTCTTATTTGGTTGAGACTACTGATGATGCCTTTCTCTCCCGGAAGTCCTTCTATCAGTATATAAGTTACCCAGTGAGGAGGAAGCTTCCAGGCCAGTTCTAGTTAGATTTGTCAATATCATGTAATATAGGTATATGGTGGGTGTCAGCATCACGGTCTGATCCCCTTGTTTGGTGAGTATACAAAGAGAATAACAAAGTTTGTATTTTCTGAGACCTCTGGGGCTTCTCTACTGACAACACAGAAGGAGATAACTCACCCCTGGCATTGGGGTATTTCTTTAATAACCCTTGGCTTCTGAGAAGAACTTTTGCTAGCTATACAGTCTTTCTCCCTTCAGACTCTTTATTAAAATATAAATTATATACTTTAATTTGATTATAAGACATTAGTTTCCATATGGTGTTTTCATAGCCCCTTCATTTGGTTAACTCCTCATCTCTTCCCTGATTAACCTCTTTACCCTCAGCATTCTCAACTTCTGCTCTCACATGACCTACGTTTTATTACCCATCTCTTAAGGTATTGAGATTTCCATGGCTTCCTCCTAGTTTCTTAGGTTCTACAGGAACTCCATACCAGGAGCCACTTACAAAGGACAATGTGCAGCACTTGTATGTCTGTGCCTCAGTTTCCTTATTCAGTTTTTTTTCAATTCTATCCATTTGCCTTCAATTTTCATTCGGATTTTGGATATGCTTTTTTTTTTCTGAGAAACATTCAGTAACAGAAAATAAAATTTAAATACATTTATAAATAATTCTGGGGAAATGTGCTTTGATGATGTTTTGGGTTTTGCCCATGAGGTAGTTGTCTTTTCATAGTTTTATAGGTGTTCTTTGGTTCCTCAAACTCATTCTCATTGTTCCTTTTTCCTTTTTAAAGGTTTTACTTATTTTTTAACTTAAAATATTTATTTGTTTATCTATTTATTTAATAAATTTGGGCATTTTGTGTGCATGTATGTCTGGCCACCATGTATGTTCCTGGGCCCTATGAACCCCAGAAGAGGGCATCAGACCTCTAGAAATGAATCCTGGGTCCTCTGGAAGAACAGGCAGTTCTTGACTCTTAACCTCTTAACCACTGAACCATCTCCAACCCTATTACTTAAATGTTTAGTCATGCGTATACATGTGTGTCTATAAGTGGATATGTGCTCAGGACTGCAGTGGTCCTCAGTGACCAGAAGACGGTGGTGAATTCTGTTTGGAGCTGGAGTTACAGGTAGTTGTGAGCCTCCTGACAAGGGTGCTGGAAACTGAACTTGGGTCTTTTGCAAGAGTAGTAGCAAGTGCTCTTAACCACTGAGCCATCTGTGTAACCCTACGATTCTCCTTCCCACCTGTGTTGCTGTAAGAAAACATAGAGGTCCTCGAATGAAGTGGTCATGTTGGCTCAGAATCCTGTGTTTCTACCAGGTTATAGATGGTAATACATTAAAAATAAAAGAAAGATCCCATTTTCTAATTGGCTGCATGATGAATTCCAACCATTTATTGTGAAAATTTCCTGTATGAGGAGATACCAACAGCATGTGCTCAATGGGTGCCAATCAAATGTTTAACTTACTTGACTCCTTGCAGGGTGACTATTAGAAGACTGTTTCTAATGGAGTGTTGTCGAATAAGTGTCCTGAGTGCCTTCTCTCATCCCAGGGACTGTGTTAAAGCTTCTCAGTGGGAATCATCACATCATGCTTTGTCCCAGATGAGAAGCATATAGGTGAAATATGTAGCAATTATATGACTCCTATGTACAGAGTCCCAGGCGTGGCTCATCAGTGAGATGGAAACAGGCATGCTCTCACTTAAAGACAAATGACTCTCTATAACAAAAGGGCCAGAAAGTTTCTTGAGATGAAATCATCTGGTTTTGGTGAGTGTCTTAGTTAGGGTTTTACTGTTGTGAACAAACACCATGACCAGTGCAAGTCTTGTAAAGGACATTTAATTGGGGCTGGCTTACTGGTTCAGAGGTTCAGTCCATTATCATTAAGGCGGGAACATGGCAGCATCCAGGCAGGCATGGTGCAGGAGGAGCTGAGAGTTCTACATCTTCATCTGAAGGCTGCTAGCAGAATACTGACTTCCAGGCAGCTAGAATGAGTGTCTTAAAGCCCACGTCCAAGGTAAAACACCTACTCCAACAAGGCCACACCTCCAGATAGTGTCACTCCCTGTGGCAAGCGTATTCAAACCATGACAGTAAGCAATTTCTATTCTTGCCCAGTGAGTTGGGTTTTGCTGTTGATGTGAATAAAGACGGGAACGGTTTGTAGAGGAGTTGTGATTTAACTCTGTCGCACAGTGCACTAACCAGGCCTCGCCTACGTTGAAGACTGCCCCTCAGCATAGCTGCAGCCATTTTGTTCCATGCCTGCCAGTTATTTCACATTGTTGCTGTAATATGCCTGCCAGTCATTGACACAGAAAAATAACTCGACTGAGAGCAAGGTCGTGCTGATCATATATCCTGTTAATCTTCTGTGTGAGGTTTGTTAATCTTAAGAAATTTCACAAACCTTTACATAGAACCCATCAAATTAAAGGTCAATGTGAAGTGTTATGTCTAAAATGGCTTGAGTCAGAGCCGACCACTGAGCAGCACTTCCTGCACCCGCGTATGAGCTCACTGTGGTTTTTTGCAGTTTTAGCCTTTATAAGCTGACAGAGAATTGCCTTCAGCTTAGGGTATGCGTTCAATAAATCATCTCTCTCTGACTGAGATTGGTATTTGTGTGGTTTGCGGGGTGACTCCCGGATCCCAACGACTCACTTACCCTCCAAGATCTGCAGAGGTTGGGACTGTTCAGGATGTCTGGCTGCAGGCTGCAAGGCCTGTTTCCAAGGAACCATTTTCCCCTTGAAATGTGAGAGAACCCGGTCATCTATCTTTGACAAAGGAGTCAGTGGGTAAATGTTGGCTTCTGCAACACCAGGAGCTCAAACAACTGCTGGTAGAGAACCTAGGATGTGTTCTCCCCAAATCCTAAAGAGAAGCACTTGCTGAACAAGAGCAGCTACTGTGGGCAAAACTCTGCTGATTACTTTATGCTTGTCCATTGCTAATAAGAGCTGTCTGGAAAGTCAGCAGGGGCCGGTAGGTGGAAGGGTCTGCTCTCTCTCTCTGCTTACCTGGGTTCTGACCAGACCCATACAACTCCTGGTTTTTAGGTCAGTGACTGGGCTCTGCTGTTCTGGTTTTGCTAGCAGGGAATTGACAGAGAAGCCGGTCATGCTCACCATCAGGCTGAAGGACTGACTGTATGTACCCGCACACTTGTCTAGGTGGCACAAGAGCCTGTCTGCTGAGTGGGACAACGTGGCGACTTAGCAGACCTGTGCTTTAGAGGGGAAGGTGGTTCTCTTGGCTCAGCAAGATCCAGGCACTTGTCCTGGGAAGCCTGAAAGCCCACTCGGGGCCTGATTGGCTGGGCTCTGCATGGTTTTGTGCCATCTGTGCCTCTAGCCACACCTTATTTTTTTTTAAAAAAGACTTATTTATGTATATGAGTGCTCTGTCTGCATGTACAGCTGCATGCCAGAAGAGGGCATCAGATCCCATTACAGATGGTTGTGAGCCACCATGTGGTTGCTGGGAATTGAACTCAGTCAGTGCTCTTAACCGTTGAGCCATGTCTCCAGTCCCCCCACCCCCAGCATATCTTACCACTCCTCCTCTTTCTGGGTACTCACTCTACCCCTCTACCCTCACCACAGGGCCTTGCACAAACTAGTCCCTTTGACTGACATGTTTCTCTCTCTCTCTCTCTCTCTCTCTCTCTCTCTCTCTCTCTCTCTCTCCCTCCCTTCCTTCCTTCCTTCCTTCCTTTTGGGGGAGGCAGGGTAGCGTGGTAGTTGTTTGTTTGTTTTCAAGACAGGATTTCTCTGTGTCCTGGAACTCACTCTGTAGACCAGGCTGGCCTTGAACTCAGAGATCTGCCCGCCTCTGCCTCTTAAGAGCTGGGATTAAGGGCGTGCTCCACTACCACCGCCTCTTATTTCTAAACTTCTACCTCACTCTTACTTCTGAGCATCATTTAAAAATAATCCCTTTGGGGCTGGAGAGATGGCTCTACATGGTGGTTAATTCAGAATACTGGGTACTCTGGCAGAGGACCCCACAAGGCAGCTCACAAACATCTGTAACTATAATTCTAGGGAATCCGATGCCCTCTGACCTTCACAGGCACCAGGCAGGCACATAGTACACACACACACACACACACACACACACACACACACACACACACACACACAGGGAGAAAAAACATAAAAAACATACCCATAAAATAAAATAATTCTTCAAAAATCCTTTCTGATGAACACCACACGTTCTCTCTCACGTGCAGATCCCAGCTTCGAACTTAAAAAGTATTTAACTTCTTATTTCTATTTTGTGTGTGTATGGCTGTAGACGCAGCCTCATATACACACACAGAGGTCAGAGGACAGTTTAGCAGTTCTCTTCTCCCACCATGTGGATTCCAGGCCCTAGAGTCAGATCGCCAGGCTTAGAGCAAGCACCTTTGCTTGCTGGGCCATGTTGACAGCCCATAGCTTCTCCATCTTATTTTTCTGTAGTAACGCATGAATGCGCCTGGGTAGAGGTCAGGAAACCAGAGAGGGGCCGGAGAGAGAGAAGGAAAGAAGTTTGTAAAAACATCGACCTGGCTCGCTGTCTGATAGAATGCAGTGTCTGATAATTAGTGAGTGGAGGAAGAAAGCCGTCTTAAGTCCCCAAGCTCAGCACAGAGCAGGGCACCACGTCGGCGTCTAGTGGTTACTGTATGGGTGGAGTGAGGCGCCGGGACTGAGGACGCCCTGGACAGTGCCTGTGCTGACTAGATATTAACATGTACTTGGTAAAGTGCTTAAGAACAGTGGTCACTGGGCCGCCAAAGCAGCCCTTAGTGGGGGAGGCCTTCTGTCAGGAGGGTCTCCCATGATGCTTTCTGATGTGTTTATAAAAATATAGAGATATATGTTATATGGGGTTATGGGGAGGTAGGTGTGGGGGAAGGGGGTGCCTCAGCGGGCCCATGGAGAGGCATCCCTTCCCCCTGAGGGACCAGCCACATGATGGTATAGTATAGAAATAGAGTTTATTCAGGGCATGGGGACGGGAGTTAAGAGGGTAGTAGAGGCAGAGAAAGGCAGAGAGAGGAAGAGAGTAGAGAAGTAGAGAGATGGAGCCATGACCACGTGGAGAGAGAGGGGAAGAGAATGGGGAGAGGTAAGAGATAAGAGATGAAGGAGAGAGGCAAGAGAAAGAGATAAGAGAGGGAGGAGGGGCAAGCAGCCCCTTTTATACTGGTCCAGGCCCACCTGGCTGTTGCCAGGCAACTGTGGGGCGGAGCATACCGAGCTGTTGCCAGGTAACTGTGGGGTGGAGTTTAGACAGAATGCTAACACTTTCTACTTGTCAAAACTGCTTTCTGTACACACACTATCAGACTGTATTTTCCAAAGACAGCCCTGCCGGTGTGTGTACATCCCCCCCCCCCCCCCGTAGTCTGCCCCTTACCTCACTTGCGTCTCTCTAATAGTTGCGACTGCTGGCAGACGTGGTGTACTATGATCTCCTTCTTCTCCTCTTCCTCCTCTTTCTCCCGTTCCTGCTCCAGCTCCTCCTCCTCTCCTTCTCTTTCTCCTTCTCCTTCTTTTTTGGTTTTTTGAATCACGGTTTTCACAGGTAGGCCAGGCTGATCTTGGACTGGTCCTTCTCCTGCCTGTGTTTCTCTCATGCTTGGCTCACCTGGTTTGCCACCAGCCTTATGCTATATTCTTCTTGTTTGTTTTATAATTAGCATACAAAACGATGAGCTTAATTATAATGTTTTCATACATTCTTTTTTTGGGGGGGAGGGGGTGTTGGTCTTCCTTCCCATGCTATAATACTCTTACAGCCTAGCCTCTGAAGGCACGAATCATGGGCCCAAGCATGGTGACTGGCCAGCTAACCTTTGGGAAGGGCATGCAGGAAGATTGTGAGTTCAAGGCTCACTTGGGCTGCATAGAGAGACTCTGCCCCATCAGCACCCTCTCTGAAGAGAATTATACGCTTTAGTTTGGTGTTCTGCTTACCCAAGACAACCACTTGTCTTTATCTTGTCAGCATGTTGTACAAAAGCACAAAGACACTCAAAGGCCAGCATCTAATGCCAGAGCATGGGAAAGGGTAAGCTATTCAAGATTCCTTCAATGTCTGCCTTTCTTATTTAGTTGTATTTGATACAACACCTCACTATGTAACCCTGACTGTCATGGAACTCACTATGTATGCCAGGCTGGCCTTGGACTCACAGAGCTCTGTCTGCCTCTGTCCCCTGAGCGATAGAATGAGTGTCACCACATCCAGACTTTACTGGTCTTTCACCCGCCCCAACTGACACCACATGCAGCTGGGGTGAGCTGTCATTGGGAGTGCAGTTCAGACTGCAGATTCCAGGGCAACATCAATGCTATTGTGGCCTCAAGGCCCTGTTCTGGGACAGCTGTTACACTGCAGTGGACAGCCAATCACACACTCTCATGGGACCAGGGCAGGTTTCACTGGCCATTCCCATTTCTCGAATGATAGTCCTGAAGCTTATAGAGGCCATGTGATTTTTCCAAGGCCACTAAATGCCAAGCAGCAGGATATCTGTGATTTATCTTCCTTACACCCTGATGCCTGACTCTTCTCCACAGGTCTCAGAAGTAATGGGTGTTCCTATTAACTTCAGTCTGGGGACTTGGGGTCCCTCCTAGAGCTTAGGCTCTGTCAGCTCTGTGAGGAAGGAAGGATAGTACTTGAATTTGTCAAAGTGAGACCACTCCTCAAGCCTCGTGGCTGTACACACAGGCTCTGCAGAAGTGGTTCGCACACCCTGAGAAACAGAGAGGTGCTGAGGACACAGGAGCCAGAGGAAGACCATGCCCCTGGGTCCCATATGACAGTTTCAAGGACTTTTCTACTACCTGTTTCCTCGTGCCCACGCAGAAACTGTGTAGCTCACTATCGCTTTTCACAAAGAACTGTGTGAAAAATCGACTCCCAGTTGGCATCAGCCTTGATTATCATGGACAAGAGAGAGATCTTGATTTTACTGGCCCAGTCCTTGCCTGAGTGAGATAAGCCAAGGAAGGGGTTGACCACAGCAAGTGCCACAAAAGATATTCAATGATGCAGCGATACCCAGAGGCTCCTGAGACTGCCATCACATAGCTCAAGGCAACTGGGTGCTGCAACTGAGCAGCATCTTCTATCTGTTCTTCTGTGTGTCACTCAGCAACAATGAGCACACTGCTGCCATCTGCCTCTCTGTCACTCACCTGGACTGTTTCCAACCTGGGATGCCCCCAACCTGCTGGAAGGCCTGGCAAGCTCTGTTCCCTTCAGTTACCAAGAGCTGTTTGCTCAGGGAGGCCATCCCATCCATCCCTGGCTCAACGCAGAGCTGAATCTCGCATAGAAGAAACTCTCCTTTATAACTCTCCGTTATAACTGAACAGATCCAGAGCAAAGACATGGACCCCTTCCGTCCCAAACCTTTCATTTCCCAGTCCCATTATGAGGCCCACGCAAGAAGGCACTCCAGAAAGATTGTGTTGCCTCATTTAATCCTAAGGCCACCCCATAATGCAGGTATCTTTACAGCCCCATTTTATAAGTGCCAATACTGAGTTGAAAAATTGAAGAACTTAGATGACCTGATAGAAAATTCAACAGTGCCCACACTACCGACATCTTGCTTCTCTGCCAGGCTACACCAACTGTGAGTGACTATCTATGCAAGGCTGGCTAAACCAACCACTGGGGATGGGGCACCAGGAAAACCCCTCAGCAGAGCACTGCCCAGCAGACGTTTTGGTACTGGAAGGGAGCTCCCCACCTGCTGCTGAGCTGCTGCAAAGCCCTGTGCACCTTCCAGACCCATGTGATTAGGAGAGCCACTGGCTTTTGTCCTTGCATGATTATCACGCTTGAGAGATGACAATCCTTTATTTCCAGGCCCTAAACTCTCTGGGATGGCGTTAGGGCTTGGTCTGCACCTGGCTGTCCTTGGGGTCTCTGTGTGCTCCCCTTACCCCCTTGTCTCTTCTTGCAGACGAACCTGTTTGAAGTTTTGATTCATCTCATTCTGGGGGTTCTGAACTTTGTGCTTCTTTGAAACAAGCCCCGCTGGGTCTGTCAGCTATATGGCTCCAGTGGAAATGATCTTCTGCCACATAGCTATAGAAAGTCAAGTGGCAGAAGTAAGTGCATATCCCTTTCTACAAAGGGATATGCGCAGAATTGCCAGCGGTATTTATGTAGGCATTGTGCGCCCAGATACACTTGGATGGCAGTGAATTGTCAGTTACTATGACAAAATGACTGAAGAAATCAATCTGCCAAGTATGAATAGCTCTCAATGGGTTTCAGGGTTCTCAGGTTAAGGGACCCACAAAGCTGACAGAGACAGGGCCTCATATCGATATGACCTCCATTGGGGAGCATATAAATTAGCTGAGGTGCAGGCAAAGAGGTCTGTCACCCTCCCCATGCAAGACAATTTCAATATTCACATGGAAATGAAAGGCCATTTTAGAAGACCTGGAAGGCCAGTTATGTAAATGACATTCAAATCAGGCCTATTTTTCCAGAGGAATCTGGAAGCCCTTTTAAAAAAGGTATATTTGCTCATCTTGCTCTCAATGTATCTTCTTCGCAGCTAAGCCATTTGTGCACAAAAGCAATGAGTTGTAGGCAAATTATGAGTCTTTCTTCCTGAGTAGATAGAAGACAAAGATGATAGATTATAGAAATGGCAAGTAGATGACAATGGCAAATAGATAATAGAGATGACAGGATGGTGATAGATAAATAATAGAGATAACAGAATATTCAAAGTCAGATGATTCAAAGATGATAGATATTAATTAGATGGTGACAGAGAGATGGATAAATGGATGGACAGACAATAGAAGATAGATAAGTAGATAGATAGATGATAGATGATAGATAGATAGATAGATAGATAGATAGATAGATAGATAGATAGATAGATACTAGACAGACAGATGTTTTTAGCTCCCAGGAAGTGATTTCAGATATTAATGCATTGGATTCTAGACAGTAACTGTCTTGTCTCCAGTTCAGGCTGATTTTAGATAAAACAACAACAAACCTTGGATGGGAGGCTGGGGAGACTGAGCAGTGGTTAGAGCGTATACTGCTCTGCCAGAGGACCCAGGATAGGTTCCCAGCACCCGAGTCAGACAGCTTGCAGCCTGTTGTAACTGCAGTTCCAGGGCGTCTGATGCTCTCTTCGGTCCTCACGGGCACTTGCACTAATGTGCACATGCCCACACATCCATGTGTATACACACCCATACACATGCTTTTTGAACATTTTTATGGGTGGGCACTGGTTAAATTCTCATTCTAATAAAGGTTTAGAGCACCCAAATTACTTGTAAAAATGTAGCAGCATATAAGCAAGATTTGAAGGAAGGCGATGTGATGGTGAAAGCTACAGAATGTTATCATCACTCATGTTATTTTGTTGATTTGTGCTATGGTTTGGGGGAAATTCATATAAATGTTTTATATAGGCACAACCCATAAAAGTTTTGGGGAAACTTGATATTCTTCTAAAGACAAAGGGATCATTAAAATAATTAAGATCAAGAAAAAAGGAATGAATTATTATTATATTTTTTTACAGAAAAAAAAAATCCAAGGTGTCAGACTTAGTTCTATTTTTAACCACTATGGTCTGGCTAGAGGTGAAGCTCAGTGATAGAGTAACTTGCCCAGCAAGTATAATGCCCTGTGTTTAATGCTAGTACCTCCAAATAGATAAACAAACAAACAAACACAAGGTTTCTGTTCTGAAAATGTGAAAAGTAGGATTAGAATTTGATCTTCAGCCAGGCAGTGGTGGCGCATGCCTTTAATCCCAGCACTTGAGAGGCAGAGGCAGGTGGATTTCTGAGTTCGAGGCCAGCCTGGTCTACAGAGTGAGTTCCAGGACAGCCAGGGCTACACAGAGAAACCCTGTCTCGAAAAAAAAAAAAAAATAGAATTTGATCTGCAAGGCAGTACAATGTGTATTAAGAACCTAAAAGTTGTCTGGTGTAGTGTTGCTTGCCTTTAATCCCAGTACCTGGGAGGCAGATCTCTGTGAGGCTGGGGCTATTTGCTCTGCATAGTGAATTCTCAGTCAGCCAGAGATATATTGTGAGAATCTGTCTAAACAAAAAGAACCTAAACATCTGTGTTTAGGTATAAAAATATATACACAGATTTAAATCAGAGCACTAGATATCTAACTGTAGGGACTTGGTTTAATAAATTATGGTGCCATGTGTCACAGCGTGTGCCTTGAATCCCAGTACTCAGGAAGCAGAGGCAGGGAGATCTCTGTGCATTTGAGGCCAGCCTCATCTACATAGTGATTTCCAGGACAACTAGAGCTACATAATAGAGATACTTTGCCTCAAACAACAACAACAAAAACACAAAGCAACAATAATAAATTCTGCTATACACATACTATTAGCAAGAATGTTTGCAAAGAGTTCTTTAAGTAATTGCAAAATACTTCTTAAGTAATAAGTAAGAAAGTAGCTTCTGTTCAAGATGCCCCTACTCAGGTGCTATAGATGTGGAAGGCCTGTGTGAGGGAAACAAGGATGATTTTTAGGTTTTATCTTGTCTGTGTTTTTGACATTTTCCATCTGGACAGCAAATAATCCCAGTTGTTGCTCTGCACACATTGTGGTTTTCTCCAAGCAGGAAGGACTGGATATTTTTGCTTCACTTTGTGGGCAACCAACCCTAGTTTCTAGTGTGTCCCACCTTGTTATCATCCTGCCACTCCTGAATCTTGCCCATGTACCCCATTTCCCAGTGAACTGGGGGTCCCCTTGTTGGCTCAGTGATATGCAAATGTCCTTTTTCCCTCTTGGCCAGATGGCTTGTTCTGTAACTGTAGGTCTTTTGAGTCATGTAACTAGAACACAGTTGCTCCAGTATGGTGTGTAACCCAGCACAGATTCCTCTGCAAACTTGGGCTGGAGATTTAACTAGTACCAGATAACCCTGGAGAGGGTGGGTAGTCAAAGACACTTAATCCTTATGCATTTGGTTGTGAAATAAAGGACACAGTAACAGATGACAAGACCACAGGCCCTGCTATCACTTCCATTACACACCACTTCCTGAGGATATTTGAAATGTGCCTGCCACTTTTGAGGGCATGGTTATATGCTTTTTTTTTCTCTCTTAAAGACAGGATCTCGACCTGTAACTCTGGCTGGCTTTGAATTCACAGAGATGTGCTTGAATTAGAACATTAGGCTTGCCTTCTAGGTTTTCTTCTTTTATGCTCACCAGTCAAGACAGGCGAGCAAATGTCTACTGTAGAGTTCTTACAACGATCACCTGAATAAAGAGACTAAGAAGAACTAATACTCTTCTCTCCTACCCACAACTTTCACTCCTCTCCTTCTCAAACAACGGAAGTGTCCCTTTTCTGTCACTTCATATAAACTCTACAAGTCAGACATGACTGTCTCTCCTATGGGACTTTTTCTCCACCAGCCAAGCCATAGCTACTGAAGTCATGAAGAGAGTCCCTGACTATTCCTTTCCAGACTCTTTGCTAGCGCCTTACTTGGCAGACTTCCCCTTGTTCTCCATTTGAACTCGGTCTGTGGAATAGGGGTCTGTTAAACACTGTTTTCTCGTTTGTCAAATTAGCTCTCTCTCTTTTTTTTTTTTTTTTTTTTCTGTAGTCCTTACCCTTGTTTGCCAGGAAGTCGTTACTTGGTGAGTGGGTGCAACTGTACCCTAGGTTATATTTGGTCTTTGTCTTTCTTGTGGATTCAAGAAAAGGGGGAGGGGAAGTAAAGAATAAACTGGAGGCTTCTCTTCCACTGCCAGTGAGATACTGATGATGACTAGTTGTGTAGATGGGCTAACTCTCTGTGAGCTACACTGGGCACAGCTATGAATAGCTATGGAGAATGTGAGAGATCTGGTCTGGGAAGTGATGGCAGGAAAACTAGGTCCTTACACCTGTGAGTTGGCCGTGGCCATCAAGCCTAATGACCCCAGTTAAATCCCTGGAAACTACGCAGTGGAAGGAGAGATCTAACTTCCGACTTCTACATGCACATGGACACACGCATGCACACTCACACGAATTACATAAGTGTAAAAGGAAAAGAAAACCAGATTCTTTCAATGAAACATGCGGATGGAATTGTGTCTGGAGTTGCTGAGTAAGGAACTAGGGCAGGAGGCACAGGGTTCAGGAAGAGCCAGCTCCTTGTGAACTATTATTCATGGTCTAATTCTTAACCTAAGTTTGCTGCTGTGTTCAAACTCACTAAAGATGTGAAACAGTTGTGAAAAGCCTGGAATAACTGTTAGTGTATTTAAATTGAGGGATAAATCTTTTTCTCCCCCCAGGTCCTTTATGTTTGTTCAATTCAAAAGGCTTTAGGGGCAGCAGTTTGAATTGTTCTGCACACGAGTCATTGATTTCAGGGTTCAGTTGAGGCTGGAGGCCTATTAACTTCTCCGGCTTGGAAGGGTGCTCTGTCTTGGGGTTCAGTTTGGTTTGTCTGGAAGCAGTGGCATTTGGGGTTAGCGTTCCCACAGAGGGGAAGGCTGCCTCGAGCTAGTGGTCCCCATTCCCACTGGGCAAAGGATGCCTCTAACTGGACAGGATGTCAGTGTATCAGGTGTTCCGAGCCAGGTCTGTCTTCTTTTCTTTGCTATTAGCGTTTGGTCTGTGCACCATACCCAACTAATAGCAGCATTAGAAAACCATCTGGCTTAAAAGGAAACAAAGAACATGTTTTGGTGAGAAATGTTCCCAAATTGTGCATGCTCTGAGTTTTGAGGCAAGTTTTGATGTTAGAAGATAAACACGTGTATCAGAACCACCTGTGACCCCATTCCTTTCCCACTGAGGCCTCATGGGAATTTATAGCAGTTATATTAATATCCTTAAAAATTCCCTTTCTCTAAAACTTCTGGAGAAAGCACCATACTTAAATAAAAATGATTTCCTCAAAAGTCTGTATTGAATTTATTTACATAAAGGGTAGTTATTCAAGCTAATGTGCAGGCTAGTTAAATGCACTGTCCTAATTTTCCCTCACAGAGATGCGGGTTTGGTCCCATGATTGAGTGGAGGGGTTAAGATACTTTTGTAATCTCTTAGTGCACCCCCATCATTCCAAAGACTAGGGATGGTGCTCTATGACTTCAGTCATAAGGAGAAAAACTGGTCTTAAAAAAACCTATCATTTTTGGGTTTTGAGGTCTGGATTAAAATTAGGACATAGAAATAGGGGGCTACGTCTGAAAGAGGGGGTACAAGAGAAGGTGATGGACTGAATGTGCTCAAAGTGCCTTATAAACACAGGTGATAGGCAACAGTGAAACCTATTGCTTTCACTTAATTCTGTTCCTAGCATCCACTCGAGGTTGCTCACCTCTGACTCCAGCTACATGGGATTCGATGCCCTCTTCTGACCTCTGGGGGTGGGCACCAGGCCCAAACAGGTGGTGCACATGTGCCCATGCAGGCACATAGTCATCCACATAAAATAAAAAAAAAAATCTTAAGAAAACGTTTGAAAGATCCACTCCCCACTTGACCAGCACCGCAGGTGAAGGGGAAAAACCAAACCTTGTAGGGCAGCAGATGTGGTAGAACTTAGACTTCCTTTAATAGAGTTGGATAAGAATTTTTTCATTGATTTATTTTGGGGGTATTGGGTATGGGCACCATGGTATGCAAGCCAAGATCAGAGGATAACTTTTGTCATATGTGTCCCAGGGATTGAACTCAGGTCACCAGGCTTGGCAGCAAAGCTCACTGAGTCTCTCTCTCTCTTTTTTCCCCAGCCAGAGCTTTGAATTTTTTTTTTTTTTTTTTTTTTTTTTTTTTGGTTTTTCGAGACAGGGTTTCTCTGTGTAGCCCTGGCTGTCCTGGAACTCACTCTGTAGTCCAGGCTGGCCTCGATCTCAGAAATCCGCCTGTCTCTGCCTCCCAAGTGCTGGGATTAAAGGCGTGCGCCACCACTGCCCGGCTCAGAGCTTTGAATTTTAATGCTGAGTTTGCAGTTAAGAAGGTCAGTGCAGGTTGGCAGTGGTCATGCATGCCTTTAATTGCAGCACTTGGGAAGCAGAGGCAGGTGGATTTCTGAGAGGCCAGCCTGGTTTACAGAGCAAGTTCCAGGATAGCCAGGGTTTTACAGAGAAACCCTGTCTTAAAAAACAAAACAAAACAAAATGCAGGAAATCTGATCAGGATTATTTTTATTTATATGTTAATTTGTTCTTGCTACTGGGGGTGTTTGTATATGTGGTAAAAGAAATTGGTTAAAGTTTTCTATCCTAAAAAAGATAAGAAAGAAAGAAAGAAAGAAAGAAAGAAAGAAAGAAAGAAAGAAAGAAAGAAAGAAAGAAAGAAAAAGAAACTTCAAGATGGAATCTGCCTATGTAGGCCAGACTAAGATCAAAAGCATCAATCCTCCTGCCTCAGCCTCTTGAGTGCTACCATACCCAGCTAATAGCAACATTTTAGTTTTAAGGAAAACTAAAACTCTCCTTTATTCAGAACGTGGAAAATGAAAGGAGAAATCTTAATGGGTTTATATTATAATTAAAAATTTTTATGCTATTTGCCTGTCTTGGTGGGTCATTTAAAAAGAAAAGCAAACTAGAGGTTAGTCTGGGGTACATGGATTCTGTTTTAAAATGATCAAATAGTCAAAAACCTCAAAATGCCTGTCACTGGATACAGATCTTGGTGATCATTTTACATGCTACTTGGTTTATTACTTTTCTTTAAGACAGAAACAAAGCAAGGGTCAGCAAGCCATCCCCAGCCTGCAGGCTTTTCCCCACCACTTTCTCAAACGTCCAGATGAGGTCTTTGCAGAATCCCCAAAGCCTGCCCCTACCAGGAGGACTACATACTCTCGAGTCTAGGATCTAAAGAGCTTAGGAACACACCACCACATCCCCTCCCCCACATACACACATATTATACCTCTCTCTCTCTCTCTCTCTCTCTCTCTCTCTCTCTCTCTCTCTCTCTCTCTCACACACACACACACACACACACACACACACACACACACACACACACACACACACACACACACACACACACACTTTCTCTCGAATCCATCCAGCAACTCCAGTGTGCAGGCATGCCTGTAAACACAGCTCTGAGTGGGGACAGAAGAATTCCTGGGACTTGCTGACTTCCATCCTAGCCAATAAAATGTAAGATCCAGGTTCAGGGAAAGACTCTGCCTCAGGGGACTAGGAATGGGGGTGGGGGTGGGGAGTGGTGATACAGGAAGTTACTTGATGCTCTCTTCTGGGCTTGGGGCCTGTGTAGACTGGGACATAGAGCATAGGGCATAGATCGATCTCTCCCTCTCCCTCTCCCTCTCCCTCTCTCTCTGACACACTTCCTATTTCCCAGCCCCCTTTATGGGACAAGGTCTACTATATAGCCCAGGCTGGAATCAAAGGAGGTGATTCTCCTGCCTCAGCCTCCTGAGTGCTGGAGTTACAGGTACAGTGACAGGAGTAGCTGGAGTAGATCGAACTTGAAGCCTGGCCTCTCAAGCATCCCCTGTGGCGAAACATTCTCACCAAAGGGTGGCCTTGGAGAGAGAAGTATCCGTGTCATAATTGTTCGTTTTCCTTTTTTGTCCCAGTGTACAAAAGCCTAATTGGACCCTCGTGCCTGCAGGGGAGATTCATCTCAGATCCACACCCAGGCTGGAAAACCATCCACTATTCTTCATCCTTGTCGCCAGTTACCAGAGACCCCTGATTTTGACAAGCAGCCAAGACCCCAGCAGGACATGCTGGTGCTTTTAGTCTCCTGGGTCAAGAGGCCAGAGCTCCACGACTGCAGAGCTGCGGGCATCGGGCCCCGCAACCCACCACCCTCTCTGCCCTGGCGCCTGCCCTCACACCCGCCTGCCCTTCTTAGTCTGCACAAAGCGTTTGAGGTGCATTGCTTTCTTTGGTGTAAAGCCCTGGCCGGCCAGAGTGAAGTCTCTGCATTACGATACAAAGGGTTTAAGGGGGAAAACTGTTAAAAGGAAGCCCTTTTCTCTTCTGCCTGAATGCGGTGGGGAGATTAAATCTTTCATTTGGGATCTTGCGGTATTCATGGCAGTGGGCGGTGAATAGGGTCGCGTCAAAGCCCCCCAGCGCTGGTGTGCACGCTTTCATCTCGCCCATCTCCAGACACAGGTCGCTTTGCACTTGAAAGACGGGAAAGCAGGGAAATGTGGGATTTTGACAGCTGATATTGGCCTCTGAACTCTTGGTGAGGATTTTCTAATTAACCCCAAGGAAGCATCAGGTGGCCAACTCAGAAACATATCTGTCAGAGAGGTAGAAAGTGTTCCGGTTTTGAACCAATAGACAGGGAGGGGTTTTAACACTTAAGGGAATTTAGAAAGGATTTCTGAATACAGAATCTGGAAAACAAAACCTTGAAAGAAGTTGGGTTTCGAGAAGAAAGAGACTACTACATTTCTGAGGGCTCTGGACAAGCTAACTTCAGCACAGGTGGGTGTGGTTCTCTGGCTCAAACATGGCGGGTGCTTTGGCACAGTAAGTCAGGTTAAGCAGCAGCAGAGAGGGGTGTTAGGAGGCTCACTGCCAGTCTAGACTGGAGGGTCCCCTTGTTATCTCAGTGTGTACCCCAGGCACTTTGCCAGGCTTGTAACCTGACTCAGAGCACTTAAACCCTCAAGGTGTTAGTGAAAGTTAGCTGGAGGTGACTCCAGCTCAAGAGATGGTAGTAACTGTTTTTGGAAATGAAATAAAAACTAAGTTTATTGGCTCAAAAGTAAAACTGAGTGGGCTGCTTTGGAAGAAATCCCAAGAAAAAGTAAGTTTGGGGGACAAACTACCTCATTGTCAATCCTCCCACCCGCAAAACTCAGATTGCGTCTGGGGAGCATGTCCCAAGAAGTTTTCCTCCCTTCCTCCTTTTTTCCTTCCTTCCTTCCTTCCTTCCTTCCTTCCTTCCTTCCTTCCTTCCTTCCTTCCTTCCTTCCTTCCCTCCTTTCTTTCTTTTAATTTGGCTGTGATTTTTTGAAAATTATTATTCATTTTTATTTATTCCCTGCATGTATGTCTGTGCACCACATGTGTGTGTGGTGTCCTTGGCCAAAAGAGGGCATCAGATCCCCTGGAACTGGAGTTAAAAATGGCCACGAGCCTCCGTGTGGGTGTGGGAATCAAACCTGGGTTCTTTGGAAGAGCAGCCAGTGCTCTTACCTGCTGGCTTCTCTCCAGCTCCATCTAGAAGGTCAGCTCAGAAAAGGCTTTCATAGATGATCCTTGTGATGGGGTCACGCTCCGAGGCGGTGTTTCTTGGGGTCATTTGATAGCAAAATTAAGAGTGCTTTTAAAAACTACTTTGGTGTCTGTGTTTATATTGAATCAAAACTCCAGCAGATTCACTGTGAGAACATAACATATCTTCAGGCAGCTTCCCAGAAGCCTCTAAATCCCCCATGTTGCCAGAGTTTCCTCCTGAGCCTCGGTTGCTCTCCTTGAGTCCTTTTACCATGTGGTGTCAGCATGTTACTATATACTGCAGACCCAGCCAAACTGATTGGTATCTCTCTTCCCCTGTCTTAGTTATTGCTGTGGAGAGACACCATGGCCAAGGCAACTCTTATAAAGGACATTTAATTGGGGCTGGCTTACAGGTTCAGAGGTCCATTATCATCGTGGTGGGAAGCATGGCAGCATCCAGGCAGGCATGGCACTTGAGTTAAGAGTTCGACATCTTGCTCCAAAGGCAGACAGGAGAAGATTGGCTTCCAGGCAGCTAGAAGGAAGGTCTCAAAGCCCACCCCCCACAGTGACACATTTCCTCCAACAAGGACACACCCACTCCAACAAGGCCACACCTCCTGATAGTGCCACTCCCTGGGCCAAACAAACTACCACATTCTCTGAGTATTGGCTCAGCACCATGCCTGCCTCCCCTCACTCTGTCCGAGCTCATTTCCTTGGGTGAGCTCATCTGGCTAGCCTCAAGGCTTTCTGATAGATTCCCAACCTTCACCTCCAACTTAGCAGTTTCCCTAATCATTGAACAGTCTGAATCTGTATTTCCATCCAGTGACTCACTTGATATGTCTACCTGGCTTGACTTTTTTAGCTAGCATATATTTTTCCCCAGGTACCTGAGAGAGGGCCAGTATTCCTGGAGTGTGGTATGCTGTGGAAACTGTGGAAGTTTTGATTGGAAAGGAAGGCTAAAGACCAGACCATAGAGAACCCATTAAGCCATAGGAAGGAGTCTGAGTTCTATGGAAGTGTCTTGGAAGGTTTTAGGAATCGCCAGGAACTGGAGAAACACTATCTAAATTAAGATGTCTTGTATGTGTGTGTGGTTCTCGTGTAGTGCGGTGATGCAGTAGAGGGTTCTGGAATTCCTGAGCCTCCTGCCTCTACCTCCCTAGTGCTGGGATTATGGTGGACAGCATGCTCAGCTCTAATATTTAATCAGAGGCAGGAGGAAAGCTGGGCACTGCTGGCAAATGGAGCCTTTGCCCATACAGTCCCCATGACCCACCCTCTCTGTCACCTGACCTCACAGGCGGTGAGAATTCTTGAGTATCCTGGACTGACCTTACCTTGATGCTTTGTCTCTGGGCTGTCCTGTGTGGGTTTCTCCGCAGCTGTCTGGGTTCTTACCCTCCAGTGATGAATTCTGGGGTTCTCACCAGATCTCAGATTTCTCTGCTTCAACCAAAGATACAAATTCCCGATGGCAACAGAAGATGAGCCTGAAACTAGTAACTTTAAGGCCTGCAAAGTTCCTCTCCCAATGAGGGACCAAATTAGCCACTGAGCTGTCTTGTGATGCAAGTTGACTTTGTAGAACTTGAAAGGCCCTGAGGGGTTGCCAGGACAGATTCAGTACTTTCCCCCCTAAAACAGCAGCTTGGAAGGACTTGGGGTGTCCTCAGCTTCCTCTTTTTTTGCTGCTAGGTGACTATCACAGCATCAGTCAGCTAAGCAAAGAGAGAAGTCTTGGTTGCATAGATGACCAGCTCTGGAAGCTGTGGACTCAGGACAAGACTGCTTGAGGCTTCTCTGCTGTTAACCCTGGGATTTTCTTCCTGTGTGGCTCTTCCTCCAAACCATGGATTGTAGGGCTCAGCCTGTTCCTGTGACTTGGCACACTTCCACTTAGGCCTTCTCTCTCCTAAAAAAAAAAAAAAAAAAAAAAAAAATCAACAGGTACATACATATAATGTGCACACACATAAATACATATATGTTTATGTGTGTCAGGGTCTCTAGAGGAACAAAACCAATAGAATGAATATGTATTACAAAGTGGGGTCTATTAGGTTGGATTACACCATGGGCCTGGCTTGTCTAATGGTGGCCATTAAAGTACTAGAGAGGTAGGAACCCAGTAGCTGCTCAGACAAAAAAGGCAGATATGCCAGCAGGGTCAATCTGGGACTGAAGGCCTTCAAGATTCTTGGAGAGTTGCTGTTCGTCAACCCATGTGGGACCTAAAAAGGCGGGACTCTGATGGCAGAGAAGGATGGTGGTGGTGGCAGCAGCAACTGTAGCACCAGCAGCAGTATGAGGGAGACCCTCATCGGTGAGCAGCGAGTCCAAGCAAATAGAGCTGCTTTTCCCTCACACCTCTATATTTGGGCTGTGCCAGAAGGTGCTGCACACTCTGGGGGAAGGGCTCCCCCCTCAGTAAATCCTTCCCAGAATGCCCTCACAGACCCACCCAGAGGCTTGTCTCTTAGTTGATTCTGGAGCCAACCAATCGAACATTCAAAGTCATCCATCCCCATCTGCACAGAGGTACTTATTTTTTTGTAGACATGATAGTACACACCAATCTCAGTACTTGGGAGCCTAAGGCAGGAAGACTGGGAGTTCCAGGCTGACTTCAGCTTCCTAGTGAGACTCCAGCTCAAATACAATATTGATTTCAGAGAATTAACTTCTGTGCTTGTGGGGCTGACAAGTTGGAAACTTTGGGTTTTGATGGCAAAATGGAGCCTCAGAAGGTGACAGTCCAGCCTGTGGCCTGTGTGTGGCAGGTTGCCTTTAGGAGACTTCTAAGACATTAACCTGATGAGGCCAGACCATATGATCCAGGTTAACATTCTTTCTTTTATGTGAATATTGGTTTTTAAGCACAGTTCCAAAACTCATTCACAGTAAGATCCAGGCTGGTAACTGGATGGTATAACCTTGCCAACTGATAACGCAAAATGAACCTCTAAGGTACAAAGAGAAGAACAATTTCTAGCTCTAACTTTTGATTCAGTCCCTGCAATTTCTTGGAAACTACCAGGAGGAAGATCAGTTCTGGCCATGGTTTCTCTTTCTTAAATGATGTGGCCTGGCTGTGGACATGCCACACTGAAAGACTAGTTTTGTATTTGTTACATAAGAGTCTGTCATCGGCGGTACTGCAGGTACGAGTGTTGAATGAAGCGACCTTGTTTCTTTTGGACTGAAAATCATGTCAGAAAAAAATGTTACATTTAGTAGACAAGAATAACTAATGTTAATAATAGTGAAACAAAAGGGAGTGTATATATAATAATATATGACTATTGTTCTCAATCTCTTTAAAAGGTTATTGACTATTGAAAGGAAATCAGTATAGCATAGTGTTTTACAACATAATGAAGACTTAAGCCATGTACAAAAATTTCACCTAATATTTAGATAAGGGAAATTCTACAGTTGGTTCTTTCCTTGTGTCTAAAGTGCTATTGATATTAATTCTAAATAAATTGTGATAAATAAAAGAGAGGGGAGAAGATAAATTTGTTTGGAGGTCAAGGTCAAAGAGACAGAAGCAGGGTAATGCTGATGGAATGTTACCCTGCAGGCCTTCTCTGTCCGGGAGGAGTGTCTGCTACTGTCTTATTTGGTCGTTTTATTACAGAAAGGATAACCATGCAGGAAAATTCAGTCAGTGGGACAAAAACAAAATCCCTGTTCCTCCTCATCCTAAACTTCAGCTTACCACAGCTGACCCACAGTCACCAAGTAACTGAACTGAAGCCCAAGCAACTCAGTCACAAGCAACATCAGTCAAAGGGTTTGGCTTAAGTTGCACACTTTTGACCTAATTTATTTATTTATTATTTATTTATCATTTATATTACTGTGAGAGAGGGCATGTGGCACAGTACATCTGTGGGGGTCAGAGGGCAGCTCCATGGGTTTGGTTCTCTCTATCCACTTTTCCATGGGTTCTGGGAATCAAACTCAGGTCAGCAGGCTAGTAAGGCATACGCTTTACCCACTGACCCATCCTACCAACCTGGAGTTTTACTTCCCGGGAAGCTATAACCACACAGCTGATTCAACCACACATCTTTGGACCTTGGGAGATAGCCTGAAGGACGGGCGCTGATTGTTTTGTGGTCAGTGGCACTAACACTTCTCTGGGCTGCTTTATCACGAGGGCAATGGAAATGCTTCCAGTATAGATTTCTGGCTAGCATTAGTTCCCGAAGAAGTTCCTTTAAAAAGGCTTTTATATTTCATTTGTATATTCTGTTGTACTTTGTGTGCTTTCATTACTCTCACCACACCCTCCCAACCCTTTTCAAGGGTCCCCCTATGCTGCCATATCACAGGCATGTGTGTGTGTGTGTGTGTGTGTGTGTGTGTGTGTGTGTGTGTGTGTGTTTAAAGATGGGTTTCTCAAAAGAGAGAATGAACACAATATTTAGCATTTCTTCCCCCATTACCCTGTCTCGTTTCCCTACCCCCCCCCAGGACCCTTCTTTCTATTCATGGCCCCCCTTCTACTATCAGGTCATATGGAAGTTAGCTACTGATTCATTCTGCTCAAATATTCCCAAGAAAGGCCTGGGTTCTTGTTACTTAGATTTTGAAGCTCTGGTTTTCTTGGAGCTTGTCATGTGGCCATCTCCAATCTTCATGCCACCAAAACATGACATTCTTCTGTTCATTAAGTAGAAGAATAGAATTTCAATTTGGCCACTCCAGGAGCAGAACATATCTGAAATAATACTAACAAAGCGCTCAGTGACTTACATATCCTTAAAAATATCTCAATTATTCGTGTCCTCCTTGCCTTCCTTTGACCTTGTTCTGTAGACATCCACTTGGCACAGCACACAAAGGGATGCGTCTTCAGCAGCGAGGGAAGAAAATGTTCACCTGTTAGGAAAAGCTGCTGCCAGGGTCTGGACCCAGGCAGAGGCCCCTTCTCTCATCAGCATGTTATTTGCCTGAACAGACTGTAATCCCGCCAATTCTCCATGCTTACGGTCTTGAATGCTTGCTATTACCATATCTGAACATTAACAAAAAAGGAATTTCATGGCTCCAGTTTTCACTTGAAGGCAAGGAAGGCGTGAAGACCTCATCAGAAATATGGCGTGTCTCACGTCGGCTCACACATGCCTCTCCGTGTGGGCTTTCTTTCCTTTGCCGGTGCTGGGCACCTACCCACCCTCGCACGCCCCTGCCCAGTCCCTGCGTGTCAAAAAGAGGTCACAATCCTCTCCACAGACAGTTGTTACAATATCCATAGTACAATGCCAGTGCTTAAAGTGCAGATTCTCTTTACTGTCTAGAATCAGAGGAGGATTAACAGGAACACAGACAGTGTTCATAATAAGGGAGTATTTATTTATTTATTTATTTAAAGTCACTCATGTAGCTTTAAAATGAAATAAGTGTATGTTCTCTTTAAAGCTGTGACTATGAATTACAAATCCTAAGTGTTGAAAGAACTCTGTCATGTGGGAAAGTTCTTAAATTATTTCTGATTTGCTGTAGGATTTAGGGCAAACTGCTTAGGTGTTTGGTTACAACTTGATTTTCTGTGTCTCAGTTTCCCATGTAAAATGATTATGTTAGCCATCCTTACAAAAGAGTGAGCGGGCCAGTGTGGTGGTTCAGCATGGAAATGCTCTCAGCCACTGTTGCCAACCCTGGTGACCTGCATTTGATCCTCAGGACCTCCACAGTGGAGGGAGAGAAACATGCCTGCAAACTGCCCTCTGACCTCCACATATGCACTATAGTAAGTGAACACACACACACACACACACACACACACACACACACACACACACATTAAAAATAAAGTTTAAAGGTGGATACTAAAATGAGAAAGAAAATGAGTTATATTCTAACACAGGCTAGAGTATCAATTGAAGACATTACTCTAAGTGAAAGAATCAGACATGTAGGAAAAAACAAAACATTTTATGAAGCTACTTGTATGAAAGTAACTAGGATATTAAAACCCATAGATAAAATTGTATGCATTAGGAGATACTCCAGGTGGGCAGAGGAGAGTGAGAAGGTTTTAGTCTTAGTGGGTACAAAGCAGTCTGGGCTCATGAAAAAGCTCTAGGCACAGAGAAAGCAATGGCTACACAACAATGGGAATTTACTTAGTGTAGTTCACCTTTATGCAGAAAATTATTAAAAATAAGCTTTGCAATATGGATATTTTACCATAATTTTAAATCGCAGCATCTGGGGCTAGAGTGCTGGGTCAGCGATTAGAAGCACATAGACCTGAACCATCTCTCCAGCCCCTGGTTTGGGTTTTGTTACTACAAAGGCATCTTGTGAGAAATTCTTACACTCTGCGCACCCTAATACTTCTGAGATGTATAGATACTTCTTTACTGTTGAATATGATTTCATGATAGGAATATATTACAGTTTCCTTGTTTATTCTCCGACATGTGAGGGTTTATTTATTTTTTATTTTTTATTTTTTATTTTTTATTTTTTATTTTTTTATTTTTTTTTGTTTTTTCGAGACAGGGTTTTCTGTGTAGCCCTGGCTGTCCTGGAACTCACTCTGTAGACCAGGCTGGCCTCCAACTCAGAAATCCACCTGCCTCTGCCTCCCAAGTGCTGGGATTAAAGGCGTGTGCCACCACTGCCCAGCTTATTTATTTTTAAAGATTTATTTACTTTTTTATGTATGTGAGTACACTGTCACTGTCTTCAGACATACCAGACGAGGGCATCAGATCCCATTACAGATGGTTGTGAGCCACCATGTGGTTGCTGGGAATTGAACTCAGGAGTGAGGGCTTATTTTAAAAGTCAGTTTGCCACAGCCTAGAATGACCTGATGTGGTGGTGTGGATGAAAATGTTTCCCACGCACTCAGGTCTTTGAACATTTGGTCCCCCGGAGCAGGTGCTGGTTGAGAGGTGGTGCAGCCTCTTGGAGGAAGAACATCCCTTGGGGGCAAGCTTTGAGAGTTCATATCCTCTACCCACTTCCGGTTTGCTCTTTTTGCTTCCTGCCCATGATTGAGGAGGAAGATACAATATCTCAGCTCTCTGCTCCAGCCACCTGCTGCCACACCTACCGTGCCATTATGGACTCCCCTTCTGGAGTAGTAGTCAAAATAAACTCTTTCTCACTGAAGCTGTCTTTGGTTATTGTGCTTAAGCACAGCCAACAGAGAGTAACAAATACCTCTGGGAAGGGAGTTTCAATGAGGAATTATTTAGAGGAGACTGGCCTGTGGGCGTGTCTGTGGGGAACTGTCTTGAATGTTGATTGATGAAGACCGGGATCATGTAGACAGCACCATTCCCTGGGCAGTTTTGAAGCATACAGGGCTGGGGGAGGCTGAATGAGCTGCAAAGAGGCAACAGAGTGGGTGCCTTTGTCCCTCTCTGCTGTTAACTGTGGCTGTGGTACGACCAGCTACTCAATTCCTGCCTTGACTTTTCAGTCATGGGTGTAACCTGGGATTGTAAGCTAGAAACACCTTTCCCTCCCCTAAATTGCCTTTTTTTTTTTTTTTTTGGAATGGCAACAGATGTGGAATTAGAACTGGTGGCATCATTCAGGTTGCTTCTGATGACACACGGTTATGTATAAGGCTGCCCTGAGCATTTCTGTACAAGATATTTCCTGGACTTGTAATTTCATTTCTCTTGAGTGACCATCTCAGAGAAGAATTGTTGTGTTCCATGTAAAGCATAATCCAAGTGGATAAGATGTTCTCAAATGGTTGTCCAAAGTGAATTGCATCCCAGTGCATGAGAGTTACCCCTCACAGACCACCAGGACTTCTCAGATGGGGCTGGATTGCACTGCACTTCCCTGGTAACGAGTGATGTTAACCAACATTCATGTGCTTATTGGCCAATAATTGCTTGTGGGAGTCAAAATGCTATTAGATTAAATCTTTGGCCAATTTAAGATAGGGTGATTTATCAACTTCTTATTGTTGAGTTGTCATTTATAATTATTTTGGGCATGAATTTTTGTCATAGATGTGCTATGAATATCTTCTCTTACTATGAAGTATGCTTTTTTCTGAGTTTTCTTTTGTATAGCTGTCTTTTTATTGTTATTATTGTTGAGACAGAGTCTCACTATGTCACCCTGGCTGTCCCGGAACTCACTATTGTAGATTAGGATGGCCTCAAACACAGAGATCTGCCTGCCTCTGCCTTCCGAGCGCTGGGACTAAGAATGCACCACACTATACCAGGATTTAGTCAGTTCTTCCCTGACCCCACCAGATTGATTTATTTTATATGTATGTATTTTGCCTGCATGTATGTCTGTGTGTCTGGCGGCCACAGAGGCCAGAAGAGGGTGTCAAATCACTTGGAACTGGAGTTATAGGCAGTAGCGAGCCACCATGTTGGGTGCTAGAAATTGAACTATGGTCCTTTGCAACAGCAGCCAGTGCTCATAACTGCTGAGCCATCTCTGTAGCACCCACAATATCACTTAATGAGTAACCTTTTTGTTGTTGTTTTGTTTTGTTTTTAAATTTAGAGTAAATCCAGTTTGCTAATATTTTTCTGTGTTGTTAGCACTCTGGCATCATGTTGATGACATGTCTGTGGGCTGGGGGTGTTAGAGTATTTACACAAGGCCTTGGGAATGGCCCTAGCACAGATAACACACACACACACACACACACACACACACACACACACATACACTACACACACACACACACACATACACTACACACACACACATACACTACACACACAGGATCAGCTCCTCATAGCCTCACACTCTACATCTGTGGGTTTAACCACCTGAATACTAAAGAGGTTTTAAAAACAGAACACAATAGAGTACACCTGCATTGGATGTATTCCCTAAACCGTACAGTTTAACACTACACTGTGTGCTACATTAGCTACAGGTAAACTGGGGATGAAGTGGAGTTCAGGGGAATGTGTGCAGGTCAAATGTCATTGGCATAAGGGACTGGAGCATCTGTGAATTTCAGTGTCTGTAGGGAACCTTGGAGTCAGCACCCTACTGATTCAGAGGCCAACTGTGTGCACTATGTGTGCACTCTCTGGTGACCTGTCCTTACTACAGTGCCACCACTCTGTCTTGGTTACTGTTGTTTGATTGTGAGTCTTGAAATCAGGTATCAAACACTCCCACATTGGTTCTGCTTGGTGTTCTTGTTTGGTTGGTTTGGTGTTGGTTTTGTAATTTCATATACATTCCAGGGTCAGCTTTCCAGCTGAAGTTTTCAAGGCTGCTTTGGGTTTGTCTGGACGCTGTGTATAGGTGGATGTCTGGGCAGCAGACATTTTAGTGATATAGAGACCTCTCACACACGGACATTTGGTTCTTTAATTTCTATAGTTTGTTGGTTTTTTTTAAATCACCGTACTGGTTTTGGACATACTTTGTTAAATTTCTTTTCAAAAGAAATTTATAAAATTTATAAAATTATTTTATACTTTTTTTTTGAGACTGGGTCTCTCTTTGTAGCCCTGGCTATCCTGGAACTCACTCTGTAGACCAGGTTGGCTTTGAACTCACAGAGATCCTCTTGCCTCTGACTCCCATGTGCTGGGATTAAAGGTGTGAGCCACCACACTCAGCCCATACTTTAATTTTTAAAATTTGTAATCATTATGATTGTTGGTGTACGCAATGTGTATGTGTGTACGGGCATTTACCATGGTGTGTGTGAAGGTCAGAGGGCAGCTTTACGGCATTGGTTCTCCTTCAGTCTTTCTGTAGGGTCTGGGACAGAACTCAGGATATCAGTCTTGGCAGCAAGCTGCTGATCCATCTCCAGTCCTGTTCCACACTTTGTTTCTTTTCCTGTTCCACACTTCTATAGATTATATTTTTTTTATAAATTTAGTTTTGTGAGTGTTCTCTGCTATAAAAAAATGACAATTTTGTATATTAGCCCTGAACCATGTACAGAATTTCCTTAAATAATCTCCTTCTCCTTCTCCTTCTTCTTCTCTTCTCCTTCTCTTCCTCCTCCTGTTCCTCCTCCTCTTCCCTCCTCTTCATTCTCCTCCTCCTCCTCTCCCCCCCCCCCCAACTGGCGAATTCCTCAAGAATTTCCCTGTGTGTGACAGTCGACATGCCTGGGAGAGTTTCTTTTCTTTTTAAGCTATACCTTTTCTCCTTGTTTAATGCACTTGTTACAACCCAAATTGTGTTGAAGCGAAGTCATGGAAGCAGGTCTCCCTGCCTATGTATCACCTCCCATGAAGTACTTCCTTGGCCAAAGACCTTCCGTGGCTGTTACTGCTCAGGCAAGGGGAGTTGCCTCATCCCGGTTTTCTGAGATTGATTTTTCAGGATGTGTATTGAATTTGCTCTCCAGTCTGCATTTTGCTTTCTTTGTATATTAATTGTTCTTTGTTCCTTTTCTACCATTTGTCTCAGTTTGGATTAATTTTTAGCATTACATTTTATCTCATTAAGTTACTACCCATATCTTCTGTTATCCGTTGCCTAGGCTTTGTGGTGTCCATTATTAGTTGCCTTGGTCTTTATGACATGAATTTTAGTATTTAACAATGCTACATATGAGTACAAATAATAATGTGTTTCATGTACAATATAAAAACCATTACCACTGTAAATGCTTTCCGTGTGGAATGTTTCCGCTTGGAATTTTCCTTAGCCTGAAAAAATTTCTTTGATATTTCTTAGAATACGGGGTACATGCTGGCAACCAACTATTTCAGCTTATGCTTGTCTAAAATGGTTTATTTTGTCTTAATTTTTTAAAGGTAGTAAGTAAAGTATAAGATAAAATAGAGTAATTTTCACTATAGGACAGAATACAAAATAGTCTGGGTAAGCTAGCTATTGATGAGAGTTAAATATCCAAGTCACCTTCTGCTGTTGTAACTGGGTCTGTCTGTCCCTGTAAGAACAGTAGTGTTTGTTTTATGAAATCAAGGACACCCAAACTTGTGGGATGTGTACTTACTATTACTTTTTCATGATAGATCATTCACTTCATATAATGACCTTTTTTATGTCTTTTGACTAATTTTTTAATGTTATATATTTTTCAGATTTAAGAATGGCTACTCCTAGCTGGTCATGGTGATTCATGTCTGTAATTTCAGCAGGAGATTGAGACAGGAGGATTGCCACAAATTCAAAGCCAGCCTGGACTAGATAATGAGGGTTGTTTGTTTGTTTGTTTGTTTGTTTGTTTGTTTTTCTCCTCTGATTTTTTCCTTTTGTTGTTTGTAATTTCAAAAGAATGGGAAAGATTTCTCCATATGGCATATTGTTAGGATATATACATATAATTTATTATCCAGATTTGTATGCTTTTTAGAGAAAGAGAGTGTAATTCTCATAAACATTTAGGGTGCAAAAAACAAAATGTAGAAGTCTCAGAGCAAACTGGGCATAGAGCCATACCCTCTGTGAAGGTTTTCTGTTGCTTGTACCATGGGTCCCTGAGATTCACAGTGAAGATATGATGACATCTTAGAGAGTGGAGGCATTGTGAGACTCTGTTTCCCTGCCCCCCAAATAAAGAGCTGGGGCTTCAGTTCAGGGCCTACCAGCCCAGCATGTGCAAGGCCCTGGACTCAGTCTTCAACACCAAAACCAAAACAAACAGCAGCAAACAAGCACACATACACACTGCTCTCAGGAAGACCTGAATTTCCCCTAAGGTTTGAAGCATGCTTTCTACAGTATAGATTCTTGGTAAATACTTATTGATTCTGGGAACAAGGGACCAGCTGGTGTATTGGAAAAGAAATGAGTAACCAAGGTTCTGAGTTCTCATCCCTCCATTCAGGGGCTCTGAGACTTGAAACAAGTTATACAAACTCCCTAGTTCTTTGTTAACCATTTCTGTGAAACTAGAATAATGGAATCATCTGGGGAAATAAAATAATACCATATTTTAAAAACACTTTAGAAAATCTAAAATGCTAAAAAAATACAGCAGACTGTCTATTATTGGTTTTAGGATTATTTTTCCCAGAGTCTTGACACCATGGAGTGAATACCATGGTCCCCCCAGGGTGTTTGGTGACAGGGCAAGGCCCACTCTCTTCATCATTAATGTGGAAGCAGCTTTTGACCTGGGCATCACTTGTGGGCACAAGGTTTGTGAGTCTGCTGCATTCATCACATGCCTCCTGCATTCATTCAATCCTTAGTTGATGGCATGCATCCTTGGGACTGGTTACTACCTGCTCATTCTGCAGAATGTGGCCTTTCCTGAGATCTGAGAAACACCACTGCTCTAGGTCTTTCTCTGTCTCTTGGTGGGCTTTGTGGTCCTTGGTGGCAGCGTTTTTAATTTTTCTGACCGGTGATAGGTGGCCATTATGTAATTGAGCTGTGGACACGTGGCATCTCTAGTCCCTGGTCTGAGAGCATGAAGGGTTTTCAGAAATTCTCTGGGTGCAGACGAGCCTTCTTTTCTTCCTCTTCTAGGCAGCTAAGGTTCACTTTCTCCTGCGTCTGATGCATCACTGCATTTGAGGGCCTCAGATCTCTCACGCAGTTTTCTACTTGCTATAGAAAAAAATTGGCAAACTCCACCTCAAAGCTGCCGAGCCTTCTCTTGCTACCCGTGTGGATGACACTTAGGCAGCTCCCAGTCTCCCCGCTTTTGCATGGGGGACCTCAGCTTCCCTCCCACCAACATGTGGCCTCTCCCTGCCCCCTCTTCAAGGCATAGTTTAAATGCCATCTCCTACACTGCAAGGCTCTGTCCCCTTCTGAACTTTTAGTTTGTGCTTTGTGCCCAAGGAGCTGGGAACCTTCCTGTAGGGTCTGTGTATTCCCACAATTTCATGACGACTAAGCTTCCAAGAAATATCTGCGGGGCCCCATGGACAAACGGAATGTAATCTAGAGGACCCTTGGGGGAGAATTCCATTCGAATCAACACTGAGAAGTGAAAAGTTACCCTTTCTCTGAACGTGCCTGTTTCCTGTTTCTGTCTGCCTGACCCTTCACTTCGAAGCAGCCTTACTCTTGCGTTTTGCTTTTTCCACGATAAATTTACAGCTCATCACTGGAAGTTCGCTCCTGTTCTCATCTTCCTTTACAATGTCTGTAATCACGTGAGCTGCCTTTGAGAGCAAGATCACATTCTAAATCTCGTGATTAACCTTTCACATTGTGAGAAGGCTGGCTCGGAGCGCCTTGCCCCTTGCACTGGGGATGTGTTTCTCCTTTTATCTCTGCCGCTTCCGTATTTGCAAGCCACCACACTAGCTGCGGAGGTCCTATTGGGAAACATTCTCATCTCAAATGAACACATCCAAAGCACAAAACCAATCAAATGTGTAAACACCATGAACACCCTGTGCAAATCTGCCACTTAGGCTCCTGGAGGCAGCTGACAGAGTTGCAAAGTTTTTGTTATTTTGAATGCAGAATTTTAGATGTCAAGGTGTAAGAAAACATACTGAAAATACAAATTACGTTTATTTATATTGAGGGAAAAATTCCCAAATGGAAAACGTTTAAATAGAAAGTCAATCAGAATATTCAATCACAAGTCTTGTGGGCACATCTGTAGACGTTGTAATTTTTATGTACAAATGATGGATGTACTTTTTTAAAGCCTTACAGAAATACATTCACAGAAAATAACCAGTGTGGAGATTAGAAGTGAACAACGTTTCCTATTTTAAAGTCACCGTTTTTAAGATTAGTTACAATAACTCGCAATTACACATCATTTCCTGGCTACTAAACTAATACAAGCATGAATAACCAATCAGTATTTAAACCAAGAAAAGGCATTTGTTTATACTAATTGGTTATAGACAGCATCATAGGCATGAAATGAATGCAAGCTGGATTTGAACACCCCAAACAGTATACAAATGGGTGTTGAATGTGTTATTGGTTGAACGATATTTCATCGGAATATCGTTGTGCGTGGCAAAGCTCTCTCATTTTTAACCCTCCTAAACTGACCCGTTAATGAAACGCACCCACGCCCCGAGTTAGGATCCGTTTCATTAATGCCCAGAACTTTTGTTCTGCGCTTTACATTGGAAACAGATTTAAGTATTAAGCGCCTAGAAGGTCTGCAGCCTGGGAGCCTTTCCGAATTTGTAACAGGGACCAGAACAGACCGCATTACACTCTCCAAATGGTGCGGCTTTGCATTTGAATGTCCGAATTATCCTGGTTTCTTAGAGACGAGCACTACACCAACATCTTAAATCCTCAAAATACTGTTCGCTTGGCTGAATGCTTGCGATCTAAGCATATGTGTAATTATTCTGTAATTCTCCCCAAAATGTGATTCCTTGGAAATGCAGACTAGGACTCCTCTATTGTAAACTACTTCTTTGTGGCCATTCCTTTAAATATGGTAACAAGCAAGTGTGTGTGTCTGGGCTTACAGCCTTGATAAGGATGGGTTTCTTCCCAAGCTCTCCTCAGGACACCCATGGGGGAATTTTGCCCTGCATTTGTTTAAGAGTGGAGACCCGGAACACAAAAAGACCATTTAAAAATAGTTTCCATTACAAGGAGGGATGCTCTTGCCAGTGGACCTGTCCTCAGTCACTCACAATAGCCTTAGAAATAGTTTTAGGTATGAAGCTGGCACTTGTAAATGTCCCCAGAGCCAGCCTTTGTTACCGTGGTCGCTGAGAGATTCTAGGGCAGCAGAGGATCCGGTGTCTCTGCAAACAGCTTCAGATGGGCTGTACTGTGGACAATTAAAACATACACTTTAGAAACTGACAGTTGGAAAGAAAGGCAGGGTGACTGGATGGTGTGGAAGGGGGCTCAGGACGCATTATACTACGCTCAGTTCTGAAGTTTTGCAGGATCTATGAGGAGAGTCCTTGGTGAGGACTTTCCCAGGGATGAGCCTTGGCAAGCAGGGATGTCAAAGTCAAAATGTGAGATGCACGGTTCAAATTTCACTGGCTGCAGCAGCCACAACCCTTATTAACTGTAGTATGAGGCCTTTCATTTGGGTCTGTGGGGGAGGGAGGAAAGCCAGCTCACAGGGTCGTAGTTAGGCTGTGAATAATTGATAATCACTCTGAAACAGGTGCTTGCATTGGAAAATCCCTCCGTGTGGTATAATTTTGCAAATCATTTGGCTTTCTCAGCTCATACAGCTCCCTAGCAGCACCGTTTAGAACGATTGATTTCAGCATTCCATGAGCTTGGAGAGCACTGGTCTATAGCATTTACTCCCCCCACCCCCCTTGGTAAGTGTATTTTAAGGAATTTGTAATTTGGGGTTGGAATATTGTGACAGAGATAGAAAAATTCTGTTATGTAGCTGAGGTTGGCCAAGAGCTTGCTACATAGCCCAGGATGACTTTAAACTTCTGATCCTCCTGCCTCTACCTCGTGAGTACTAGGATTATAGGTGCCTGCTATCACATGGTACTGGAGCCCTGAGTTTCATGTATGTTAGGTAAGCACCCTACCGGCTGAGCCACAAACCCACCCTATCTCAATTGTTTCAGAAGCACAGAGGCAATGAGCGAAGACACTACGGTACTGATGAAGGCAGCAGATACTGGAAAGAGAAGCCACCTGGATATCCAAGAGACCCTTCCTTCAGGCTGCCCATTCCTCGTGGCTGCTATGACTTTAGAAAACATCTGTTTTGGGTCAGAGGTAGCATTAGAAATTAGAAAGAATGAAAGGAAGAACCTCAAGGGCCCAGAACCCATTCTGTTACTTTGAGGTCCAATCCCCTTCCCAAAGAGAGACTGCTAAGTGTAAATAGCAGAGAGTGCCTGAATTCTTCATGGCCATGTGTGTCATTTTTAAAAGACCCTGTACGGTATCATTTATCTGTTTATTTGACAATCTAAACCAGGGGTAGGAGAAGTGTCATAGGGCTTTGGATGAATTGAACATATGTCTGTATGTCTGCTCACTAATTTCATTATTGAGAGCCTCTCAGTGCTCACACAGGGGCACTCGGACATTGCAAATACTTGTGCCACACATAGGTGTCTGCGTGCCCTGTAGATCAGATTAGAAGTCACAGCAGATGGGCAGGGAATGAAGGGAAGACACTTGGAACAGCAAAACTTGATAGCTGACAGCTTGATTGTGAGAGAGAGACAGAAAATCCATACAGAGCAGGCATAGAAAACGATAACAGCTTAAGTTTGGACCAACTCACAGGACAACCTCTCAAGCCTCGAAGGTCTCAGAATGTCACAGCACAGAAGAAAAACCAATGGGCATAGTTATGACCCAGTCATCAAGAAACGATTAAGTGGTGTTATATGTGCTAGACTCTGAAAAGATACCTTTAGAATGATTTCCACTGAAATAGATCAAAATTAAAATTAAACTCAAAGTCTTTGTTAAAAAAAATGCAAAATGAACCAAACAAAACCCAAGCCCTCCTTGCTGGGAGATTTGAATGTGTGTGTGTGGAGAGTCTCCTTCTCCACAATGTCAAGTCAGTGTGTACAGTTTGTTTTGGATCTACACCAATGCTTTGACTTAAATTGAGTTTTATCGCTAATTCTTTCTACAGTGAGACAACTGGTCTCGTGCAAAGAACAACACTAAATGTGCAGAGAGGTTTAGTGGTCCCTGCCCTCTGTCTGAGATGCAGAGGGTTTAGTGCTCCCTGTCCTGTGTGTGAGATGCAGAAGGGTTTAGTGCTCCCTGTCCTGTGTGTGAGATGCAGAAGGGTTTAGTGCTCCCTGCCCTGTGTGTGAGATGCAGAAGGGTTTAGTGCTCCCTGCCCTGTGTCTCAGATGGAACAACACCCCTGGCACCAAGTTTCCTCATTCGCTTGTTAGGTTCTCAGCCTCCGTGCATTCCCACAGATAAAATTTGTCTCCTTTCTTTCCTTCCTTCCCTTCTCTCCCCTATTTTCTTTCTTTTTTCTACATGTAGGAGTGAGCATGCTCATTTAATATGTATGTATGTATAGGTCAGAGGTGGACTTCAGGTGGCTTTCGCTCTTACCCATAACCTAACTTTTTGAGACGGAGTCCCTCACTGGACCGGAAGCTCTCTATTTCAGCTAGGCTGGTTAGCCCATAAGCCCCTCCCAACTCCAGGATCCTCCTGTCTCCAGCTCTAGCACTTCCATACACGTGTGTGCTACCACGCCTTGTTCAGTGGGTGCTGGGGAGTCAAGGTCCAACCTCATATTGGTGTAATGCTTATCCACTGAGTCATCTTTCCAGTCCAGGATTTCTTTTTAAATAGTCTTTCAGCAGATTATAGGTGATCATCTTTATGTTTGATACAGAGGTGACCATGTGGCTTCTTTCTACCTTACAGGGATTGGATGAGGCTAGCCCCAAACTTTCTGTCACCAGCATCGTTTTGAGAATTTTCAAAGTGGCCTGAAATGAATGTGGATCCCAGAATGCTGTGGACTTTCATTTCCTGGTGGTAAGACTGTGAGAATTTCAAATTTATGTCTTTATGCTTTTCTTGTGTATCTAGAATGTCTGAAGATTTAATTTTTTAAATTTGAAGTGTCTGTGTGTATATGCGTGAGTTTCTGTGCACCACGGGCATGCAGGTACTTTCAGAGGCCAAATTGGGTGTCAGATTCCCATGGACTGGAGTTACAGGCAGTTGTGAGCTGCCTGATGTGGGTGCTGGGAACAGAACCTGGTCCTCTGCAAGAGCAAGTGCTGAACTGCTGTCCACAGTCTACATCGCCAGTCCACCTCAGAGTCATTTTTATAGAAACAAAACTTGGACTTGCAATCTTTCACACTCTCAGAGCCCACCATAGAAGTTGGGCGCCTTCATTGCTGAGACCATCTCACATGACTTGACAAATCCTGACAGAGCAGAAAGGAACATTTTTGTCTAGGCATCTCTGGCCCTTCTCTGCAGCTTCATCTTTCTGAACAATTCTTGGGACATCCACAGCTTGGAGAATGTGCCAAAACTAAAAACTAAAAATAAAAATCATGGGGATGTGAGACATGATCCATAGGCTGAGGACGCCATGAAGGCTGAAGGTCCCAGCACACTAGCTCCCGGGCACCCGCAGAAGTGTGGGAACAAGTTGATTGTGGCCTGGGAATGGGGGCCTGGCTAAGGCAGCCCCAATTTGGCAACAGCTTGTGGGGAGTAAATCCTCTCACTGAAGGTTTTTCCCTAATCTGAATAAATTCAATTCCAAAATCTGCCCTTGATCTAAGCCCCTTAAGCTTCCATGCAGGACTAAGGGCCCTCAGAGTCAATGCCAATGACAAAAGACAGGAACAACCTGCCTTTCCCTAGAGTTCACTGCTATATTCTTTACACTAACTGGCTGCAGAAAAATGCTTTCTTTTAATCAAGTTGTCTTTGGCAAATCCCCTGCCCTTATTTTGAAGGTGACATTTGGCATTTCCTTTTTGGATGTTCAATACATTTGTAGAGGCGACTCTGGAAAATGGTCAGGAAACCCGGGATAAAGTCCCCAGTGTTGTGACCAGCAAGCGGACAGACGGTGAAGAAGCAACTGTGTTAAAAGTAACATCTAGATGCCTGGCTTCCCCACCCCCCAAGCACGGTGTTTGCAGATGGCCTTAGAAGTGCTTTTCCAGGCCTGGGGGAGGACTCCGTTGGTAAAGTGCCTAATGTACAAGTGTGAGAAGCTGAATTTGAGCCTTACCTCCAGCACACATGTAAAAAGTAAGACAAAGCACTTGTTTGTAATCCCAGGACTAAGAAGGCAGAAATATGAGATCCCTAGGGCTTACTGGTCAGCCAGTCTAGCTGAATAGATGAGCTACACATCCCAGTGAGAGGCCTTGTCTTGATAAACAAGGTGAGACCAGTGGCTTGATGATTCAGTGGGTAAAGGTGCTGGTCAGCAATGCTCTATGGAGACCAAAACCTTGCCCATTGCTGCTAGTGATGGCTGGGAGGAGCTAATTAACTCGCTGAGTCAAGATCATTACTAGGGGCTGGAGAGATGGCTTAGTGATTAAAAGCACTGGCTGCTCTTGCAGAGGACCTGGCTTTTGTTCCTAGCACCCAGTTGGTGACTCAACAACCATATATAATTCCAAGGGATTGGACACCCAGGCACTACACATATATAGTGTACCTACGGGTAGGTAACCACTCATATGCATAAAATAAAAATAAATAAAATATTTTTTTAAAAAAGATGTATTTATTTTATCTGTATGAGGACACTGTAGCTGTCTTCAGATGCACCAGAAGAGGGCGTCAGATCCCATTACAGATGGTTGTGAACCACCATGTGGTTGCTGGGAATTGAACTCAGGACCTCTGCAAGAGCAGTCAGTGCTCTTAACCACTGAGCCATCTCTCCAGCCCCCAATAACTGCTATGATAAACGACCTGGAATCTGATGGCTTTAGTTAGTATTCTCTGGTGCTTCTGGGATTGCGAAGGTGGGAAGAGTTGTGGAGACAAAAATCTAAACATATACCAGGTTGTGCATCCCCTAGAAGCCAGAAGAGGGCGGTGAACAAAGCCATAGGGTGTGTGATGAGTGTGGCAAGTGTGGGAAGAGCAAGCCAGTCCAGGGCAGAGCACACGGCAGGTGACTGGAGATGCAGCTGGAAACACAGGCTGCGGTCTGAGTGTCACATGCTCTGGCATCCAAACCATAAAAAGAATCCTCTTGTGTACCCTGAAGGTGGTAGGGCCCCCAGAGGGTTTGAGAGCTGCAGACTGCTCTGGCAGCTCACATTACTGTCATCAGAACCACTGCTCCGGAGCTCTGGCTAGTGGGAGCGACACAGGCAAGCAGCAGAAAAGACTGTTTGACTGTGTCCCTTGCCCATTAGATTCCAGCCGTACCACCTCCCTGGCCACCTGTGTCACCTAAAAGTGTTTGCAGAATTGCAGAGTGGGTACTGTCCTCATCAGGACCACTGGCATGGAGTGGTTAGCCCTGTGATCTGAGGACATCAGAAACTGACCTGCTGGACATCTTGGGTGTGTTCTCCTTCTGCTCTTACCTCATCCAGTGTAAGACTGACACTCTGCTTGCCTCCATGGTCATTCCCAGATGTCATTAATCTCTTTTATTCTAAGCTCCTCCTACAGGAACAATCGTTTCCAGGAATATGCTTCAAGTGATGGGAAAATAGATAACCCTTCCCTGGAACCATGAGTAACAGGTTTCTTAGCATGCTTTTCCAAGGATCTCTCTGTACACGACTCAAACTGGCTTCTGCACAGGGAGCCAAAGCTAGCCCAGATGTGGACTGATTGACAGGCATGGTGCTTTCATGATTTAGAAGCTCTGGGCAAGGCACATTGTGCTAGTTAGTATTCATCAACTTGACACAAGCTTGAGGACTTACCTCCACCAGATTAGCCTTGAAGGCATGCCTTCTGGGCATTTTCTTGATTTATTATTACTCTGAGAGGGCCCAGATCTCTGATAAGATCAATTTTATCTATAGCCTGAGCAAATAAGGGGCATCCGCCTGGGGCTTAGCTTGACAAGAGAAGTTCAATACACAAAACCTCATCTTTCTGGTAAGAAGATATGGTCCGGGAAGAGCCTTGTGGGGTTAAAATACTCTACCTGCTGCTCCTCATTCCACTAGCCAATCCTTGTGGGATTTAGTAGACAGAGTCCCTTTCAACATGTAAATATATTGAAATTTAGAATATGTAGACAAGTAAAAGTGCAGTTTTCAACCTCTGTGACTAAATATTTCAAAACAAGTCAATCCTTTTTCCTTGATGGAGGTATATTTAAGCAATATATTTTGCCCTAAATTTACAGTAATATTTGCTTATTTATATAGAGTCAAGATCTCACCTAGGATATATATAGCCCAGGTTGGCCTCCAACTCTCCATATAGCTGAGAACAACTCTGAACACCTGATCTTTCTGCTTTCATTGCCTGAGTTGGGATTTCAGGTAATTGCCACCTTTTATGTGGTGCTAGGAATTGAACCAAGGGCTTCCTGTATGCTAGACAAGCCTCTAGAAGCCCAGCTATACCCCAAGCTCCTACAGTAATAGCTAAATATAAACCTCTCATCCTTATAATGGAATGTGAGCGTTTTCAAAGTCACAAAATATATATTTTTTTCTGAAACCTTTTTGAAGGGCTGCCTGGGACTTCAGCTATGGTTGCATAACAATTGATTTGTGAATATTATATTGGCTTTAGTAAGAGCTGTTATAAATAGTGTTTGGATGAACATCTGAACACAGAAGATAATCCATAGGTTTGATATGTTTTTAGGAGTAAGGTTATTGTGCCCAATCTTTCTGATAAAAAGCTCAATATGGTGAGAAGACTGGTCTTTTCCAACCCACCAGATATCTCTTACACCTCTGATCATGCAAAGAGACTTAAAGACAAAAACTGAAGAGGAGGGAAGGGAAAGATAGGGGTGGGTATGGGAAAATAACCACCCAAGACCATAAGTACTACCTCACAAGACAACTTGGGGCATTTTGTTGGTAGAACAATGAAAGTACTATTGGAAGTTGGGGTTGAGTTTAGATTCTTGGAAAATTACACAAATGGCATCCTAAGATCTCCTAGACCTTAGGAATGCTTATCCCAATAGCTAGTGAATCTATGCCTTTAGGGCTTCCAACCCTGAGGTGGGATATTCAAATCTGAAGATGACCTTTGCGAGTGCTTAGAACTGGCTTTAGATACCCAGAGATTGTCAAAGTCAGAGGGACTTTAGAATTCATCCTCATCCATCCAAAAAGAAGTGCCAGAGAAGAGCAGTAACTCACATAGAGTCAAGCTCAGATCAGACCTGAATAATGGAGTGCAGATCTGGACAGGGTTCAGAGACCGGACCAGGTTAGGAGGAAGAGACTGATTATGTTCTAGAACAACAGAGGTCTTTCCTCATTGAGTTTACCTGCATTATCTTCTACCCCAAAGTAGGCTCAGTTCTCAGCATCCAGGCACCCTGCTCACACTCTTGTCTGTTACATTCTAAATTACATTTTGCTTTTTGTCTTTTTTTTTTTTTTTTTTTTTGGTTACATTTTGCCAAGTCATTTATTTAATCATCTAAGTCACACAAAATAAAGCAGAAACCTGCAGTGGAAAGCACCTTATGAGTGAACCAAGAAGATCAGAACCCTACGGCTTCTTATTTTCAGAACTGCTAATTTAAAATCTTGGAAACACTTTTCAAAACTACAGCTTCCTAGCGCTCCAAGATTCCTACTTAGGAGTCCTGACTAAGTTAATGACTCTCTCCCAAGTTTTCTTGAAGAGAAATTTTACTCAGATCCCCGAAAACAGAATTATTATGCGCACTCAAGAATTTTAAAGACACCATATACAAAATATTCCTTTTTTTAAAACATCAAAGCCCAGCTACCATTCTTTAAAAATTAATCTGAAGGGTAAACTTGAAAATGTCTCTTCAGCAGGACCTCATACTTAGAAGTGTCTGCCAAAACATTAAGTAAGGAAAAAAGTTAACAGTGAACAAGTGGATTTTCTGTTGTGTAAATGTTTATACAGATGTTGTAAGAGAGACTTTTTTAAAAACCCCTCCGGTTGCTGACAGGGTACAGCTTTGCATATGCGTGTTAACAGGAGAGCGTGCTGCGTGTTGGATGAAAGGGGACGTGGGTCTCAATGACTTTCAGATTAACGGGAACAGATGGAAGGGTCACACTTGAACAACTCAACACAGCAGCATAAAGGCATCGCTGGAGTGGAGTTCATTGCCTCGGACAGATACTGTCAATCACCTCAGGCTTGCTCTCGGTTGACTAACAGCCTGGACCTTGAAAGACTGGGGGAAAAAAAAAAACAACAGAATTTAAAAAGGAGTATTTTGAAGCAAGAACTGGAGTTCGTCTTGTTTTTTTCTGCTCTGAACTTCAACTCAGACAGATCAGGCTCCAAGGAACAAGGCAGCAGGGTAAAAAATACTTTGGAAATGGATTGATTAATAATAACAACAACAACAATGTCTTTTATTAAAAATAATTTTGCAAAAATTTAGACCTGAGGTTTCTGGGTTCCTATAAGCACACTAATTAGAAAACTGCACAATTCTAGAGAGGAAAACATGAAGGTTGCTTCTCTGATGGACTTGAAAAACTCATCCAAGTACGTGTTGCCAGGCAACACCCAAGTCACTCTTCTCTAGTTTTGTTTGTTTGTTTGTTTTTCGTTTTTTTGTTTTTGTTTTTTTTTTAAATGTGGTCTCAAAGACAGGCATCAGGCCCCCTCCAACTGTGAGCTGTTTTTCAGGACTCTGAGTTCTAGCCACAGTGACCACAGCCTTTCAAAGTTAGGTGAGGCTTAGGAGTCTGTCTTCTTTATTCCCTACGGGCCACTTGGAAGTCTGGAGATCCTCTAGACCTTAGATAGATAGATAGATAGATAGATAGATAGATAGATAGATAGATAGATAGATAGATAGATAGATAGATAGAAGATAGATAGAAGAACAATGTTTCCTTTGCTGCCTCTGTGCAGCTGATTAATCCTAACTGAGAGCAGGCTCCACCGCAGGTTGCTGGATGAGGGAGTTCTAGAAAGTACAGGCCAAAACTGTTACTTGCATGTCTCAGAGGAACTCTGATCTGGACCCCTGACTCCCTGTGAACCCTAATGGTTTGGCCTGAGAGCAACCGAAGGCAGTAAAGATGGGAATTCTTAAAATCACAGGAAGTCCTAGACAGTGTGGGTCACCACTGACAGACAGGTCCCCCTCCAGGTTTGCCTGCATTTGAAATTGTGACTGAAACAGAAGTCAGGATGGTAGCTGTGAAGATTAACTAACGCTCATTACCAACTTGACTGGATCTAACCATAGAAATGTGTTTCTGATTGTGTTGAGAAAGGTGTTTCCAGAAAGGCTTAGTGGGAGAGGGAAGGCTCACCCTCATTGTGAATGACACACTCTGCAGGCACAGGACCTAGAACTGAAGGGAGAGGAGAAGGTGAGCTGAGCAACAGCATTCATCTCTCTGCTTCCTGACTCTGGGCGCAGCGACCAGCTGACTCACACTCCTGCCGCCTCCCCGTCATGTTGAGCTTCCACCCTTGTTTCTTGCCAGGCATTTGGTTTCAGCAACCAGAAAAGTAATGAATGCAGTGGAATCTAGGACCCTGGCAGCATTTTTCACAGCATCAAAGGCTATAAACCTCTACACTTCCCGTCAGTGCTGAGCCTATACCTGTCTCCACACTATCATTTTCTCCCCAACTACCCCTTCATAGAAAGCTCTCTCACGTCACTTAGGACTGGAAGCTGGAAAGCTGCATAGCCCCAGCCTGACTACCAATGCTCACACCAATGTGGACGCCGGTCCAGGCTCGGCTAGAGTCTCTCCCCAGGACGTAGACATTCAGGCAGAGGGAGCAGTTGGCTGCGGGTGGGTTATTAGAGCTGTAGGCATGTGGTGCACTCCTTTAATCCCAGTGTTTGGGAGGCAACCGCAAGCAGATCTGCAAATTCAAGGCCAGCCTGGTCTACATAGCAAGCTTCAGAACAGCCAGGGGGTACATGAGACCTATCACAAAAAATAAAAATAAAAAAGTTCTCATTAAACTAGATCTTAAGGGAAAACAAGGAAAAAGGCTTAACATGAGAAAGCAATCTGTGAAGGAAAGATAGGAAAGGAGCCATAACAAGAGATCTCCAGGGCTCCAGGCAGCAGGGGGTGGAGGTGGAAAGGGGGGGCTGGGGGTAGGGGCATGGGAGGCCCTTAGAAATGTGAGGCTCTGCCATACGTTTCACAGTGGGTCTGTGGAAAAGTCCTTTTTCTCCGTACTTGCAGTACTTGCAGTACTTTGAAGTTTGTGGTGTTGTTTGTTTTGTTTTTTTCCCTTCTGAGACAGGTTTCTCTGTAGCCCTGGGTGTCCTGTAACTTGCTTTGTAGACCACGCTGGCCTCGAACTCAACAGAGATCTGCCTCCCAAGTGCTGGGATCAAAAGTGTGGGCCACCACTGCCTAGTTGGAGTTCGTATTCTTTACAAACCCAGTCTGACTAGGACACCATGGGATTGCCATGATCCAGTATGTTTTGAGCACGTACTGTATGCCTGGCATTGTGCCAGCCTCTGGGGGAAAGATGGTAACAGCAGGACCGGTGAGTGAGAGAAAGCTCCTGTAGATGCTTCTGTCTCTTCCCCTGGGATGCCTTTTGCTGAGGAGCCTTGGGAAGTTGACAGTTTTCCTCCCTCCTCCTCTCTTCTCTGGTCTACAAATTTCTTTGGTAACCACCTCTGGATACCCAAAGGGCTCCCTGTAAAGTAACTGAAGGGTGTCTTTTTTTTCCCCATCTGTTTATTCCCTGCCTTCTCATCTAAGTGGAGCCTCAGTCCGATACTCAGAGAACCCCCATTAACGAACGAATCACTGTAATCAGGTATTGGCATCGAGGGAGTTATTAGTTTAGTTGTTTTTCTGAAGGGCTTATTAGTTCCAAATGAAAGGAGTCCGTAGCTACAAAGAAGGCATAGACAGGCAAGAAAGTATGGCAGCCGGAGCCGGAAGTAAAGAGAAAGAGCAGGAAGTAGGGCAAGGCTATGAGCTCTCAGATCCCACCCCCAGTAATGTACTTTCTCCAGCAGGCTCCGCCTCTTAAAGGTCCCATAACCTGCCTAAACAGCACCACAAACTGGGGACCTCGTGTTGAAATATGCGAGTCTATGGAAGACATTCCTCATTCAAACCACCACGGTCCCCAAAATTCACACCTTCAAATAATAAGAATCACATAATTTTTCCTGTGCCTGTCAGATCAGGACATATTAACTTGAATATATTAACTAGAATATATCAACTTGGGCCAGGCGACTTTAAAATGGATCATTGAATTGGCCATCAAGTTGGTACTGTATTAGTTACTTTTCTGTGCCTGGGGTGACCAAGGAAACTTCTAGAAGGAAGGATTTACTTGGGTTTATGGTTCTTGCTGATCCACCACCATCGCTGCAGGGAAGCATGGCAGAAGGTGGGCATGATGACTGGACCAGCAAGCTGAGAGCAAGCAGGAAACCAAGGACTCCCTGGGAACAGGTGCATTGCTTTGAAACCAAAGCGTCTGCCCCAAGTTGCATACTGCCTCCACAGAGGCCTCCCCAAATAGGGCTGCCCTCTGGGAACCAAGTATCTAAATGTCTAAGAAAATGGGGGTGTGACATCTCTTTCAAACCACCACAGTGCTAGAGATTAGTTGGAAGTCTTCCTGGGACTCAGTTCTTTCTATATAAACTTCTCCACTAACTACAACACAGTACAACTGGGTGGGTTAGGATCTAGCCTCGAAAGTCCCAGAGTGTCGTGGTGACTACTTTTCAGTGGTCATAGCAGCCACTAAAACCATTCTTCCCTCCCCCTAGATTCAAGGAGAGAAGATATAGATCCTACCTCTTAGCTGAAACACAGCAGAGTTCCATAAGAGTGTGAAGTATGACTGATATTGAAGTGTCTGTCTGTGGAAATACAGCTGACACAGGAGCTCCCCTAGATAAATAACATCTAATCTGAGCTGCCCTAGGCCTCCCCCAAGACACTTAAGCCAAGATGGTGGAAGTTAAAGACATTATAAAAGGGAGGAAGGATTCTTATCCGGTGACAGGAAGCATTGCCTCACAGGAACTGGGCAGGTGGTTCTCTCCAGCACTCTCAGGAACCTCCTGGTCTCTGACCTGCCTTCCTTTGTGCCTTTGGTTCAGCCTTCCTGACTAAGATAGAGGGGTAGTGTTTTGAGAGCAGTCTAGCCTTGGGATAACAACAATATCTTAATCAATAGAGAAAGCAACTGCAAAAATAGTCTATAAAGAAAAGATTGTGAATGAGAGCACCGATTTCCTCAACTGGAATGTGTTCAAAGTCAAGAAAAACCATCAATGAAATGAAAGCAAAGCCAGGCATGGCAGCCCACACCTTTAGTCCCAGCACTCGGGTGGATCTCTGTAAGTTCAAGGCCACCTAGTCTACAGAGCAAGTTCCAAGACAGTCAGAAATGCACAGAGAAACCCTGTCTCAAGAAACAAATAAACACAAAAACAACAACAAAAAATAAAGAATAAAAAGAAGGAAATTAACAAAGTAAGTTACAGTGATAAAAATAAATTTCCCAACAAGTAATTAATCAAGCATCTTTATGAGTGAGGTAGACAAGTGTCAAAGCTGTCATTATCATCTATAGTTAATCATTCATTGTCCACCCATCACCTACCTGGTTATCTGTCTTTTATCATCGCCTCTGTTTATCTAGCTATCATATGTGTATCTATGTGTTTATCTATAATCTATCATCTGTTTATTTCCTACATACCTATCAGCTATTTATCATTTTCCATCTATGTGTTGATCTAGTTGTCATCCAGCTATCTAACACCAAAATTATAGGAACTATAAGGAGAACTCAGCAGGTCAGACTTTATAAAGAGTATTGATGTCATCACTTTCTGATATCAAGTAGAAAAAGGTCCATTTCAAGGAAAAAATCAGAAGAAATGCTTACATAGGCCTTTCAGGGCATTTATGGGTAATATAAAACATTGAAAATACACCAGGCTGTAAAGAAACAGTATATTCCAAATATTAACTGTTCATAAAATAGAAATGAAAGTTGATACCTGATTTAAAATATTCTTCTAAATAACAGTGGGTAGAAGGAAAATCCAGAACTCTTAACTTGTAAGTATGTAAAGCATGGAGAGAGTATGTAAAGCATGTGTCATGGAGAGCTCTGAGCATCTGAACCTATCAGACATGACGTGTACATGCAGCACAGAGAGGGGCCCGTAGGCTTAGCTGCTGGCAGGAGGTGTGGCTCACTCGGTACAGTGCCTGCCCAGCATTCACAAGGTCCTGGGTTTGATCTCCAGCACAGTAAACTGGATGTGGTGGCACATGCTGGCAATTCCAGCTCTTACCTCCCAGCTGAAGAATAGAGGGTCAAAAGTTCAGGGTCATTTTCAGCTTTATGGGGAGTTTGAGGTCAGTCTGGAAAAGACCCTGTCTAAAAAGAGAGAGACAGAGACAGAGAAGGGGATGAAGAGCATAAGAGGGAGAGAGAGAAGAGAAAGAGAGGAGATATCAGAAAAATGATGTATAGTTTGCAATATTTACAGTACAGAAAAAGAAAAATTATTCCTGGTGGTATTATTGGAGCCATGTTCTATTTATAGAAATAACTGGATGATTGTGCCCATAGTTAAATAAAGATGAGCAATTCAGATATTACACCTTCCCTTCAGAGACTAGCTGTGAGTGCTTACATGTTAAAGGTTCTGGGGATCTGGACACTAAGAACAACTGCAGCATGCTTATCCAAGGGTTTGAAGTGAATTTGATTCTGTAGGATGCTCTGTGGTTTTGCTTCATATAACTGCTTCTCTTAGTGCAGTTGAGGGATCCAGAGATCAAATCTCAGGGCACAGCCCAGTGTGACAAAAAAAGCAAGGAAGTATAGCTTATGCAAAATTACAGCCAAATGCTGGCAAGGTACCTGATAGGTTAAGCAGTGTCTAGAATTTGTAGAAACTTGGGGTAAATACTCCTTCAGTCTAATCAATCATACACACATACAATCATTCATAATATATATATGTATATGTATATACACATACATACATATACATATATACACATATACATAGACATACATACATACACACACACACGTGTGTGTGTATGCATGTGTATGTGTGTGTGTGTGTGTGTGTGTGTGTGTGTTAGAGGTAGGAGGATCAGGAATTCAGTCATTCAGAGTTACATTGAAAACTTGAATTCAGCCCGGACTACATGAGACCCTGCCTTAGAAAACACAAAAGAGATCCGAAAAAGAAGAGGTGGTTAAAGATACATATTAAAGAGCTGTTTTAGAGCCAGGACAAATACGATGTTTTCTCTCCGAGCGAAGGCCTTCTGCTGTGAGTACAAGTGGATGGAGATGAGTTCCAGTCACACTGAGGTGACCTCACAGGACCTTCTTCCTAAGAAGGCTTAATATGCACACAAAATTCAAGCTAAAGGCTAGAAAGGACGGACCACATTTGTGTTGAAACCCAGAATCTAGAATAAAGGCTTGGGGAATTCAAAGCAGGTACTTGGGGTCACTGCAGATCTCTACAGTGCCCAGTGCTCTGTTTGTGGCCCTTGTTGTATTGCAGTGTAAATTAACCACACTTTGCTACTCAAGACATTGCTTCTCCAAGAAATGGTTCCTCTCTTCGCTGATGGAGCCTTTCTTAGAGATCAGCTGACCATTCCTCTCAGAGATGTTCCCCGTGGTCTGCAATCTCAGACTCTCACACCTTCTTCTTCACTTACCTTCTCCTCTAAACGACTGAGTGTTTACAGACCCTGGAGTTCTCGGCCCTTCTTATTCTTTGCAGACAAAATTTACTAATGTGGCTAGGACTGAGGGATTTCCTTGTTAGGTGTAATGGCTTCTAGTGCTCAGGTGGAGGGGAAATACCTGTTTCTCTTACTTCTGTGGCTATGGTACAGTATTCTGACCAAAGCAACTTAAGGGAGAATGAGTTCATGTTGGTGCACACCTCTACATTATAGTCCATCATGGAGAAGATGTTTCAGCAGCTGAGCTCGAGGGAACCCACTTCACTGTATCTACAGTCAAGAAGCAGAGAGACAGGAATTTATGCTAGAGCTTGGCTGGCGTTCTCTACTTGATATGGTCCCAGATGTCCTGATCAGAAAATGGTCTCTCCCAGAATTAAGAGGGAGCTTCCTACATCAATGAATAGAATCAATATAATCCCTGACCGTCATCCCCAGAAGCCCGTCTCCCAGGCGACTCTATATGCTGTCAAATTGACAATAATCACTAATAGTCACAGTGCCACCTGTTTCAAAATTAATGTCATTTTCATTTTTTGGAGTGAGGATTTGTTTTGCCTAATCAGATATGTGAAATAATACCGTGAACAGATCCATGTGACACAGAAGCAATGTTTCATGTAAAGAGCCAGCAAGCAGCCACCCTGTGCTGGCAAGGAGCCCTGGGCTCCTAGTGTCCTGCGTTGCTATTTCGAAGGTGTGTTCTTTATTCTTATGAACTTGCCAACATTACTTGTGGAAGTAGGAGGGTCAGAAGATGGCTATACAAACCTCTATTCATCCCATGATCCTTCTACTTCTACCCTATGGGACAGAACTTAATCAAAGAGGCTGACTGGGGACTGCAGTTTTTACTGTCAGCACCTTGGTATCTCAGTGAAATCCCTGTGCATCCAACTAAAATCTATTCCTTAAGAAGAGGAGGGATATGGTTAGGAGATGGTATCTGTCAATTTTTCATTCATCAGATACTCTTCTCTCATGGGGTAGAAGACGGCAGCTACTACGGTGAGCATAGCAGGGTTTCTCTTGGGGGTGAGATTCTGTCTGTGCTGTCTTGAACCAGTTCTCTCTAACTTATAAGGACTACTGCTTGGAGTACTTTGGTGTTTCTCTGAATGTGTTAACAGACCATCCACCCTGTCTGCCCTGTCTGCACGATGAGATTCCTCTTCCCTTTGGATCACAGCGTTCTCCTCTCTTAAGGTCATGTGCTTGAACCATGTGCTGTCACTCACTGCCCACTTCACGTTACGGATTGTGGTCTGGGTCACATTGGTCCTCCGACTTACAGCTCCAACAGTCATCTGATGATCCCTCTTGAGGCATGGTTGACTGTGTTCTCATCTGCAGAAGTTTCTCAAAGCTGCTGGATTTACAAAAACAATAATTAATGTCCCGAATACTTTCCCGAGTGTTCTTATGGGTGGCACTGATCTGCTTTAAGGCAGCCCTTCACCCCTGGTCATGGTGGCGTACGTCTTTAATCCCAGCACTCGTGAGGCAGAGGCAGGCAGATCTCTATGAGCTCAAAGTAGACTAGCCTGGACTACATAGCGAGTTCCAGGACAACCAGGGCTACACAGAGAAACTTTGTATCAAAAAACTAAAATAAATAAATAAAAAACAGAACAGAACAAAACAAACAAACAACAACAACAACAAAACAATCCCTTGAACTCCCAGATGTTTATCTTCCAATATTTGAGTGAGACAGTATTATAAACTGTGTCTGCCTGGTGCATGGAACCCAACTGTGTTTGGACAGATGTCCCCTTAAGTGATGAGCCACTATAGAAAGAACTGACTGGCTGGACAGTGGTGGCTCTCTCCTTTAATCCCAGCATTTGGGAAGCAGAGGCAGGCGGATCTCTGTGAGTTTGAGGCCAACTTGGTCTACAGAGCAAGTTCCAGGGCAGCCAAGGCTACACAGACAAAGCCTGTCTCAAAAACAAAACAAAAACAAAAAACAAAACAAAAACTAAAACAAACAAACAAACAACCTGAATGGTAGGCAGGACAGGAGGAAGGAAGGACCGTCATTCAAGGCTCCTAGGAATGTGCTAAGTCAGAGTAACAAACAAATAGGCCTTGGAAATTAGGGAGTGATGGAATCCATTAATCACCATGCTTCTCATGCGTGCATTATAGTGACAATTGTGAATGTATCCTAAGTATGCTATTTACACATTTGAGTATATATTGAGCTTTGGGGAAGAAAGGCCCCGTGAAGTAAGATATTATGAGCTCTGTTTTATTTCATTTTAAAATCATTTTTAAAGCTTCTATACATGTATATGTTCTGTGTTAGACATATTCCCCTTATACCAACCCCTCCCCTTTCTCATTCCTGAGCTTTTTTTTAAAAAGATGAGCTTTTTATAGATGAGAAACTGGCTTAGAAAGACGAGTGACTTCTTACAAGTTGGTAAGTGGTACTGCTGGATATAAGTCCCTCTTGGGACAACTCAGCCCATGGACTTCTAGAACTTTCTAGAGATGTATGTGCCCAGACTCTCTATGACCATAGGACCCTTCTTCTGTTCCTAAACCCAAAGGCACAGAGTTTGGACAACAAAGAAAGGATTTTTTTTTCTTCTATAAGAAAAGGAATTTTCCGTAGCCAATACCCATATGAGCAGGCAGCAGAGCAGAGGAAATCACAGGCTTCCTCTTGGGGACGGATGGCCCGTTATCCCCTCTTGCTTGGGAAGGAGGCCTGGCAGTGCACTGGGCTCTGATTCAGAACAGGAGTGCAATTCAGAAGCATCCTCCGGTGCTGGGAAGCTGCTCACATCCCCGGAAAATTCAGTGGGAGACTAAGTTGATGGAGGCGAGGATTTTATTCAGCAGAGTCTAAGGCCTTTCAAAGCAGGGCGAGGGTCTGTTAAGGAGCAGTCAAGCATAGTCTGGGAATTATCTCCATTGGGTGCCTACCTGTGACAGGCCTCATGAGCTGCTAAGAGGCTCATTCAGTGCCCAGGGGACAATGGCCAGTGGGGACAAACAATTCGGAGGAGTCTATCATTCTGGTGGTGTTATCTTTAGCACTGAATAAAACCGGAGTTCCCCCTTTCTGCCTCCTAGTCAGCACTATTTTTAGGAGCCAGTGGTACTTTTCAACTCTCTTTTCACTATTTTTCAACAGGTTCACAGGGGCACAAAGTGCAGTATATAAAAAGGATAATGACTTGGCTTGAGGGCAGGAAAAGGCCGATGAACAGTGCAGCCAAGCTTGCCGGGACTAGAATAGATGAAAGTTTGGAGAACTGTCCAGAAGAAATGGCATTGTGTGTGCACAGCTCAGTACTTCTGAGGTGCAGAGTGGACTCTCTGAAGTTCAAATCACAGAGAAGAAAGAGTCAGCTGTGGACAGTTGTGAGCGAGAAGTCAGAAGAAATGGAGGTGGTGTTGGTGGTGGGTGTGGCTCCTCTTAGGGATGGTGAATGTCAGCTCTCTTGGCAGGACTGGCTCCATGGGCAAGTGGCCTGTACAGCTATACAGGGTCCCCTCCTGAGAAAGAAAGTGTTGTGCTCTCTGTCTACATCTTCGAATTCTTAGTCATTTTTTAAACAAGAGATTTCATATCTTCATTTTGTACCCATCCCCCCTAATTCTGCAGCTGGTTCTATTTCAGATATACAAACTCTTGTCAGAGGGAGGAGGTGGCTCACACCCTTAATCCCAGCACTTAAGGGACAGAGGCAGGCAGATCTCTATGAGTTCGAGACCAGCCTGGTCTACAGAGTGAGTTCCAGGACAGCTCAGGCTACACAGCGAAATACTCTCTCAAAAAACCAAACCAAACAACTAACCAAACAAGCAAACAAAGCAAACAAGCTGTTGTCACATCCACAGTTCCAGACACCAGGCTTCCTGTGCCCCAGCTATCAGAGAGTGAAGAACAGGATTTATATTGTTTTGGCCCTCCAAATGATAGTCACTTTGCTTTTTGTTATACTTCTGTGTGCTTTACACACGTGGACACGTCTATACATATGCATGTATGTGTGTGTGCGCGTTAGCTCGTGAGAGCATGCACGTGAAAGTCAGAGTCCGATCTCAGGTATCCTGCCTCAGGTGCCATTTGCTTTGATCCTTAAGACAGGGTCTCTCTTAGTGTGGAGTTCACCTATTCTCCTAGGCTGGCTGGCCAGTAAGCCCAGGGATTTGCCTGGCTTTGTGTCCCCACCATTGAGATTGCATACACCCCACCAGGCCCAGTGGTTTTTGTTTGTTTGTGTGTTAACGGTTCCTTGCGGCTCAATCCCAGGCCTTTATGCTTGCACAACAAACTCTACCGCCTGAGCCATCTCCCCGCCCTTCTGTTGTTCATGATATGGAGGATTGAGCACAGGGGTTTGTGTTAAACAAGAACTCTACTTTTGAGCTACATCCCTGTCCTACACTGGGTTTTGTGTCTCTATCCCACTATAGGAAGACTAGATAGGGAGTTTTATTTTCAGTGCATGCCATGTTAGGATTCCTCACGGAAGGAGCTGGCCTGTCTCAGTACTCCATATGCCATAAAGTCTATGCTTCATGGTCCACATGGAGTGCTGTGGGATTCCTTTGTATGATTCAACTACTTAACAAGGCCCTTGTTGAAGTCCAGCAAGAGTCTCCCTTGGTTCCCCCACCCTGGGTGTGTAGAGAGAGAAAAGACAGATCAGCCTTACTGCCACTCAGAGAATGAAGAGCATACTGTCATACTGTCTAGTGTTTTATAATCCCATGTTTGAACCCAAATGTAAGTGTCTTAGTCAGGGTTTCTATTCCTGCACAGACATCATGACCAAGATGTAAGTTGAGGAGGAAAGGGTTTATTGAGCTTACACTTCCATGTTGCTGTTCATCACCAAAGGAAGTCAGGACTGGAACTCAAGCAGGTCAGGAAGCAGGAGCTGATGCAGAGGCCATGAAGCAATGCTGCTTACTGGCTTGCTTCTCCTGGCTTGCTCAGCTGGCTTTCTTATAGAGCCCAAGACTACCAGCCCACAGATGGTACCACTCACAAAGGAGAAAATGCCTTACCCCTGGATCTCATGGAGGCCTTTTCTCACTTGAAGCTCCTTTTTCTGTGATAACTTCAGCTTGTGTCAAGTTGACACATAAAACTAGCCAGTACAGTAAGTGAAGGCTGGAAGTAACTTCAACCCCAATCCAAGTTCAGAACCCATGGCAGTGTCTCTACAGTGGGACAAGGAATGCACATCGGATGATACAGTTGATGACTGTGACAGTGATGTCTTACCTGACCAACTTTAGAAAGAGACTGCCTCCCTGAGCATGTCAAGCCGCATGATAAGAAAGCACCCTGCTTTTTAAAAAATTAATTAATTAATTTTTAAATGTATGAGTGCTCTGTCCGCATGTACACCCACATGCCAGAAGAGAGTGTTCTATCCCTTTATAGATGGTGCTGAACCACCATGTGGTTGCCGGGAGTTGAACTTAGGACCTCTGGAAGAGCAACTGGTTCTTTTACCCACTGAGCCATCTCTCCAGCCCCAAGTCTCATTTTCTAACTGTGGCCATGGGCAAACTCCTAACTGCACTGATACCTGATGGCTTCATTGCAAACATGGATGTGATAGGGGCAAGACTTTTGTGAGGCTCAGAACTGGCTTCCGTCACTAAATGCTGATACAAGGGACAACTCGAAGTCTCTGCACTGAAGTCCCACTGCCTCAGCCACCTTCTCATCTCCCTCAGCTCAATGCTTCCCTGTGCTCTGAGGTACAGCTGGACCCATATCTGGAGCATCCGGGTTGCTATCAGATCTACTGTCTCAATGGGCCCCACTTCCAACCCCAGCACCCAGTCTTCATCATGGGGTGATGGTTCCTGTGGCAGCCCTCCCCTCTCCACCAGCGCCACCTCACAGATGGAGGACCCAGTCTGTGGGAAAGAAGAGACCGTGACTTATCGGAACATATGGTTTCCTAATTCAAGTTAAAATGTCTGCACCCTGTTGCATCTGGTGCCATTTTAGTTAGTTAGAAATGCCACACAAGGCTGTGACTAAAGGGGAAGAAACGGAGAAAAATACAGTTATTACACACTCAAGAGCCGGGTTTTGCGGCTCATTAGCCAGTGGCCTCCGTGACTAATTAGGTTTTGTCACTGTTGCGGGGTCATTATGCCTTAATTTTTTTGCATAGTTATTCAGCCGTCACTTGAGGAAAAATGAAGGAGAGAAATACCCTTCTCTGTCTCTCCAGCTCTGAATCACTCGGGCTAAACAACTCCTGGGGCTGAGAGTACCAGAAACTGATGAAATGATCATTTTGCCACAAAAGGACAAAGCGATGAGAGAGGATTAAAGAGGCTTCTTTATCTGACGGCAGAGACCTCATTGAGCCTCGGAGGGCACCGTTCAGTGGGGGAGAGCATTAACTTTGAAGCCAGTCATCCAGAGCTAATGTTTCTCCCTTTACTTCATTTGTTGCCCAACTGGCCTTAGCAACCTCCATTTTTGTTACTCATCCTTGAAAAAATGAGGAAAAATGCGTAGTAAAATAAAGCCGGTGGGTCTTCCACAGGCCGGAGGCCTGGGTTAATTTTTGCCAGTAGCAAATGAAATTGAGAACACCATGGGCTTCGCACAGTGGGGCTTGTGTTGGGTCCAGTATAGTAAAAGAACCCATGGTGTGAGGGGAGACATTGGTGTCAATCACAGGATAGGACCACAATGGCTGGTAATTGGCGTGGGTCCACCTTCTAGTCTGTCCTGCTGAGCCTGAAGCCCCCGGGCTCACTCTTGAGCCCCACTGCTAACAAGTAAACAATTTATCAGGGTTAGGTCTCCTGCGGGTTGCCCCATCTAGGCTCCATTCAGCCCCCTATACACCCCCAAGCCCCCGTGCCAGCCCCACCGCACACACAAAAATTTACGTACACCGTGCAATTTGGGGCAGACGCACCATGTAGCAACAAATTTACAACAGGCCTACCATGAAAATGGCTGTGTCAATATACTGCGAACTGGGGGAGCTGCGCGGCTGTGCTGGGCCACAACTGGTGGTCCCAAAGGGCATCAGAGGGAAGGGGACACATTCACTGAGTCAAATCAGAGCTAATTATGAGCCCTTGATTTTGACACAATAGCTCACATATGCTCACGAGATTCAGTCACATCTTATAAGTAGCCTGGTCCCTTTTCTTCGCCTGTGCTCAGAAGCCGTGGCTTTTAGGAACCAGAGGGCGGGGCTTGACAGTAGAGATGCCGTGATGAGGATTTTTTTTTTTTTTTTTTTTTGGCTGGTTTGATGGTAGTGGTGAGGATTATACTTAGCGTATCAGGAATGCTAAGCAAACACGCTACTACCAAGCTACACCTGTGCTAAGGACTTTTAAAAGACTTATTACTGTGTGGAGAGTGGGCTACTGTGTGTGGCATGAGATGTCATCTTTGCAAGCCCCTGCACATTACCCTGCAGGCTTGTCACCTTACCCTGCACCTACCTGGTGGGCATGTTTCACAGACTGCATGGACTTGGCTGGAGCCATCATTACACAAAGAGCATGAAGTCGCTGCTCTTGAGCATCTCCTGTGTGCGGTGCTCCGTGCCACTTAATCCTGCCAGAGGAGAGATTTCATCACCTGCCAGTTACAGACCTGGGATGTAAGGCTTCCACCGTGAGAGGCGGCAAGTCCTAGGAGAGGGGTTTAGAGCTGAGTCTCTTTGCCCCGCCCTCACTTCTGACTGATGGGAAATGAGTCTGTCTCCTGGAGAACAGTGGGAACTGTTTGCTTATTGAACCCTCTTCTGCCTCTGCCTTTCCTCCTGAGACTTAGCCAACCCAAGACAACTTTCATTATTAGCATGTACCGTGGGTTCCTTCTAGAATCTTAAGAATGCGCCACTGTTTTGTGAGGCATATACAAGTGTGTCTCTGGCTCTTCTGTTTATTTAGCTATTAAGGTCCCCCAGAATTGTGCACTCTGGAATCAAGTGTATGTACCTGAGTGTCAGCACTTTGGGGACAGATAAATCTTTTTTTCAAGTTTTTTCCTGTTTCCCGTCTCTTTTCTGGGGAAATCAGCAGTTGCCGAGCGCAGCAAGTAGTGTGACCCAGCAGCCACTCAACAAACAGTCAAAGAATAGATGGCTTGAAAGAGGTTTCTGGGGTCTTCACTCTCTGTTCTGAACCAGGAACAGACCTCTCCAATCACATTTGATAACGCCCCCCCCCCCCGGGGTGGGGGGAGGAAAGAGGTCTAGACCGGAGGAGCCCTTTTGGAGTCCAGCTGGACCAGGGTTGATCCCATTTCCCTAGGCTCTGCTAAGTTCAGGGGAGGAAGGGCGAGGGAAGCCACCCTCAGCCAGCATTCCCTGCCCCATTGTCCACCTCCCAGATGAGACAAAAGAGCAATTTTAAGCTAATCAGCATATGTGAGACCAGTGCCTGCCTTTTTTTCTCTCCACATTTGACTTCTTTCACTTGGAGGCACCATAAATGAACTAAGTGATCCTGGCGTATACAGTCTACTGCCTTAGCTGAGGCACGGAGCGCATGGTGCGGTAGAGGGTGAAGACTTTGCCTGAAATGTGAGTTGGCAGTTGGAGAGTGGGAACCAGGACAGGAGCTAGCCTGACAAACTAGCTCTCTTCTCCTGGGAGCCCTAGGCACTGGTGGGCAGGGCTACTGCAGGTTGTCTTTGAGAAGGTGGTCCATGTGGAAGGAAGGGTAAGGGAAATTGTCTCCCACATCTTGGCCAAAGAGAAAGAACAAAGAACTTGCATTAACCAGACCTCCACAGTGCAACAAGTGAAATCGTCCAGACTACAGGTCCTCGAGAAAGGAGAACACTCACAGGGACTCTGGTGACCAACAGTCCTCCACAGCATGTCTCCAGCCTCCCATGCACGTGGAGGGATTAGTTCTCTTATTCCACCATGTGGGTCCTGATGATCCAACTCAGTTGTCAGTTTTGGCGGCAAGTGCCTTTACCCTTTGAGCCATCTCACCAGTCCTGGGTAATCAATTGTTTGCAATATGTGAGCTGCCCGCTCCTGGAGCCACAGTGTAAGCACACACACACCATGTAGAACGTGGGAAGGATACTGTGATTCCCAACACGGCTCACCACCACACAAGTCCAAAATTATAAAATCCAAGAGACAAACATCTTTCCCTAGAAATGGCATGTCCCTTGATGCTCCTCAGCCTGGTAAGCCTTTGCCTTTCACCTCCTGGAGTCTCGGTTTGCTCACTGACGGGTGGAGGTACTGTTGCCGGCAGAAGTTCTCCCAGTGTGAGGCCAAGAGGCAGCTGTGTCAAATGTAAATTATTCCCACTTTCTCATTTTGTCTTTCTGTCTATTGCCCTATTTTCAGTTCTTGGCAATAATTATTTAAATAAACTTGGTTAAAATGCTCTAATATATATAAAATATGTTTTATATATAGCACATATATAACATATATGCAGTATATATATTGTATGTATGCATGCATGCATACACGCATGCTTGTATATTCTGCTCTAAGAGCTGGACATGGGGAACATAGTTCAGTCTCTAAGCCCTGTCATACTACCTGATATTTCTTCACTGTCATGACAAGGTGGCAAAAACTGAACTGTACCCTGACACCCAGGGCACAGGACTGGAAATTCATCCATTTCAAGACAGCTAACAGGCTCCTGATTTATTTCAGAGTTCAGCTGAACATTGAAAAGGCCTAAGCTCTGTTTTGGAAAGGAAGCCTCACTAATTAAGACTTGCCTAATCCCCTCTGTGGGTCCAGGGCTGTGTTCTTAAAAAAAAAAAAAAAAAAAAAAAAGTGAAAATCAGCTAATTATTAGGGCTTTGATATAAAAGTCCAGACATCAGTGGGTTCCTGCCCCTGTCCCTTGTTTTAGGTTCTCTGGTGCCTAGACAAGGCTCTGGAGAGATTAACTATTTCCATCTTTTGTCCTATAAAGGGAAGAAGATTTTGATTCTTTTCCCAAGAATGGAAACATGTATACACTGCCGATGGACTCTCACCAAATTCACTTTATTACTTTTACTTTGGACAGGTTTTTCTCTTCTGGAGACAGAGTTTCCTTCTTAGTCAGTTTGCCACCTGCCCTGTGGCCTCAACTCTTCAATCTGTAAACAAACACAAACAACACAATACAGTGAGCTGATTCTCCCACTTGACTGGCCCAGGACGTTTGCAAAACAAAACAAAAACAAAAAACCCCAAACCAACCAACCAGAAAAACCTCAAAACTGAGTATTTGAAGTGAGCCAGCTTTTGAGAAAAGAGTGTCTTCGATAGCTAAGCCATGGATTTGTCATGCTTATCTGAAGTTTTCATTCAAGAATTTGTGTTTCCATTTGTAACCTTCCTTCCCAGCCTCGGGCAGGCTAAGGAGACCTTGAACACTTGCCACGACAGGTCTTATCAGCCTGGACAGACACGGCTGCCTTGGCTGCAGTTGCAAGTTCCCATGGGAGTTTAGCTGTTTTGGCTGCCTGCACTGACCTTGCTCGACAACATACCCCAGCTGAAGCAGGGGATGGGTTTTGTGGTTTTTACCTTTATATACGCAAAGCTTATTATTAAACTTGGAGCCTCGATCAGAATCTTGTCTTGGCTTCATGCTTCTCTCGCCCCCCTCCCCTTTAATTTCTGGCCCTCCTTTCAGGTCAACCCTGTCCGACTGTAGGCCGCTGGACGGCTACATCCATTTATTTATTAAATTAACTCAATAAACATACATTAAACTCTTACCTGTGGAAGCATGGTGCCATTGTGGAGGAGTCTAATTTGTTCCCAGCCCCAGAGGTAAAGCATGTAGACTAGCTCTGCACTTTAAATATTAATGGGGTAAAGTCACATAAGTGTTTTTGACTTTAAGTCACCTAGGATTCATGATGTGTCTCCCATCTCTTTAAATGACAGTGCTACATTGACTTTTCCTAGCTGCAATGGACATTAATTAACTACTCCTTGTCACAGATTCAGATGATTTCAGAGGCTGCCAAACTGTTCCCCTTTAGGTGCTTTCTCTGCACCTAGTGGGTCACTAAAGTCCTTTCCTCTCGTTGTGGGGATTGTCTGGTTTTGCATATATTCTATCATCAAGCACAGATGACCCACTGTGTCACACGATCACACGATTGTGTGTGTGAAGGAAATATCTCCATTAGTTCCTGGGGAGTCAGAAGCAGCATTGGTTAATTTTCCTGCAGTGTGAGAGAGTATGGGTGCGGGGTCAAAGCTCCCCTGCCTCCAACACTCATAGGGCCTGGGAACACAGTTGCTCCACTCAGGCTCTCAGACCATTACTTAACAATCAGTGGAATTTAGAAGGGTCTGGGGAGGACAAAATACATTTATTTAGACTCTTGTGAAGTCTGACGGATGAGCCAGGTCTTCCTTCCAGCTAACACTTGCCCTCTGGTGACTGAGCTGGGGAGCGCTTAGATGTCACTTGTACATTAAATCCCGCAGCAAACTAATTTCACGCAGAGAAGCCCGTGTTTCTCCCCTCTGCCTGCCTCTCTGCCAATGCCTAGACCTTCTTGTATCCCAGAAGCTTGCCTGAAGTTCTTTCCATGACTTAAGAATTGTGATCCTTTGTTGCAGTTGCTTCCAGGGGACATCTGCTCAGAGGAGCCAGTCAATATTGTAGAAAAGTTCAAAGAATGTCCATCATTAGCAGTGTCAGCTTTACAACCAGGAGGTAATGGCATTAAAGGGGACGGTCATAATACCCAACAATAGTGACCTCATTAAGCAGTGATTTATCATGATGAAAAGACCTGTTTAACCTTTGGTCTCCACAAGCTTTCTCCCCTTAACAAAAAGGCCTATTATTTCAAGTTGTCAGGGGATAATTTGTGAGTTGTTAAAGGCCACATTCAATTACTCTTAAGACAATTATATGGAGCCCATGCTCCCTGCAAGGTGCTTACACAATAATTTTTGTTTTCCCCAGTCTTTTTAGCAGCACACAGAAACCAGGTGTTTGGTGGCTTTACCACAGGCTCTGCCTGACTTCTCAAGGCCCTGCTGGGACTGGCTGATTACACACTGGGTTTTCAGCCCTGTAGTCACTGGTAAATTTAAGGTAGCATGCTAAACTCTTCAACCAGCTCTCAGTAGCATCACGGGAACAGAGCTGGGCACTGTGGGAGAATGTACCAGCAGAGAAGGCTGGGCTCTGCCTTCTAGAAGCACATATTCTGCATATGTTAGCTCAGCTGGTATTTTAGAGGCCTTCTAACAGTTCATGAAATGACCGTGGAGTCTGACAGTTAGAGGTTGTTTCACTCATGCTGAGGAATCTGACCTAGGATCATATCAGAGAGGGAGTGGCAAACAGAAGAGCAAGAATCATATAACAGTCTGATTTGGGGGAGAGTACTTGGAGTTATCACTGCTGGCAGGTGAATGCTGCCCTCTGGTTGGAACTGAGGCAGGAAAAGCTGTACCAACTATGCCCCTCTAGAATGGGCCTCTTTAGAGCATACTGCCAGTGTGACAAATTGAACCCAATTGTACAGAGGCTTTTGTGAGGCAGAGAAACGCCTGTCAGAGCCTCCGACAGGACCACCAAACTCAGTTCTCTAATTTACGCCCGGGGTCTCTGAGGTGAGGGACCCCACTATTTGAATATCTGACCACAGTAAATAACATCAGCTGGAGAACTTTGAACCAAAGGTGTTTGGAAAAGCTCAGCTTGGCGATGGGCTGTCCGGCTCTGCACGCGGAGATAGCTTCCCTGGGTGCTTCCCGATGCCAGCTGTGGGGATTCTGGGCAGATAATCACCCCATGAGATTGTATTCAGAGGCAAGTCAAATTTCATGTTTTGATTAGAACTTTAACATGTTGGTTCTTAAAAAAAAAACAACAAACAAAAAACCCAGGCTGCTTATTATTATGTGTGCCATTCAGACATCTCATTGCTTGCCTTCAGTCTCTGTTCTTGGACAGCTTTAACTGTCCACAGCCAGCTCCTCCTGAAAAGCTCGGGGCGGCTACTTGGCTCTACTTGTTTACAAAATCCATTGTTGATGTTTGATTTTTAAAGATTACCTTTTCCAGAAACCCAATTCTTATTTCCATAATTTTTATTTCATTAGGAGATAAGGAATTAGGAAGTACTGGATTTTATAATAGTTCCATTAGGGGAAATACGTTTAATCTTGAAGGGCCACTAACTCCAGGTAGCTCAATGAATTAGCACCAAAGGACAAGGAGGGCGAAACAACGCCGCTTCCTAACCTGCCGTTATCAGTCAGCTTGCCCCCCACACACCCAGGAGTTCTGAGCATGCTCAAATAAAGCTTTGGATGCCAGAGACGAAACGGGAAGTCGGAGGGTCAGAGGTCATTCAGAGAAGGGTTAAAGAACTGTGGGCCAGATGTGGTGGGTGTGTTTGGAAACTATGATAAATCATACGTCTCCCACTTTATGATAAATACAAACACACGAGTCCATCATTTAATAAACAATTATTTATTAAATATCCAGTAGGTTAAATGCTTTACACTTGAACACTATTTTCTAGAGAATAAATTCGTTATGGGGAAATTTGTTATTCAAATGATGTTTTTTTTCCTAGATGGTGTTTTTATTATCTAATTGAAAGTGTTTAAGCTGGGCAGTGGTGGCACGCGCCTTTAATCCCAGCACTTGGGAGGCAGAGGCAGGTGGATTTCTGAGTTCAAGGCCAGCCTGGTCTACAGAGTGAGTTCCAGGACAGCCAGGGCTACACAGAGAAACCAAAAAACCAAAAAAAAAAAAGTGTTTAATTGATGCAGAAGAACCGTCCGCGGTTGTGGGATATAGCAATGCCTTGTTACTTGCCTTTAAGGTATGGTGCTGGGATAGTACAGTTAACACTTATTACTTCAAGCATTTATGTCTTTCTGTTGGGAGTATTAAAAATTCTCTCTGTTGGCAATTTTGAAATACAGCATTGGCTTTTGTCCTCACACTGGGTTGTAGAACACAGCAGATATTCTTTCTGCTCTGTACTCCACCCAGGTTGACTTCCAAAGAGGAAAGTCTTTTTATGATCACAGATTATTTGCTGATAGGTATATATTAACCTTATAAAATACCCACTCCTGTGCTATTTTCCCCAGTGGCTGTAGTGTTGAATGCGTTGTGTAGTAATGCAGAAAACTTTCTCTACCCCTCACTCGCACTTAGGATTGCTGGGATTGGTTGTCACTAAAGAAAGATGGTCATGTAGGCTTTGCATAGCTGACCTTCATGAGGTTAAGAGGACCCCTCCTGTGCTTAACTTCCTGAAATATTATCATCCATATATGTTGGATTTTATCAAATGATTTTTGCATCTAGTGAGATAATCATAATATTTTTGTTTCTCTTTGACATAATTGTTTGTATTGATTAACATTTCAGATATTTAGTTAGCCTTGTCTCCCTGGTATGAACTCTATTTGATCATGCTATCTTATCTTTTATATATATTTTTGATTCAGTCTGATACGTTTTGTTTAAGATGCTCACATCTACAAGGAATGTTGGACTGCTGTTTTCTTTTCCCATAATGCCTTCTTTGCTGTCGGGGTAATGTGGGCCTCATAAAATGACTTAAGAAATGTTTCCCCAGCTAATGTCTAGTGGAGTTTAATGTGCAATCTATATTATTTCTTCTTTTAATTTCTGTAGGTCTATACTCATGGCACCCAATTTTGTCGCCAGTATTGACAATCTGTGCACCACCGGCCCCGCCTTTTCTACTCAGCTTGATCAAGTTTTATTGACCTTGTCAAAGACCCAGGTTTGTTTGTTTGTTTGTTTGTTTGTCTGTTTGTTTTGAGACAGGGTCACTCTGTGTATCCCTGGCTGACCTGGAACTCTGTCTGTAGACCAGGCTGGCCTCGAACTCACAGAGATCTGCCTGCTTCCGACTTTCACAAACCAGCTCTTAATTTCAGTCATTTTTGCTTTTATTTTTATCTTGAGTTTTACTGTTCTTGGCCTTAGTGTCTTCCTTCCTTTGGTGTTAGCTTTATTTATTTTGAGTTTATTAAGGTGGACTCAGGTGTTAGTGAGAGGGCTTGCTTGTTCTCTGACAGAAACACACTATGCAATGCCCTTTCCCCCGCTGGGTAAGCATTTTTTAAATATGAAAAGTGAGCTTGCTTCATTTTGTCAGCCTTCCCGTCTAAGCTGATGGATGGGAGACAGGTTTCTAGGTGTTGACTGACAGTGTCTGCATTACTTGTCAGAATCATCGATAAACATTTCGATCAGCAGATCCTACTTTTATTATCTGTGCCTTAAAGGGTGTGGCCTGGTTTCTGACTCAGGTTTGCTCACTATGTGGATGAAGAAGTGAACACTGAGGGAGACCATTCGACCAGCCATCCATAAGGAGAAGTAAACATCACAATGATAACTGGAACTTTTAACATCCTCATAGGAGAAAAAAGTGGCCCCAAGAGTCAGGTAGCAACCTTTACCCACCTCAGGGAGGAGGTGAAGCAAGGAGATGCTGAGGAGGACTTCCTAAATGCCTAAAGAAAGTAGTTTTCATTCCATGGGCCTGTGTGACTAAGGAGAAGAGACAGTGGACTGCCTCTCCTTGCCCCCTCTGCAGTCATATGTCTTAAACATGCAGCAGCGGACCGCAGTTTACCAACGGAGGCTCACAGTGCTTCACGCCATCGTATTCACATGTGATGGTACTTTGAACCCCACTCTGCTCCACTGTCCCTAAGCTTGGTCCTCTCCCCCTGGCCTTTTCTCTTAGGACCCAAATATAGAGCTGGGGTAGATGTGTGTGTGTGTGGGGGGGGGGTAGTATGGGGAGGAAGCCAGAAAGAGATAATCGTTTAAAGATTTTGACTTAGCTTCTAGTGAAGAGAGGTGCCATATCACAGGAACAAGGGTTTGATGTATCCCTGATAACCAGCTCAGTCAGCATTGCTTAGATTGGAAGCCCACATTCATGTGTGTGTTTCCTTCTCGTGCAAGATTACAAGCATTAAGTCATAAAGGCACTTGGCTTGTGGGTCCCAGAGGCATAATTTTCTTGCTATTTCCCACACTTATATGGCATCCACCCCCAGAGTACTGACCCCGGATGCAGGGCTTTAACTAACCGCCCTTATTTTTGCTTTACAAAAGGAATGAAGGCTTTCACAGAGTGGAGGGCCTGTTTGAAGCAGAAACAATGTTGACAGAGTCATCCTCCTCTTCTTAAATCTTCCCCAGAGCAAGAAGCTGGCCTCCCCTCTCTTCTTACCAGCCAGCCACCCACCCCATCCCAAACCCCTTTGCAGTCAGAAAAAGATGTGTGTCCATCTATCTGCATATTCATTAAAATGCACCAAGTCTTGCAAATGGCTCCCCCCACCCCATTCTCCTTCTGACAAAGGGTTTGTGACAAAAGACCTCCTTCCCAGTTTGTAAAACAGTTGTGTAAAACTCGGACTGTAAAGTCACAGTTGACTGCTTTAATGTGGAACAGCTGGGGGGTGTAGACACACTGGCAGGTTGGGACAGGGACTGGGACCCAGTCCCCATTCTGCATGGGTTGACTTAGTCACACCACCTGCTGCCCCTATTATCTCAAGAGCAAAGCAGTCATGACAACCTCAACAGACGGACACACGGCACCAGACGGTGCCAGCAAAGTCAAGAAAAGATAAATTAAGTGATCAATAAAGATAAGGACCCTGCTTTGCAGTAAACAGTGCTGACAGGCTAGAGAAAACATGGGCCACAGGGGCATTTGATAACTTGTGACTGCAGAGCTTAGCAGCAGTAACATTTTGGAGACTCTGGGACATTGGCTATACATTTTCCAGGCTGAGCCAACTCAAGTTCAAGGTGATTGTCTTTATCCTTCTACATGGTAGAGGGATCGGGGCCCAGCATAGGGGTGTAGTAAGCCACACATATTGAGGCACTTACACCCTACCATATTATTCCAGGCCAAATTAAACTGTGCCAGGGTGAATTCTGAGGCCTGACATTCATAAATTTGCTTCTGTATGTGTGTTTCTGTGTGTGTGTGTGTGTGTGTGTGTGTGTGTGTGTGTGTGTGTGTGTGTGTGTTATATAGGTACTTGTGGATGCCAAAAGAGGGTATCAGATCACCTGCTGCTGGAGCTATAGGAACTGGTGACTGAGGACACTCAGGTCCTTTGGAAGAGCAGCAATCACTCTTAACCACCAAGCCATCCTCTATATCCCCTGCCTGCTTCTCTCTCTCTCTCTCTCTCTCTCTCTCTCTCTCTCTCTCTCTCTCTCTCTCTCTCAATGAGATGAGATGAATGACACTCATTTGTTGGCTACAGATCCTTTTCTCCATTCATTCAATCTAACCTCTTCGGCATAATGGTGATTTTATAAGTAGTATTGGTGCAAATTTTTCATGATTCTCCTGAAAAATATTAAAAACTAGAGAAAGAGCCAGCTGTTCCTCCGCTGCCTCCTGTGTCCACAATGGGTTCAATCTTGTGTCTTCACTGCTGTAGTGGAGGGATATATGACAAGCATAAGGCTAAAAAGGAAAAGATCCATGAAAGACAGTGACTTCTTCTTCTTCTCCTTCTTCTCCTTCTTCTTCTTCTTCTTCTTCTTCTTCTTCTTCTTCTTCTTCTTCTTCTTCTTCTTCTTCCTCCTCCTCCTCCTCCTCCTCCTCCTCCTCCTCCTCTTCCTCCTCCTCCTCTTCTTCTTTTTCCTCTTTCTCCTCCTTCTTCTCCTTCTTCTTTGAGTTCTAATAGAAAAGGCACCATAGGAAACCAGGGATAGAGGCTAGAGAGATGGCTCAGAGTTTAATAGTCTGTACTGCTCTTGCAGAAGACCTGAGTCTGGTTCCCAGCACTCATATCTGGTGGCTTATAAAGGCCTAACTCCAGGGAAGTGATGCTTTCTTTTGACTTCTTAAGGCATGAACACATGCACGAACACATACTCATGCCTATACATACACACACGACTATACATAAAAGCACATATATACCTGCACAGACACACAGACACACAGAAACACACACAATTATATCTTTAAAAACAAAAACAAAATGACCACAGAGAAAGGACAACTGTGGTACTGTGACTTCTCCTTCTCAGACTTGGCTTGAAGCCTCGTAATACCTAAGAGTTAACTCTACACTTTGATTCCTGTAAACACAGTAGAGGACAATGAAAAACCTCTTTAATCTTTACAGGTAAAATGTAATCCTCCCAAAAGATGTGTGACTCTTCCTAAGTGCACTTGAGAGTCTGTCCCCATTTAGTTACCGCTGAAGTTTTTCTCTGCTGTCACTAGGAACATTAGAGAAGGATGGTGTGCTTAGTTGGATGGATCTAGAGAGCAAAGCACATGGAAGGAGGGGTCGGGATGAGCAGGAGCAAGTCTGGTTAGGATGGGGGTGGCCGTTTGGAAGTGGTAGACCTCTGCAATGTACAAGGTGCTTCCATCATCTGACTTTTACCATAGTTTTTTCTAGGACTTTGAAGTAGATATAACATGAGAACATCTATGGAATTTATGTTTGATGGTGATGTCTCTGCCTGTGCTGCTCCCGGGGTCCATGTCTGTGTCTGTGGCCTGAAGCAGCAGGGATCTGTGTGACGTCCATGGCCCATATTACCTCTAAAGACCATGCTGACGTCCCTGGTCTGAGCTGCCACCTGAGGCCATGTTGATGTCCAAGGGCTGCACAGAGCTGTCCCTGCCCCTCATTGGCCATGAGATGGTGTGAGAGAGATCCTCCCCACTTCCTAGTTGCTGCACTTGCGTGAGAGGGCCTGTACACCTCACCTCGGCAGTACCATAGAGCTGGCCCTCGTGGCATGGATGAGGAAGAGCTGTCCCTGGTGGCGTGGGCACAGGAGAGCTGGGGGGCTGATCAACTCAACTACCATCAAGGCCCAGATCCAGGGCTTTAAGTTGTCCCGTCCCAATATCTACCCAACTGGTGTACCGCTGGAGCATGTGAAGGGGTCAGTCCTGAAGATCCAAAGCTGCAGGATCTCTATGACATGGGACAACAACAGGGTATCTGAGAGAAGTCCTGATGAGGAGCCAGTATTGATGATGTAGCAGAAGCCAGACATTACAATGATCATTTGCAAGTAAAGCTATTTGGAAAGGAGGGTATATTGTGTGATACATGGTGACACACTATAGTTTCCATCGTGATGGTTTTTGTTGTTTGTTTGTTTTATTTTTAAATTATTTTAATTTTTATTTTTTGTTTTCTTTTGTGGGGGAGGTTATAAGAGTGGAGGGCAGATATGAAGGGAAAGGGAAGTGAGTGGGATTGGAGTGCATGATGTGAAATTCACAAAGAATCAATAAAAAGTTCAAAAAGGAAGAAAGAAAGAATGAATGAAAGAAAGAAAACTGCTCTAACCAGGTGTCCTGGCACATGGCCATAATCCTAGCACTTGTAGGAAAAGATGAGCAGGAAGAATAGCATTTCAAGGTTGTGTTTGCTATAGAGCAAGGTCACGGCCAGCCTGGGCTACATGAAACCCAGAGAGAGAGAGAGAAAAAGAGAGAGAGAGAGAGAGAGAGAGAGAGAGAGAGGAGAAATCTGAAAAGAAAGTATCTATAATAGAACAAGCACTCCAATAATAATTGTATTATTTATGATTGGCTCTATATAATAAATAAATAAATAAATAAATAAATAAATAAATAAATAAATAAATAAACAGGCAAATACATAAAGTTGGGGGTTTAAGCACAGTTCATTAGGGTCTGGAAAGATTGTTCAGTGGTTAAGAGCACTAGCTTCTCTTGCAGAGGACCCAGGTTCAATTTTCAGTTCCCATACAGTGGCTTACAGCTACCTGTAACTCCTTTTTGGGGTGCCTAATGCCCTCTTCTGACCTCCACAGGGAACAGGCACATATGTGGTAAGCAGATATACATGAAGGCAAAACATTTACACAATAAAATAAATAAAGATATAAAATAAAAATCACTCAAAAAAAGATATCCATGGATAATAATTATTGCACTGATTTGGGCCCCTGTGCTTCTAGTTTTAGGCTCTTTCTAGTTGTCTGTATAATCATTCCTAAGACCATGAAATTTGGTAATCTCTAGCTGTCTTTCCTTTGCTAAAAGAAAATGCAGAGCATAAAGGTCAAGAAGTATAGTTGTATCTCACTGATCAAAACTTAATTATGTGATCACAACCTAGCTGCAAGGGAAGCTGGAAAGCTGGAAAATGGAGTCAGTCTTACTGGATCCCCTTTCTGATTGCCCATATTGAGCCTTCTGTACTCTTCATAAGCATGTCATATGTGTCAAGGTCATGTGGGAGCAATGATGATACTAAATTAAGTAGGGATTCCCTAGCTTTTCTAAACATATGGCATAGACCCTATCCTAGTGTTTGATCAATGCTTTGCATCTTGGAGCCAATTAATGATTAATTCAGCCAAAGAACTGTTTTCTTTATGGTGTAGTCTATAACTCTAGTCTTGAAAAGGCTATGGTACATTACTGTTGCCTTAGCTTAACAGTACTTTGCCCTCTAGAATGATTTCATTGTAGAAACACAAGAGTTTGAATAAAGTTTGGCATATGCCGTGGGCCACTATCTTGGGCTTTATTTAGCCAAGTCTTCCTGTGCAAGTTCTGGAGTTCATTTTCCACACTAAGGTGTGAGTTTTTTGACCATTTCATATCCATTTTACTTTACCTGTAACCATGGAAAAATAACCCTATCTCTACAGGAGTCTTTAATTTTTTCATTATTTATTTATTCACTTTCCATCCTGATTACAACCCCCCCTTCTCTCAGGTCCCCCTCATATGGTCCCTCCCCTCATCCTTATCCCCTTCCCCTCCAAGAAAGGGGGATCTCCCTGCCCCCAGGTATCAACACACCCTGGCACATCAAGTCACTGCAGGACTAGGCAGATCCTTTCCCACTGAGGCTAGACAAGGTGGCCCAGTTAGGGGAATGGGATCCACAGGCAGGCACCAGTCAGGGACAGCCCCTGCTCCAGTTGTTGGGAGACTCACATGAAGACCAAGCTGCTCATCTACTACATATGTGTGGGGTGCCTAGGTCCAGCCCATGCTCACTCTTTGGTTGATGGTTCAGTCTCTGGGAGCCCCCATGGGTCCAGGTTAGTTGACTCTGTTGGTCTAAGTACTCATTAGAAAAGCCTGATCATTCAAGTTTAGATCCCTGAAATCTGCATAAATAGCCAGATACAGTAGTGGACAATTGTAATCCCAGTGCTCCTACAGTACGGTGGGAGGTGGACACAGGGCAAGCACCCAGAAGTTCATGGGCCAGCTAACCTGCAGTACTTGATGGAGGAGCAGAAATAGTGATAGCAAATCTGCCTCCAGCTCACAACATGGTGGAAGGTGAGAACTGATTCCCTAACACTGCCCTTTCATCTTCACACCTGTGTACCACAGCATGTGTGTGCTAGAAAAATACATCAGAGAGAGAGAGAGAGAGAGAGAGAGAGAGAGAGAGTTTGAGATTTTTTTAGGTACCCAGGAGGACACTTATATAAGTAGGTTAAAGTCAATATTAAATCTTCCTTATCTGGCCTGATTTTTTTTTTAAAGAATCATTTATTTATTTTATGTATATGAATATACTGTAGCTGTCTTCAGACACAACAGAAAGGGCATCGGATCCCATTACAGACGGCTGTGAGCCACCATGTGGTTGCTGGGAATTGAACTTAGGACCTTTGGAAGAGCAGTCAGTGCTCTTAACCGCTGAGCCATCTCTCCAGCCCATCTGGCCTGATTTTTATTTCTCAGCTCTGAGCACCCATTGGCAGTTAACACACAGTGGGTGGGTCAGCATATGAGTTAGTAGCAGTAACAGAACACAGAACAGGCTCTGCCTCTTCTGAGGAAGGTGTCATTCTTTTTGCTTGTTTGTTTTTATTTTTCTTTTTCTTAGTCATTTATTTATTCACTTTATATCAAAATCTCAGCCTCCCTTTCCAGTCCCCACCTCACACAGCAGCTGCCTCCTCCCCCCTCCCCTTCTTCTCTGGGAAGGAAGAGAACCAACCCACCCCGTCAGAAGGTGTCATTCTTATTTCCATTTTGCAGATGAGGAAATAGAGGCAGGATTTGGTTAACGTTCCAAAGCATAACAGCGAAGATCTAACAAAGCCAAAATCTGAAAGCAGACCCCTTGGGCCCCAGAATAGCTGTAGAAGAAAAGCCTTAAGAAAACACTGTATCTTTTTAACTGCTGACCCCAAATTCTTGTTATGTTTTTGTTTTGTTCTCATTAGTTTAAATCTATCTATGTTGTACTATGTTGCTATGGTATATATACTACAAACCTTTCAGAGCTGAAACCCCCCTCCAAAGCTTCTCTAGTACTTTATGGAAGAAAATAGGAGTGCTTCAATCTGCAGATTCTAGCCGTGCTCGGCTGCCCTGGACTCAGACTCATTTCTCTCCCGTCTGTGGTGGAAGCCCTCATCCTCTGCAAATGGGTTTCCTAATGAATATGCGCCACCCTGGCTGTGGCAGCGCATTTTGGGAACAATGATTGACTTCAAAGTCTTCGGAATTGGTCAGTCTTAATTTGCTGAAGACAGTAGTGGGAACACGAAGTTGCGTGAGGGACCAGACAATGGCACGCCCCAACGTCACCAAAGCCTCAAGGGGCTCCCTCTCCAGCTGTACAAACAGCAGAGGAAGTGGATTTTGTCTTGGGGTTATTTTTTTCAGCCTATCAATATTATGCAAACCCAGCAGATACAAAAAATTGCTTTGTGCGGGCTCCGAAATGTCTCAACCATTCATTTCCCGGATAAGAGGTCTGCAGTGCGTTTGATGCCCCAGGATCGTTAATCCCGAACTTGGAGACCTAATAAAATAATCAAAAAAGGACCCCAGAAGTGTTTATAACTTCCATTATCTCGGGCTCTTCATTCCAGGATTGGTTGAGGCAGGATGGGCCTGCCTTCAAGTAGTACTTGAGTCTGCAGTATTTTTCTCCTCTGGGGGTCCCAGTGACCAGCATCCCTTTGTGGCTTGATCGCCTTGGTGAGGCTGGTGCTCCTTCCAAGTGCTCAGGGCCTGAGGAGACAAAGCAAGCCCTCCTCACAAAGGCTAGTGAGCCAAAAGAGGCAAAATTGAATCTCTCGTACTCCTCCCATCCAATTACCGGGCTGGTAGAAGAGAGAGGGTGGCAACATCAGCGCATACAAATTGTAAAACTCTTAATCCCTTCCATACATGTAAACCACACATCCACCCACGACTTCATCCCCAAAGCCACCCAGGCGGCAGTGTGAAGGAATGGGCCCACCAGCTGCAGGCTTGCCCCGTCTTCAAAATTTCATCAGCTAACGAAGGATATGCAAATGAGCAGCTTATGGGATTACAGCTTGTCAGACAGCAAGCAGTTCACCACTAGCCGTGGAGGACTAATACAGGTGGTAGTAAACGGGTTATTAGGCCGGCCTGATTCAGTCCTATTCATACGGCCTCGCACCCTTAGCCTAGCCATTCGCCCTCCCATTTGGGGCCAAACAGGAGCCACGTTAGGCCTGTGGTAGGTCTGACGTGAGAGCCTTGTTGAGAGATATGAAGTTAATAAATCCGGACATTGGGTGTTTAGGCATACACGGCCACTTGAGAGCAGCCTCTCAGGAGGGGCTTATTATCACTCCTCACAGGGCAAGGGCCTGAGAAACTGCTGGGAGCAGCCAGAGGCATTTGATCCAAGTTACTCCCCCTTCCTGCTGCTGTTCCAGCCACAAGTGCTGTCTGAGACTTGCCCTGGTTCCTCATTTCTTTCTTTCTTTTTTTCCTCCTGTATCCTTAGGCCTCCTGTTTTCCCACCCCACCAACTCTGTACTGTTTGTCAGAAAGAATGTGCGGGGGGGGGGGGGGGGGGGGAGGTTGCTGCTGGGAGGGATGAAACCAGAGCAGTGGTGAAGCACTTGCAAGAACTTGCAAGAGGACACACACACACACACGTATGTGTGCACAGGTGTACACATATGTGCACATATGCATAAGCACATACACACCTAGAAATAAAACCCTAGGCAACAGATCGACTGGACTCAGTAGTTTTGAAATCTCCAACACTCCAAAAACTAATTTTTCTTTTTTCCATTTTGTAGGGGGATATATATGGTTGATTGGATGTTGGTGTGTGTGTGTGTGTGTGTGTGTGTGTGTGTGTGTGTGTGTGTGTGTGTGTGTGTGTGTTCAGAGGGATTATTACTCAGGTACCACCTATCTTCTTTGGTTTGCTTTGTTTTTTTAGAAGAAATCATTTGTAGCCAAGAGCTTGCTGTTTAGGCGATACTAGCTGACTAGCTCATCCTAGAGATCTGCCCACCTTAGTCTTTCTAGAATGGGACTGCATGCTGGGTGCCAGGATGGAACTCAGGTTCTTGTGTGTGCACAGCAGACACTTTACTGAATGAGCTATCACCACAGCCCCCATTTTCCTCATAACTCATTTAGCATTGAAACCAGGTTTGAACTGACATGGGCAACTTAGAACCTCACAGGTTCATATTATGTAAGTATTTTGTTGCAGAAATATGAGTCATAATTACTCATGAGAAATATGAGTCTTGTATGGAGCTGCTGTTAAACACACCTCTGTGGGCTTTATGCAACACATTCTGCACACGTGATAGAATCATTTATAGATTTGTTTTAGAAATCAGAGTCTTAAGCATATCGGGCCCAAGGGAGTCATAAAGTGAGTTGTGACACTGAGAAATTAATTAAGCCAGAGGCAACCAGAGGAGCAACACTCCAAAATCTCTGCCCTGGGCTTCTGTTAACAGAAGGCAAAGACTGTGGGAATTGGTGTGACTAGCCCACTCCTGGCTGTGAAGGGAACTGAAAAGCAAAGCTTAGCAGTTACAAGTTGGAAGCAGGGTTAGGGATATAGCTCAGGGCGTAGAAGAGCTTGCCACACAAGGAAGAGGACCAGATCCCAGCACACAGGAGGCAGAGATGGAGGCTGCCAGGAGCAAGCTGGATTTCCTGACTACCCTAATAGGTAAGCTTTGGTTTTATGTGAGAGACCCTTGCCTCAATATACAAGGTAAAAAAGAATCAAGAAAGATAGCCTCTGACCTTCACATGCACGCACACCTGCATGCACACCTGCATGCCCACAGACACCCACATACATGTGAACAAACACACAGATACATATGTATACCATTTAAAAGTAAATTTAACAGGTGAAGATGTTGGGTGGTAAGATTAGAACAATTTCAATCAATGACAGATGTACCAGCCTTTCAATTCTGTTTGTCACAGGCAAACCTCTGAAGCCGGTACTGTCACTAGATTCATGGGTACATGGAGTAGCCGAAGCTTACAGGGGGTGACTTATGAACATCCTGCAAACATTCTGAGGGTCATCCTCCCACTCCATAACTGCAATGTCACAGCTAGCTCCTAGCAGATGGCCCATTCTCATACCCAGAGCATGCTCTACTCCTCTCACCCCAGATGACAGAGGAGGTACGTTGACTGGGGATGACTGATGACGTCATTCCGAAAGCTATTTCAGCTCAGTACCTCTCCATGCTGATCAACAGACTCTTTGTTTTCTCATCTATTATCCTTACAGTCTTGAAGATGGAGCCACCCTCATGTCAGCTACCCACTAGTAGGTCTCTGTGTTTTCCATTTCCTGTTGCGTGTGTGCTGACACATCTTGAGATTTTAATTTCAGGCTTAATTTGTCTTCATGTAATAAGGAATTCATTCACAAATATTTCATGAGCAGAGAAGGAATTAGGTAAGCATGTATTGAACATTGGCTGTCACCACTGACAGACATGTATTAACTCGTTCCCCGCTGTTGCCACTTCCCAAGTTGTAACATCCAGAGATGTCTCAAGCTTTGAGCACACTTACTTCTTAAATCACTACAACTCCATTTAATCAGAGTTAGAATGTCAACTAGTAGGACACAAAGGAGCGACTGGTGTTGCCTGGAGGGCTAAGGGAAACCTGATAAGCTGTCAGTGACTTGCTGCAGAGGCCGGCCCCTCACAAGGAAGATGCTGCTGTAGCCTTGTGTCTTTTAGCCATTGACTGTCCAGAAGGTGTCTGATAGTTTCTATGAGGTGCACACTCCTTCCACACCTGAAGTTAAACAGCCAATATGCTATCATCCACCTCATAAACATCCCTGAGAAGGTAAGGCCAAGTTCTCTTGCATCAGGGTCTCCCATTCATTTTCTTATAGCCCAGTGCAGTCACTCTCTGACCTTGTGTATCTCAATTCTAGTACGCTAAGATGCTAGCTCATTTGTTCTAGGTGGTGCTGACATTTGCTCTGGTCACATGCAAGAGCAGTGTATATTAAACGGAACCTGGCATGTGACTACTAATGTAAACTTCATGTTCTTCACCAGGGCATGTTGTCTGAAAAGATAAGAATTCCAGGTTCTCTTAAGAATTTCAATGAAGAACTGAGGATGTACACACACACACACACACACAGCCAATGAGAAGACCCAGCATGTAAAGATGCGTGCCTCCTAACCATACAAATCTGAGACTTGCAGGAGAAGCAGCTCTCAAAGTTGTCCTCTGCCCCCCCATCCATGTACTGTGACTTGTGTGCCATAAAAACTTTTAAAAGAAATACACTATGTAGTATATACAAATATTATATATGTCTGTGTTTATGATTGACAGCTGGATTATTTGAGCTCCTACCCAATTGTTGTACACACACACACACACACACACACACACACACACACACACACACACACACACTTACTCTCTTTCTAGACCTTAGCAGGGTATAAACAGGATGTTTCAGGAAGATGATGAGCTGAGGTCCTCATAGGGAGTCTGTTCTCATGACTGTGTGACTGAGGGCTTAACAGAGCTGTGAACACCTCCGAAACACAAGAGATCACTGGCACATGCAAAAGGCAGCAATAGACTGGGCTGGTCAGATGGCAACATGAGCATTATCAACAAGCTTAATGATCTGAGTCCACAGGCTGACAGGAGAGAGTGGAATCCCACAAGTTCCCATCTGACCTGCACATATTTGCCATAGTCCAGGCACATGTGTGTGTGCTGGTCCCACATGTGTAATTTTCATTATGTCTTCATTTCATTTCTTTATTATGTCTCAGTCTTTGCAGTCAATGAATGTAATGGTGGCCTATACATTATTCTATTCTGTCCTTACCTTTTGATAAGACAGTGAAAGAACTGGACACATCTGAGCTCCAATCTATAGTTCCAGCAGCTCTAGCCATTGAAATGAAGTTTACCTTATTAATTCTTACAATCACTCAATAAGGTGACTATTACTGAGAGCTGTACAAAGCCCTTAAGTCACATAAAACAAAACAGACTAATAACTGGTTATCAAGGTAACATAGCTTGTGAACAACGTAAGGAGGAGTTCTGCTGGCATCCTCTGCTGCCGGAAGCCCCCCCTCTTTTCAGTCTACCCTGCTCCATAGTTTCTTTTTCTTTGCAATGTAAAGTATGTTGCTGTCATGAAGTCACAATAGCTTATGAATGACTTGAAGGCAGGAACTTGATTTTCCTTGTCTTTACCTGGTAACTCCAGTGTCTGGCAGGCTATGTATCCAGTATTGGTTGGATGAAGGCAGCCCCTGGGCCTCCCTTTTCCCCAAACTCATAAACTCAAGGCTGGCTCATGAGGGCTTCCTGCAGGGTTTCTTCCTCCTCCTTGCTTACTTCAATTGGACGAACTTAGTCCAGCTTCTATTTTCTTAGTGGGAAAGGAACAAAGTTAGAGTGTCTGGTAAGGTTCAGTGGGAACTTACAGTCCAGCAAGGAAGGAGCCTGCTCTTGCAAAAGAAGAAGTTTCCTTTCCAGCACCCACATGAGGCAGCTCACAACCACCAGCAATCCCACCTTCCTGGGACCCATTGCTCTCTTCTGACCTCTGTGAGCACTTCCCCTGTATGCGTACTCACACAGGTGCACACGCGCAAACGGGATTTAAAACAGAGCTTAAACCGCTTTGGTCTCCCTCAGCCTGCTCTGTGATGTAATTGTCGCAGTGTTCCGTCTTTGAATAGCGCATTGCCAGCACCTGGTGCTTTGTAACTTGAAGAAAACTATTCCGACTTTGGGGCTAGAAATGACAAGGGTTCTGTTTTTTCTCCTCAGACTCTAAAATTCTCTTCCTCTTTCTGTTCTTGCCCCAAATCTCATCCTCACTTTCCTGTAAGGTTAACACTAATATTAAAGTGCGAGGTGGCAGAGGAGCAGCTGCCGTGGACACCGCTCGATCATTCTGGTCTACAGAAGAGTGAACAGTGAAAAACTTAGGGGACAGTCATAGAAAGGACACAATTTCTCAGGCTATAAAATGAGTTCTAACATTTTGTGTCTATAATTGCTTAAAAGCAGGGGAAGATTTTAACCTTCTTGGTTCCCTTGGAGAAGACAGGAGCCAACTAGATTTCTTGAATTCCTCCGCACAATAGTCTTTCTTGTTCACTAAATGCTTCTGCTGTTGGAAGTAAAGGACTCCGTGGACTAAGTCCTTCAGCGAATGTTCTAAATGCCTAATTTGGGCTGACACCTTGTCCTGGGATTGGCCTGTTAACCTTTCACCCTTTACCAAACCTTCCCTGGGGGGAGGGGGAATCCTCTTAGACCCCTCCCCGGTGCGGCCTGCAGTGGCGGAGGCTGCTTATGTCTGTTTAACCTGGGGATTTGGCTTTGGGGAGACAGCTTTGGGCCTGCATTGTTCCCCAGCTACATTTGTTCTCTATAGTTCCCCTCAATTAGCTGGCTGGTGCTTTGAGAACACTTTTTAAATGCTGGGGATAAAACCCAGTGCCTTGTACCAGCTAGGTAAGCGACACTTCTGCTAAACCCCCAGGCCAACACATGGGACACTGTGTCCGACAGAACACTCCTGTCCTGAGTGAGGAATGGAAAGGCATTTTGTAGGAGGGTATCACATTTAAATGTCCCTAAAGAAATAGATGTCCTGTGTATTAAAACACATCGGGAATAGCAAATATCATAGAGCGTTGTAATTTATAAGTAGCCTTATATGTGTGTTGAGCATCTGTGATGTAGGTGGCAAAGGCTAGTGCCCACTTTCACAGATAAGGGAACAGCAGAAAGCTCAGCTAAAACAGACTTAATGAAGGTAAATGAGCAACAGATTGATTGATTGGCAGCAGATTCCTTTGGATTTGCTAATGCAATTCTTTGTGTTCTATTGATGCCAACTATAAAATTCAGATGGCAACATAACAGTTTTAGCACTAAAAAAAAGAAAAAGTGGAACATGTGTGCTTTTTTTTTTAACTTGCAAAAGAAGCTTTTAAATGTAAGTAATTTTTAAACTTTTGAAAAAAAAAATTAGTCAGCAAGAACCAATCAAGACAGGAAAAAGAAAAAAAAAGACAAGTAGCAATGTTCAGGACTCTGCACAGGAACCTCAATAACTGCAAGTAACTCCAGCTCTCTGGGAATTGACACCTTCTTCTGGCCTCTGCACGTGTGTGTGTGTGTGTGTGTGTGTGTGTGTGCCTCAACAAACAAACAAAACCCACAAATAATAGTAATAAATGTCATTATTATTTATAAATTAAAATATAAAAATAAAATTAGAAATTCTGGGTCCAGATGAGATGGCTTAGCAGGTAAAGGCTCTTGTTGCCAAATCTGAGAATTCAACCCCAGGGCTCACATGGCAGAAGAAGAGAACCAGTTTTCAATAGTTGCCCTCTGACCTGCATCCATCCACCATGGCATGTACATGCCTCCCCTCCCCCCAACTAAATAAATTTAATTTTAAAAATTAAAAAATATAAAATCTTTAATGAGATCTCCCTAAAAAAGAGGCAAACCTAGAAGCTGTGAAGAAAGAGGCTTCCTTTTGAACATAGCCATGTGCAACTGTTAGTAACAGGAGAAACAGAAATACAGGGCTGGGGAGATGGCTCAGTGGTTAAGACCTAGGTTTGAATCCCAGCACACACATGGTGGCTCACAAGCATCTCTCACCCAGTTCCAGGGGATCTGATGCCCTTTTCTGGCCTCTGTGGACACCAGGCATGCACGTGATAGACAGACATAAATGTAAGCAAAACATCTATACACATAAAATTTTTAAAAAAATACAATAAAACTGTAAGTACTCATTTGTAGCGGTGAATAGTGAAATGAATGTCTGCTGAAGAGAATTTTATTCAGCTTCTAGACAGATTAAGTTAGTACATTATTTCTTAATTCAGATGGAACCTGGCATAGTTATTTAATGGAAGCAACCTTGGTATGACACACCTTTACTTTCTAAGAACTCTGTAAAACTACCAGAAACTAATCCCCGAGGATCAGACTTCAGTCTCCTGACCTTCACAAGGCTTTAAACACTTTTTTAAAAATTCTCTTTTACCAGATGTGATGGTGCACACCTTTAATCACTTGGAGGCAGAGGCAGGAGGATGTCTATGAGTTCAAAGCCAACCTGGTCTACAGAGTGAGTTCCAGAACAGCCAGGGCTATACAGTGAGACATTGTCACACACACACACACACACACACACACACACACACACACACACACACCCCAAATCCCTTTCTAATATAAATTATATAACTGTAATTATTTTTCTAAGATACTTACTTTTAAAATTTTTATGTGCATTGGCGTTTGCCTGCATGTATGTCTACATGAGAGCATCAGATCCCCTGGAACTAAAGTTATAGACTGAACTGCCTTGTTGATGCTGGGACTTCAATCTGGGACCTCTGAAAGAGCAACCAATTCTGTTAACCAGTAACCCATCCCTCCAGCCCCACAAAGTTATAATTATTAATGAATATCATTTGTATATTGATAATGTCATGGTGACATTTCCATTCCTCCTTTGTCCATATTCAGCTTCCTAGTTCCCTCTCTCGTCATCTCCTCTTCCCCTCGCCCTTCACTGTCTCTGTCCTATTCCTTTTCAACCTCAGTTGTTCGTTTTATTCTTTGAGAATTCATACATGTGTTTGTTCTTATTAGCATGCAAGCTTCCCTAGATTAAAGAAAGCAAATGGTCACTGTGCCTCAGCTGATTTAGGTCACATGAAATCTTCTAATTCTATCCTTTTCTTCCTGCAAATAACTTGGCCTCTTTCTTATTTCTACTATTCCAAAGCACGCACATGCTATATTCTCCTCATCCACTCATCCGGAAACACACCAAAGCTGGCTGGGTGGCACAGCTGCCACAACTAGAGCCGCAGTAAGCATAGGGATAGAGGTGCTCCTTACAGCTTCTGGCTTTATTTGCTTCGAGTACAAACCCAGGACCTGGATCATGAGGTGGCTCTAGATGTCAATTTTGGGGACCCCCTGCTGTTATCCAAGTGGCTGCACTAACTTACATTTTCACCCCAATGCTGTCTACCACCACAGCACTGCCACATACCTGAAAGAGTTTTGTTTTTTTTCATAGCAATTCTGATTCATGTGAGATGGTTTTTGGTGGTGGTTTTGTTTTAATTTTGTCGTTTTGAGACAGGGTCTCTCTGTACAACTCTGGCTGGCCTGGCACTCACTGCCTGCCTCAGCTGCAGTGTAGTTTCAAGATTAATTCCTCTGGTGGCTAAAGAGGTTGCACCTTTTTTTTCATACAAAATGGCTGTGTATTTTTGTGTTTTGAGAAATGTCTGTTCAGAGCATTGTACGTTTATGAATCAAGTCGTGTATTCTTTCCTTGGGCTTTTTGAGGTCTTTCTTTTGAGGCTCACCTGGCTGAGGCAAGGCTGAAAGACTTTTCCCACCCACAGCGTGGGATGGATCTTCGCTGGGCCCATCGCCTCCTTTGCTGTGCAGATGTGTATGATTTGATGCAAGCCCACATGGCAGTTCAGACTTGCTCTTACTTCCTGAGCTGTGGAAGTCCTATCTGAGAATCTAGTGCCTGCACTTGGACTTGAGGAGTATTTTCTTTTTTCCACTTTTCAAGTCTTATATTAAGGTCTTTGACTCACTTTCAGTTGTTTGTTGTTGCTTTTAAAAGTCTCTACAGATTCAGTACACTCCACTTTAATATTTTTATTTATGTGTGTGAATGTTTTGCCTAGATGAATGTCTGTATACCTATTCGTGCAGTGCTGGCAGAGGCCAGAAGTGGTGATATGCCCTGAAACTGGGGTTACAGACGGCTGTTAGGGAACATGTGGGTGCTGGGAATTGAACCTGGCTTCTTTGCAAGGGCATCCAGTGCTCTTAGCTAAGCCATTTCTTCAGTCCCTGTAGCAGTATTTGTAAACAGAGTATACAATTGCAGTAGGTGCAGTTGTCCCTATGTAGATACCTCGCTTTCCAGAGCTATTTATTAAAGAAGCTCTCTTTTCTCCAGAGTTTATTTTCTCTTTTTATTGAGAATCTATTAACTGTACTTGCATGGCTTTTTTTCTGAGCCTTCTGTTCTATTTCATTGGTCTGCATATCAGGTTTTATGCTGGTATGGCTCTGTAGAACAAGTTGAACTCAGATATGGTGACATGTACAGCATCACTCTTTCTGCTCAGGATGACTTTAACTATTTAGGGTATTGTCTTAGAGTCACTATCAGTGTGACAAAACTTTAAGAACAAAAGCAAGTTGGAGAGGAAAGGGTTTTTATCAGCTTACACTTCCACATTGCTGTTCATCACTGAAGGAAGTCAGGACAGGAACTCAAACAGGGAAGGAACCTGGAGGCAGGAGCTGATGCAGAGACCAGGGAGGGGTGCTGCTTACTGGCTTGCTCAGTCTGCTTTCTTATAGAACTGAGGACCCTCAGCCCAGGGATGCCCCACTCACAATGGGCTAGACCCTCCACCATCAATCACTGATTAAGAAAGTGCCCTATAGGCCTGCCTGCAGCCCAATTTTATGAAGAAATTTTCTTCATTGATATCTCCTCTTCCCAGATGACTTTAGCTTATGTCAAGTTGACATACAAGTATTCAACACAGGTATTTTGTGCTTAATGTAAATTTTTGCTCATTTAAAAAAAGAATTCTGGAAGAATGTCATGATATTTTGAAAGAAATTGCATTGAATCTGTTAATTTTTTCCCAGTAGCATAAACACTATGGCAGTGTTAATCTCCTGTATCCATGAATATTGGGATAATATTATATTCTAGTATCTTCTTCTTTCTCCTGTGGTTTGACACTTTTATTGCAGAGATGTTTGCTGTCCCTGTAGCTCTGTTCCCAGGCAGCTTGTTCCCGTGGCTATTGTGAATGGAATCCTTTTTCTGATTTCTTTCTCAGCAAGTTTATTATTGATGCACAGGAGAGATACTCATTTTATGCTGATTCCATATTCTGCTACTTTTTGCTGAATTTGATTATGGATTCTAGGAGTCTTAGGGTGGGTCTTTTCAATTTCCTGGGTGTACACACATATCATCTGCAGATAAGGACAATGCAGCAGCAGCAGCATTTCCTGTTCCGGATCTTTTTAACTTCTCTTGCCTAATATTTTTTCTTCCAGACAGGGTTTCTCTGTGTAGTGCTGGCTGTCCTGGAACTCACCCTGTAGACCAGGCTGGCTTCGAATTCAGAGATTTGCCTGCCTCTGCCTCTTGAGTCATGGAATCAAAGGTCTTCTCCTTTATAAATTAATTTGACTAAGGATATGTCAATTTTGTTTACTTTTACAAAGAACCAATTCTTTGTTTCATTGATATGTTTTACTTGAGTTTTATCCTTCATTTCTGCTTTAATTATTATTTCTTTCCTTCTATTAATTTTGGGTTGTTTGTTCTTGTCTTTAAAAGACCTTGGGGACCTTCCTTATGTTGAAAACTCTGTTTTGTTCATTTGGCTGGTTGGCTGAGACCAAGTCCTACAACACTGTAGCTCAGGTTGGCTTAAAACTCACTGTAGACTCAGCTGGCTTCAAACTCACATCGATCCTCCTGCTTCAGCCTCACCAGTCCTGGGATCTCAGATGAGAGTCGCCATGCTCACTCTCACTAGGAAGGCTTTGACGTAAAAGCCTCTCTAGTGTTTTATCTCCTGAGAGCCTGACTCCCCCCCCCCCCACAACACTCAGAGTAGAATACAAACCACAGTGGGGGGAAAGAACATAAAAACCAAAACCAACAGAAATTGTAGAAACCACTCAAAAACAGAAAGCTTTATTATCAACAATAAAATAAAGACAGATATGATAGAGAATGAACTAAAAAATTAGTGAAAGTAGTCATATAAGTAGTAAATAAGAAATGATGGAGAAAGGGAGAAGAAAATACAAGGTACATATAGGAAATAGAAATAAGAGTGAGAGAAATTATAATAAATAATTTTAAATTATAATAAGTAATTTAAAAATTAAGTAACAGTAAGAAAAAGAACAGGAAAAATTAGTCAAAACACAAGCACACACCTCCCCCTGCCATCTGGCCATGGTGCTTTGGAGCAGATATTTCTTTGTGGGTCTTCTAATATCTGTAAGTAAGTAGTGGGCTGAAGATGGTGTCTGTTGCAATTTTGCACGCTTGCACTGGTGCTGTGTATATTAGCTGAGCCCTTCTGTTTGCACACCAGGAGCTAATGCTCCTGAGGAGCTTCAGGGGGATGTGAGATGGATAGTCACTCACTCCAGAGGCTTTCAGCCTGCTCCTTGTGACACATCCCAGAACATGGTGAACACCTATGTATCCAAAATGCCTCCTAGAGGGGACACAGACAGACCACTAAGTTCTCCATTTAGAGAGGGGATTTGGGAGATGCAAGACTGGTCTCAGTCTTGGCTTTCCCAAGCAGCCTTCACGTCACCCTGTGTTGAATATCAGCCCCCATCCCAACCCCCAAAATTAAAGCAATCTTAAGGAAAGTTCATTAAGATTCAGGAAGTTCTGAAGGGAAGCCTGTTAAGACACAAAAAGTAAACAACTCACAAGTCTCAAGAAGTCTCTGAAACCTATCAGGATTGCAAGGCCCCGCCCTCCCCAAAGTTCTAAAAGCACCAAGGATTACTGAGGATATTCTCCATCGTGTAGAGGTACCTGCCAGTATACAGTGAGCTCCAGGGTACCAACTTTGTTTTTAAGATTTATTTATTTATTTTACGTATGTGAGTACACTGTTTCTGTCTTCAGACACACCAGAAGAGGGCATCAGATCCCATTACAGATGGTTGTGAGCCACCATGTTGATGCTTGGAATAGAATTCTGAATCTCTGGAAGAGCAGCCAGTGCTCTTAACCCCTGAGACATCTCTCCAGGCCCACGGTACCAATTTTTGGGAGCTTTTACCCATGCTGGGGTGATTTTCAGTGATACAACTATCTCTGAGTTGTCTGTGTTCCTGTATGTAACTAACTCTTCGTCCATACTTCCATAAGTAACCAGAAACAAAAACCCTGACAACTCATTGGTTTACCGAGCTGGATTGTAGAACATTGTTACTTTGATCTGTCGTTAGTTCCCAATCTGGGGTGAGTAAATATTTTCTTGTGTCTTCCATGTGCCCCAACATTATGATAAGCCTCATGGGACTGATGTTGCTCCTTGCACAGAGGGCAGAGCTATCAGTCGTGTGTCTGTGCTCCCTTCTGTTTAACTTCGCAGCAGGACTGTGTCTAGGCCTTCACTTCGCCATAACTGCTTGTCATCTCTATCCTGTTCCTGGTCACAGCAGCAGCATGTCTCCCAGAGTCCTTGAGTTGTAGTGGTTCTTTATCTTCTGGTCCCCAGAGTACTTAGTCCCTGACACAGGACCCTTCTGAAGATGGTTCCTGTTTATAGCACCAGAAGAGAGGGAGGCCTACCATGATTTCTCCTCTAAAGCTATCTGTGAAGGAAGAGTCACCTTCAGGATAAGTTCCCACATTGTATCTCAAACATGGAGAAGACAGCTGAATCTGCCTGTCTGCCATTGAGAAGACCTGTGCTCCTGGCTGACTTATTTTTCTGTCTGTCTGTTTGTCTGTTGTGATTGAGAAGACCTATGCTCTTGGCTGACTCATGGATCTGACTCTAGAAAAGACCGGTTCTCCTGACTAGTGTGTGTGTGTGTGTGTGTGTGTCTGTCTGTCTGTCTGTCTGTCTGTCTCTCATTGAGAAGACCTGTACTGTACTTCTGGCTGACTTGTGGGTCTGTCTGCCTGTCATCACTGGGAAGACTTGTTAGGGTTAGGGTTGGGTTAGGATTAGGGTTAGGGTTAGGGTTAGGGCTAGGGCTAGGGCTAGGGCTAGGGCTAGGGCTAGGGCTAGGGCTAGGGCTAGGGCTAGGGCTAGGGCTAGGGTTAGGGTTAGGTGGTCTTGTTTTAATTCATGACTGATTGTGTAGTCCCATCTGACCAGCATCCATTTTTCCAGCAAAGCAAGATTTTACTTTAGTTGTTCCAGTCTCTTGTTAAGCTCAGCTGATTCTTCAGTTCCAGCTGACCAGCCACCACAGAGTCCTTGCATACAATGCCTGGTATAGTCTCTGAAACTTCATTAGCCAAGCCTCTACTGTCTGTACTATCAACATTCATAATTTCCAAGCTTCTACAGAACATTCCACAGAATTCTCAATACTCAGTGGCTTTTCTAGCCCAAAGTTCTAAAGTCCTTCCACAATTCTCCCCCAAAAGAGCATGGTCAATTCTGTCACATCAATACCCCACTTCTGTTAGCAAATTGTCTTAGTTAGGGTTTCTACTGCTATGATGGAACACCATGACCAAAGTAAGTTGGGAAGGAAAGTTTTTATTTGGCTTACTCTCTCACATCACTGCTCATGAGTGAAGAAAGACAGGACAGGAACTCAAACAGGGCTGGAACCTGGAGGCAGGAGCTGATGCAGAGGCCATGGAGGGGTGCTGCTTGCTGGCTTGCTCATCATGGCTTTCTCAGCCTGCTTTCTTATAGAACTCAGAACCACAAACCCAGGGATGCTCCCGTCCCCAAGCACAATGGGCCAGGCCCTCCCCCATCAATCACTAATTAAGAAAATGTCTTACAGGCTTGCCTCCAGCCTGATTTTATGGAGACATTTTCTTCACTGAGGTTCTGAAGAGTTAAAATAAAGATGCAGGCAAGTCAGGATAAACCCAGACTAGCCCAGACACTCCTGCCTTTCCCCCTCCCCTCCTCTCATTCCGGTCAGCATATTTTCTATGTCAGCATATTTTCTATCACTACTCCCCTGACTCAGGGGCAGCTTGACCAAGGACATCCTGTTTTCCCTGCCATAAGATAAAAACAAACCACAAGGACATTTATGTAACTGAAACCCTGTATTTTTCCCTGATGCATGAAAAATTCCATCTGCTCTATGATTTTTCCTATAAATACTCTAAATACTCTTGATTTTAGCTGATAGGGGTCGACTCCTCTTGTCTCCGTATAGACTATGAGTCGGCCCTAGTGCACTAGAATAAGCCCGAATAAACCTCTTGTATTTACATCAAGAACGGTCTCTCGTGCGTTACTGGGGGTTCGCCATCCCGAGACTTGAGTGAAGGTCTCCCCACTTCGGGGGTCTTTCAATTGGGGGCTCGTCCGGGATTTGCGACCACCCCTAACGCCCGAAGACCCTCTTGGAGGTAAGTAACTATATGTCTGATTTGTCTGTTTGCATCTGTGGCATCTGTGTTAGACTGTTTGGTCTGAATCGGTTTGAGAGTGCACTCTATCTGGTTTTGCGATCGCACGGTGAGCGATTGCCACCCTGGGAGACGTCTCAGGAGGATTTGGGGAACCCCAGGGAAACCTGTGGGAAGCCCGTCTGAGAGTCGGGGAGGATTCAGTGACTCTCCTCAATAGGAGATACTTTCTGACCTCCCGACCGTCTGAATTTCTGACTTGGTCTCGGCTTTCGGGAAAAGGCCGAAGTATACTGTGCTTGATTTTAAGTGTTTTGTTGTGTCTTTGGTGTGTTTTGTTAGTGACTATAGAAATGGGACAGACTATAGCAACTCCTTTAGGATGGACTCTAGAACATTGGACAGAAGTGAAAGCAAGAGGAATTTGTCAGTGGAAGTTAGGAAAGGACCATGGCAGACTTTTTGCCAGTCCAAGTGGCCAACTTTTGAAGTTGGCTGGCCTCCAGAGGGCACCCTGAACGAAGCTGTTATACGAGCTGTAAAAGGAATAATCTTCAAAAAGGGAGAGGGGTCCCATCCCGACCAGGGACCCTACATTCTAGTATGGGAAGATCTTTCATACGATCCTCCTCCATGGCTTAAGCCCTGGACTCAAAACAAAAACCAAAAGTCAGACTCCCGAGATCTGACAATTGCAGCGCCGTTGCGAGCTTCTAAGCAAGATTCTCAACCCTCTGCTCCATCCAAGATCTATCCCGAGATCGAGGAGCCGCCAGACTGGCCTATCCCTCCCCCTTATCCTCCTCAACTCCCACAGCAGCCTCAAGAGCCTCCTGCAACGAGAGATCCAAGAGATGGACCGGCGGCGGGAACTAGGAGTCGCCGAGCCCCAAGCCCCGAGAACCGGCCCACTGTAGCGTTGCCGCTCCGAGTCTACGGACCCCCTGTGGATCCCCCTCTGCTCCAACCACTCCAATATTGGCCTTTTTCCTCAGCTGATCTTTATAATTGGAAAACTAACCATCCTTCTT